>JBBPDB010000001.1:5729797-5741272 GCA_037974465.1 Brachypetersius altus
TTTCTCTCTCCCTTTCTCTCACTCTCACTCTCTCTTTCTTTCTCTCACTCTCTTTTTTCATCTGTCTCTCTCTCTCTCTCTCTCTCATTCTCTCTCTCACTCACTCTCTCTCTTTTTCTCTCTCTCTCTCACTCTCTCTCTCTCTCTCTCTCTCTCTTTTTTCGATTTGAAAATGCCATCATTATACTACATGGACAAAAGTATGTGGACATTCTGTTCCAAAACCACAGGCATTGACTTGGCCTTGGCTTTCCCACTTGTTTACGACTTTTCACAAGAATAGGAGCGTGTTTATGGGAGACTGTGCCCATTCAGTCAAAGGGGCATTTGTGAGGTCATGCATTGGTGTTAGATGAGAAGGCCCAAATAATTGACATGACGGCTCATCTCAGATGTGTTCAGTTGGGTAGAGGTCAGGGTCCTGTATAGGCCACTGGAGTTTCTCTTTGTTTTAAATGTCTCTGTGTGCTGTAGCATTAACATCACCCTTCGCTGGAACTAAGGAGCTTATCCCTGAAAACCCCTGAAAAACAGCCCGTTACTCCTCCTCTACTGGCACTATTCGTTACGGTAGGTGCTTTCTTCTGGCATCCGCCAAACCCAGATGTGCCATCAGACTGCCAGCCTGTAGTGTGATTCATCACACCAGAGAACATGTTTCCACTGCTCCAGTCCAGTGATGGCGTGCTATACAACACTCTAGCTGACGCTTGGCATTACGCATAGCGGCATCTTAAGCTTGTGTGTACCTACTCTGCCATGGAAACCCCAGCTCCTGACGCCAGAGTTGTTTCAAAGAGTCTTTGTCAAGTTTTGGAGAGCACCTAATAATAATAATAATACATTTTATTTACACAGCACTTTATATTTTACACAAAAATCCCAAAGGGCACACAATTGGAGAAAATAACAAAATAACAGGACGTCGATGGCAGTGTTGGGGACCACAAGCGCAGTTAGTTCAAGTCGCTCTCCACGGATACGGCGGGCCAGCCGAGCATCTCCAGGCATGATGGTGACTCTCCGGGCGTGGATAGCACACAGGCCCACGTCCTCGAACAGATCCACCAAGCAAAGCCTAGCTGGCTTCCTGCAGGGCTCTGGAAGGGGAGGTCGGTCCTGAAAGGCCCTGGGAGGGCAGCTTGCGGTTTAGCAGCTCTGAGGATTTTTGGTAACGACAGATCTCTCACAGAACCACGGTGCCGGGTCCTTTAGGGGAAGGTTTCTTCACACCACTCGTGCTCTTGCCTTCGTGGCCAGTGGCTTCCGGGGAGCCTGACCAGCGGTGGATTTGCAGGCGGTCTGCTTTGTTCATGCCATGGTAGCCACGAAAATATAGCGAAAATAATAGTAAAATATATAGACTTAACAATAGTATGCATTGATCGGATGAATATTTACATATTTACATTTACACCTGAGTTGATACGCCTATAAGTGATAGATATTAATGTTCAGGACCTAAACTACCGTGTAATCGATAATATGCTGAAAAGTTATAACAAGAAGAAGAAGCTGCTGCAGCATGTAGCATGACTGCTCATATTTTAGTGTTTTAACCCCCTACCCCCATTTTCAGCAGTTATCTCAGGTTATTTAGTATCAGTAAGCTGTGCTCTGTCTAAACATGTGGGTAGAGAGAGTTATTTCAACCTTTCTTTTGTGTACGAGTCTTTACATGCTGCTAATGCTAACGCAGTAAAGTTTTCTGATTCTGATTATTTATTTACTTTTACATACTGTATTCTTTAGGAGTAATGCATTAAACTGAGTTTAAAATGAAATTAAAGTGTTCTGTGAGCAGATTTGGGGGTATGTTTAGGGTTTACACTCTAGAAATATGCATTTTTAGGCCTTTTTTAAAACCAAAACACAACAACAGAGTTTTTCACTTTATCTTGGAATGTACTTTTTTACTTTGTTCCAGCGCATTCAACAGATGCTTGATTAGATTGAGTAAAGAAACTTATTTCTGATGGTTTTGACCTGTTGACCTGTGCAATTAATGTTATTCACTTCACCCCACAGTGGTTTTAATGGTTTTGGTTGATATGTTATAACAGGAAGTTTCCCCATCTGTTTCTGTCTCTCTCTCTCTCTCCCTGTTATCCACAGCCACACCCTCATAGCTACCCCACACAGCTTCCAGTGAGCCTGGAACAGCATAAAAGCTTTATTATACTCCTACAGACACACCCAGCGTTGGACTGGGACCATTATTCTGGCCGGGAGTGAAGTGTGTGTGGCCTGGGTCAGGCTTAAATTCCCAGCCTGAATAATGATGTGTGTATGTAAATATTTGTTTGGTTTTTGTATAACAACATTTAATATTTTAATACCTATTGTCTTGTAAACACAGACAGAAGAACCTCTTGCTGTGTAGTTTGCAGTGTGCCGTATATATTCCAGTCTGGTTAAATCTCACAGGTTTTAAAATCTTTATTATGAAAAAGAGTAGATTATATTTGGCTGAGAAAGCTGTAAAATATATACATGGTTTATTTGCACAAAGGCAGAAATGAAACTGTACGTTATTATTGTCTTAACACACTAATAACAGTGTCATTAATGCGCAGCACCACTCTGTTGAAGCTACTGGCTATTCATAGTAGTACTATAGTACTATTGTCGCGGCTCGGCCAGTGGCCAGTAGGGGCCACTGTTTTGATTTAGTTTTTGGGGCTTTTATTTTGATATGTTTAGTTCATGTTTAGGTCTTTTCTCGGTTTCGGGTGTTTTGTGTTTAGTTTCTGTGATGATGTTCTGTGATTGGTCTGTCATGTTCCATGTATCTAAGGTCTGTCCTTGTGGGCCGTCATTATCGGTCCATCGTCCCACACTTTATGTTCCTGTTCATGTGTCACTTTAATAAACATCATGGATACCTGCCTGCCTCGTGCCTGTCCTCCATGAGGTAAGTCACAGCAGCCGGCTAACCCCGTCTTCCATGACATCTATCAGTATTTATCACAGTAAGGATTCAGCCACTCATCCCAGTCTCTGTCACACACTCCCCCCAGAGACCAGGTCAACCTATCCTCCCCTCTATACCTGCGTATAAGACACCGGTACCATGAAAAACAGACCAAACGAGAGCCGTAAAACATAATAAACAAATTCTAAACCATATTTTGGATCTCAGTAGGTTGCTTGAAGCTATAATGCTATAATTTTAATTTTATCTAATGTAGTTACAGATATCCTACAGATACGTAATAAAAAAAATAACAAGACAAAACGGAATTCAGTGCAAAACAAAGGAAGGAAACGTCTGACAGCGAACACGTCTTGGCTGAACAGCTACATTTGGGGTAAAAATGTAACTTTGCTAAACTGGGGTGTTATTATGTGCACTAGAAAAGTGAATTCACTTTGATTCAGCTGGTACCTGGCTAAGGTGTGTGTGTGTGTGTGTGTGTGTGTGTGTGTGTGTGTATGCTGACGCATATACTGTTGATTCGCACTGAGAGAGATGTCAATTGGCCGTCAATAAATCAACATGAGCACAATTAGATAAATCAATAGGCTGCTTGGGTTTAAACACAAGGGAACATGCTTTAGAGCAGCGGTCCCCAACCTTTATCTGGTCACGGACCGGTTTTAATATCAGAAACTATGTTCACGGCGCAGCCTTTAAGGAGCGGCAGATAAATATAAGCATTTATACAAATAAATGATACGCATAATAATGGGGGAATCTTTAAAATATAATAATACACGTAAATCCAGTGTGAACTCGCAGCTTTATTAACAGCGTTTCCATAACAACGAGCGACAACAACAGAACACGGGGAACATCCACGGTTTTATTTTTTCTGTGCAGCCCAGGGACCGGTACCACATGACCCACGGCCCGGTACCCGTCCGCGGCCCGGGGGTTGGGGACCACTGTCCTAAACCACACATCTGTCCTACACTTTGTGCAGCTCATTGTGTTTTTTCAATGCTACAATAAGAATTCCAGTGCAGTATCATACGCTCATGTGCAATAATACACATAAATATGGTGCGGTTTTTGTCATTCCAGTAAACCAAGCTTCACATCCCACTCACATTACTGTTACACCACTATATTTTCTATTTATTGTCTATTTATTATAGTTTTTCTGTCAGTCCTGACCTCTAGTGCAACACTCATCACTCCAGAAGGTCCACCCTTGTCTGTATTGTTTGTCAGTTGTAACCTGCACTCTGTTGAATGTTGTATGTTGCACCATGGTCCATGGAGAAACATCTCACCTCATTCTGTACATGTTCAGAGCTGCAAATAACCTTGAACCTTGAATAAAGAGCTGGATGAGGCTTGAACAGCTTGAGAGACGTTTTGGGTGACTACTGACTTCTAGTGTTTGTTAGTTACATTAGTCTCATAGCTCCAAACCGAAGAAGCAGAATGTGGACGTATCTGGGGTGAGGGAAGAATTGTGTTGGTGAATTCATTCGTTGTCAAATGATTCCAACCCTGTGAACACCCGGATGGAACATGAGGTGCGAGTAACACAGCGTTCGCTAGATTAATCTCAGGCTCTACGGAAGCAAAACAATGCTAATGGAATTTGGTAATCCTGTTTTAAAGTGTGTGTGCGCGTGTAAAAGCACTAATGCTTACACAGATTCCTACATTTTACCCGTCGCACACCAAGGTTGATCATTAGTGTAAAGGGGTGGTTTGGTGAAAAATGAAATATACCCCCCACATCTTGATGATGATCAGTAGGGTATACCTACAGTCTATGAAGATAATCAAGGTTAGCAGACAGAGATGTAAGCATATTGATATCAAATACCATTTTGTGAGATCAACTGTAAACAATGGTGGAGTGCTTTTGGAGTATTGCCAAACAGATCAGATGCTAGCTGACCTAATGACTAAACCAACTACAAAAGTGAAGCTACTTGCCTTTTCCACGTTCCTGTTCGGGTTGTAGCCAAGCCAGTGTGCAGTGCAGTTGATTTTCCATGTTTCTTTTTTGTGAATAATGTGCGAGCGAGTGGAGGTGTTGATTGATTGTTTGGCTAATGGGTGGTGTGATCGTCATGTGACATGCCATGTGATTTCCTACCTAAGCTGCACCTGCACCAATAAACTCTCCCTTTCGAGTGTTCTCACCAAGTCTGGTCTCACAGCATGTTTTTGTAATGTTTTAAGCCATTTTCTAGTCAAGCTTAGTTTAACAGTCTCACACTGGAGATACAAGGCCAACGTATCTAACAAATAATTAAAGATTTATCCCACAGATTAACGTCATCCCACACTTACTGCAAACCCATTGAGTTGTTAAGCAATTGTTAAGGTCATGCTGGTCTTAGATATGCTTCTCTAACCTAATTCTGTCTATTTCTACAGCTGAAATGATTAGAAAGTGTTTAGTTTAAGACCTCCTTTGTGTGTATTAAAGTCACGACATGCCTCCCAAAGCCATTCACACACACACACACACACACACACACACTATCTCTCTCTCTTAACCTACCTGAACCTTCCTTGGCAGCGATCCCTGACCTCCTTCTTGGGACATGAAGCTGTTGTGACATTACTGTCTATGACAGTTTTAACAATGTTTACATCTACTACTTTAAATACACCCCACTGTACCAAAGCAGACGAAATCGAACATGACGTCTTCTTCAAATTTTCAGCAGCCCCCTCGGCGCCCCTCTGGGGTCAGGGTCCCTCGTTTGAGAACCACTGGCTTAAATCATCACACCATAATGTTACGAAGTCAACTCAGACTTGCTAATGTGTTTCATGCCACTATAAGACTGTTAACCCTCAGCACCCGAATGGCATGGAAGCGCAAACGTGGTTTTGTACAAAAGAACATCCCACTAATGTGGAGGTTCCTGTTTAGGAGGTTCTGTTTGTATTGTCTGTTTAACTATAAGAGTTAACTATAAAAATGGACAAAATTCAAGGTTATGCCAACTACTGTTTGTAAGTTCGCAACATGCCACGTTTACAGACAGTGTGGACAGTAACAAGCGAGTCTGTTCGAGATGATTCAACAGGGTGACGATTGTTTGATGTTTTAGGTGGCCGCATTTTGTACAGAGTATAGAAGCCTTGTAACTTCAACGTAGCCTAAAGAAGCAAACTCCAGACACTGAACATGTAGTGGGTGAACAGTTACATTTAAAAAAAAACCCTCATTTTTCAACGTATGTGCTTTAAGTCTTGTATGCGTCAAGTGTAACAAAATGTGAGGTCAGCTGTAGTAAAGGGTCATGATTGTGTCCTCGGCCTGGAGCTCGTGTCCTGTTTCCTGATCATCTGGGCGTGTTCGAGGGGTGATCCGCCGAGGCCTGAGTGGATCTCTGCTTGGGGCAGAGGATCTTGGCGAAGGCCCTGCGGAAGCTGCTGTGGCACAGCGGGTAGAGGAACGGGTTGATGGCCGAGTTCAGCCAGAGCAGCCAGAAGGTCATTTCATACCAGAGGTGCGAAACACACTGCCCCCTGCAGGCCGCACGGATGATCATCAGCAGCGTGTACGGCGCCCAGCACAAGGCGAACACGCACACGATCACAGCCAGGGACTTGGCGATCTTCTTGTCCTGTATTAGACGCATACACTGAGTGCTTCGCACCGACAGGTTTTCATTGCGTCCCGTCGAAAGAGAGGAGGAGCAGAGCTCAGAGCTTTTGTCTCCATTCTCACTGGGCTTCTTCTTTTTGAGGATGAAAGAGCTGCGATAGATGTAGGAGGCCAGGCGGAGTCTCTCTCGCTTCGTGGACGTGGTGGAACCCTGGAACTGAGGTTCCTCCTGCCGGTGCCGGAGCCTCCTCTCCCGAATGCTGCGGTAGATGCTGAGGTTGAAGAAGGTCACGGACAGGAAAGGGAAGAAAAACTCCAGCGTGGAGGCGCAGAGCAGGAAGTACCAGGTGTAGAAGAACTCGGCGAAACACTCGTCCTCGGGCACGTGGCTCTCCCCCGTGACCTTCTCCCACAGGAGTATGGCCGGGCCATAGAGGAGGAAGGCCAAAATCCACACGGCCGCCATCTTCGCCAGGGCACAGCGCGTCATCCCCTGCCTGGCCCGGTACGACACCTCGAATCATGAGAATGAAAGGAAAAGAGAAGAAGAAGAAAAAGCATTAGAGCTTTTTCCAACAAGCCATCAGACACTTTAACACGCAGCCTGCCTTTCCACCCACGTTAAAAACTGCCTTGTGCCATTTTGCACATCCTCGTATCAAATTTTAACTTTTTAACTTCTGGTTCAGAGTTTGTTTATGTATCCTCTGTGTGCTCTATAAACTCTGGAGCCACTCTGTCTCACCTTCAGAGTGAACATTAAATACAGGAGGGTTTTCTATACTTTCAACCTTTTCCACATTCACTTTCAAGCTACACAATGTACAGCCTACATTACAACACATTTCATCAGTAAATGCTTTTATAAGGACAGTGACTGTTAGCAAATTACAATAATATATAAAGCAAACACAACTGCAGATTCTACAGCAACATACACTGTTGCTGTATATATATTGTTACTGTATATATATTGTATATACACTGTTACTGTATATATTTTATACTGCAATAATAAAACATTCTATATTTTAACAGTGATTCTGAGAGCTAATATTCACCTGAAGTTGAATATTCAAACCCTTTAAAATGCCAGCCCTAAACAATGGGGAACATATCAAAACCGTGACGTTACATTTTGAATTATACACATAAAAGAAGTGTCATTAAACCCTTTTACAGTCCTCTGTTATTCACTGATGCAGTTTTGCAGACTTGATCAATTCTCTAATCTCAAGGGACCAGACATGATATAATAGGGAGGGAACAAACTGAGCAGGAAACTTGTGAAACTTCAAAATAGACTTCAAAATAGGGTGCGATGGTGCATTTGGCCAATGGACAACAAACCTGTCCAAAGATTAAGCATGAGTTGGCATGGCTTAAAACTCCAGTTCAGTCTGTTGATGAGTGATGTGTGTATAATCTGAGCGATTGGGTTTTATAGAGGGTGTCTAGTACCAAAAGTTAAACAAGTTGTCCCCAGACAGGGCAAAGAGTATGTCTGCCCCGGCCTGACATTCTATCAAGCAGCTTCAAAAGGAGCCACCTGAGGCACTTTTCCTGCAGGCTTGAAAAAGATACTTAGACACATATGTCGAGGCCTTATTAGATGCTGAAAACTACTTTAAATATCAGATTTTCCCTCTTACCCCAAACATAGTCAGTCAGTAATTCATATTTTGTGTCCCCAAATTTAGAGCTATGAGGCTAATGTAGCCAAGGGAAGTAAGGGAAGCTTCTACACCACAAACTTCAGGCAAACTATAGCCTTGCTTCTGAAAAAATATGTTGCAAAGCTAAAAGTAGCAGTAGAAGGCATCCTATAGAGCAGTGGTCCCCAACCTTTATTTGGTAATGGACCGGTTTAATATCAGAAACTATGTTCACGGCGCGGCCTTTAAGGAGCGGCAGATAAATATACATATTTATACAAATAAATGATACGCATAAAAATGGGGGTATCTTTAAATATAATAATAAACGTAAATCCACCGGTACCACATGACCCACGGCCCGGTACCGGTCCGAGGCCCGGGGGTTGGGGACCACTGCTTTAACACATTCGGTTATCCACTTATTTCAGTACTTCTGTTCATTATCTCTGCAAATCAATTGCCCTGTCAGTTTTTTTTGGTCATTTTCTGTGGTTAAGTACATGTAGGGGCGGGCGATATGGCCAAAATATCACATCACAGTTTTTTTACGGTTAAATCACGATTACGATTTTATCACAGTATTTATATTAATTTGCAACTATATAATATTTTTTTTTACTATTTTGCAAGTTACTGAATAGTACAAACATGCTAGTTTAGTTAGTTTCTATAAGCCAGGCATTAAGTGAACTAGTAAATAGTGCGATTCGGCTGAGGAGCGCTGAACTGCAATAGGCAGATGGAATGTAGTTTGTATAGATACTACGATCTCTCGGCTTTGGCAGATTATCAGTACATAGATCGTCTTCACGATCTCTTAGTCATATCGACGTATCGCCCAGCCCTAAGTGCATTTAACATTGCTTTTATTTTCTTCAATCTAAGATCCATCCACCGCAGACTTTTCCCAGGATTCAATCAGTTTTAGCTTCAAAACTGTTCCTACTTCGCCTGTTAACGTATCATGCTTGGATGTAATCAGACGCCGATGCCAGGGTCTGGGCCTAATGATGCACACAGTCGTAGATTCGTAGTTCATAAGATCTCTTCCTTTAAGTAGCTCTTATTTATATACTTCCCAGTCTCAGCTCTCTGTATCTCCTTTTGTATCTCTAATTTATCATCGTTCCTCTTCCAACTGCTCTTTCTCTCCCCCTTCATCTTACCCTGTTCTCTTTTCAGTTCTTGGTTTTGTTTAGTTTTTTTTTCTTCGTTCTTCTCCCAGGTTCTCGAGATCTCTTTGGTGAGATGCAGTGGTGTTGATAGGTGTCAGATAAAGGATTTGGGAACGGGCTGATGTAATGATGATGAATGCAGTGCTGTTTGCCTCCTTTCTCCAGAGGGAGCTTGGAGAACAGAGCCTTGTTGTAAAACGAACCCAAAACATTGTATCCTCAGGCTCTCTCTGAGCCACTGCCCAGGAACCCCTGATCCAGTGCTTGACCCGCAGACCCCATGCACATATTAAATGAATCACCAGGGTCTCTGTTCTTAAATCCCAAGTAGTCTAATGTCCTTCATTAAAACATAAAGAGCAGTGACTCACAGCGGGCTTCTCACATAGGATTTTTTACCATCGACCAGAATTCGGCGCGCTTTCCGTTCCTAAACCGAAACCCAAATTTAGCCTGGAAAAGAAATGTTGGCGCTCGGCTAATCTCACTCTTTGTGTTAAAATACACACAATAAACCCACAAGCCAAAGTCCTAAATCTCAGCATAGATGTGTTTTGATAATATGGTCATAAAATGGACCCTTGTTGGGAAGAATGAAAGAAAGAATAACAAACGTCTTTACGTTTAATGATGCTAGATGCCTTAAAAAAAATCAAATTTTTTTTATCGCAGCACGTTAAACAATCAAAAGTTTATTCTGTTGTTTGACTTTGATGTCCCATTTGCCACTGACTTTCAACTCCTTGCTTTTGTCGCCAGAGCGTATAATTTATGTTAAATTGATTTGCCTAATGTGCTTAAAATAAGAATCTTTTTTTCTTGGGAGCGGTCTGAATTGTGGTATTTTAAACCTGGTTAATCGCCTCTCTTTCTGCGAGTGAGGATTACGGGCCGGCACACATAAAGAGAACACCCTTCCTCTCTCTCTCACCGTTAATTGGGTGTGGGACTCCGTCAGAGAGAGGAATGAACGTTAATATAAAAAAAATTTACATTTATTTTGGGCAGCAGCAACCACAAAACAGAGGTTTTAAGCGCAGTCTATTGTGCGCAGCTTAGTGGAATTTGAATAGCAGGCTATTGTTCCACTGCCTCATTTAAGAGCCATAAGCTGGTCTCCACTGTTCTCCTCACTTCTCACTGTACAGGCCTTAATGACTGTTGTGTCATCATCGGCCTACACACTCTCACGTACACCTGAACTTATTTTCAAGCTCATTTTGGAACAAGGAAGGATCAGACAGTTTAAAACTGTAGGTATCAAAACATGGTGCAAAACTATAATTTGTTTTAATTCTCTCATATTAGATGATTCACTCACGCCTCGTTAAAACAAGCAGGGTAATTCCTGGACTATATGGTATATAGTCCAGGACTATACCTAGAAAAGGTATATATGGACTACACCTTTTCAATTGCAATTTTTTGTTGTTGTGAATCTTTTTTTTTTGCTGTATTTTTGTCACAGTTAGAGCATCAACTCCAAATCCGTTTCCCAATGATGTTTGGTTGAAGAATTTAAATGTATAGATATGAAACTTGGTGTACTTGTAGCCCGGCATGTGATTGTGGCCTGGGAACAATTAACTCGACAATTGTTTCGCAAAAATGATGAAATTCGAACGTCAGGTTGGCCTCTAGGAGGCGCATAACCTTAGCTCAGCACAGCATCACCTACTAAATAACATCAGCGCAAAAATCGAACACGTTGCTAGTCTGCATGTATACAAATGTTCACACCCGTCATCGCTACTTGATTTTTTTTGGATGCACGCCATATTTTGTGAAATCTCATCCATAGGGGGCACTGCAAACAACACATTTTACCCGCTTAAGCTAAAATTGAGATTTGAGTGATGTTTGCATATTACCAATTTGTTTGGCTCACTCAGAATTCATTCAAAAAAATTCATTCACAAGGAATGATTTGTCTTTAAATCCTTACGTGACATTTACAAAATTCAAATATTCTTTCACCTGTTAAAGCATTCAGCCTCTCACTTCAAGAGCCAGTTCGCGTCCATAATATAACTTGCCACTCTGCTGTATGTTTAGTTAAATAATACAGTAAACATTAATTAATTCATTCATTCACTGTAACCGGTTATT
>JBBPDB010000001.1:5896609-5906863 GCA_037974465.1 Brachypetersius altus
GTGATGTTTCTGCCCTCTTCTCTGTGGCTCTGGGTGAAGAGTTTACTGCAGTTCAGTCAGTCTTTGGTGATATGGATGTTGCGCGTGTTGATATCGCGATGACGATAAACTTGCGATATATCGTGCAGCACTACATTAGATATATAGAGAAAACATGGATGCCTGGAATGATTACTTTTACTTTATTTTATTTACTTTTATTTTATTGGGATTTTATTTCTTTATTAATGTATGTAAAATACATTGTTACAAAATAAGTGCATTGTTGTCATTTACATCATGTTACTTTAAATTTCTCTCAGTAGTTTTACCAAGTTTAACTCGTATTATTTTACCCAAAACTGACTGTAGGAACAAACACGGTTCTTTATTCCTAACAGTGTTTTTCCATCAATGCTTTGTGTGCTCTGTCCATCAGGAGCCAACCCAAAAAAGCCCACCGCCCCCGACATGTTCACCGAGTCCGACGACATGTTCGCTGCAGACTTTGATGTAAGTTTGGTGATTTAAAAAAATACCTCTTAGCAAGTGTACCAAGTTAGGCAGATTTTCCATTTAGCTGCTTGGCTGTTTATAATGTGGGGGTATATGAACATATATACCCAACAGGGCTCTAAACGGGTTTGGGCGGGAATTCAAGATTTTTATTTGCCATTTGTGCATAAGACCAGCAGTTCATGCACATTGGGATTCTTGTGCAAAGCTCTTCGAGTCCAGTTACAATTTTTATGAGAGGTAGAAAAGCAGAGAATACAACAATTTATTGGTTTAATAGAGAATATAAAATATGAACACTGTACAAGAGGGTAGGGCTGGGCGGTTTGGCCTAAAATCAAAATCTCGATTAATTGAACATTTTAACTCGATTACGATTAATGACCGATTTTATTTATTTATTTATTTATTTATTTGCCCTCATAGTTCACTGACAAGTTGCTCAGTTGTCTCAGTGTTTGAGCTCTCCGTGCTCGACATGTCGGCGGAATAACGTAACATAACGGAGCGGGGTCACGTGACTCCACACGCGGTAGTGTTCTTAAAGGGACAGTAATCAAAATAATCGACCTGGAAAAGTTTGATCGATTATAGGTTCTGAATCTCGATTTCGATTACTTTTCGATTAATCGCCCAGCCCTACGAGGGTGTTACCATTACTCGCTGAGGGGGATTCCAAGTAGCATTGCCGGTATTTATAGTATTGCACCTGATTTTGCAACTATTTTGCAAATCTAACTGCTTCAGTTCGCATATTGGGGTAATGAGAAAACATGTTACTGCTAAAGAAGTTTAAAGCAGTCGTTTACTGAAAAGTCGTCTTGAAGATTTTTAATAAGGGACCACCTCATAAGGTTTTGTCATTTTTGTGATACTGATATCAAAGAATCTTATTTTGATAATTTATTTGTTTAATTGTCTTTTTTTCAAACAGTTGGTCTGGTTGATGTACTTTTTTGCCATGGCCTTGTCTTTGATATGGCTTTAAACTACAGCTTAAACAGACTTTATCTTTGAACAACATCTTTTTGAGTTTTTATTTTTTTACTATTTTTTTCTTTGACTCGTTACATTTCCTGATCAGTTTTAGCTCCGTTTATGTTGCCTTTGCTGGTGTAAATGAGAGGGTGTACCTCTCAGTGTAGACCTGCTTTATTCGGAAGCGCAGTTCATTGCTGATTGGTTGGTTGCTCAGCCTGCATTCTCTGTGATGTCAGTTTTGCTTTTTTCACTGGCTGGCCCAAAACCAGAGTGTAATATGCTTTGAATGCAGTTCTGATCGATTTAGGAGTGTTATTTTTAGGGTGGAAGAATGGAAAGGTTTGCATACTGATGCTCTATGAAGGGAGGATTTGTTTATTTAGTTTCGCAGCTTGTGTGCAGCAGGCTGCTTTTTCTTACTCTCCATTTTCCTCTTCCTTTAGAGTGCCAGACTCAGGGCTGTGGGCATCGGCAAGGACTTTAAAGAGAACCCCAATCTCAGGGATAACTGGACTGATGCCGAAGGCTACTATCGTAAGTGCCGCTCCTCCTGGAAAATGCATTACAGTGACCAGTGTGTGTGTACATTGTTTCCTGGTTGTAACATTGTAGCAATGTCTAACTGACTTTGCATCAAACTTGAAACAAACTATTCGTTGCTCTTTGTGGACACCCTGAGTGCCAGTGCAAACCAATACAAATCTGTTTGTCAATTCTCTTTCTGTATTGATTTTTTAAATTTTTTCCACTTAATCTTTTCCTTTTTCCTCTTTTCTAGGTGTGAACATTGGAGAGATGCTGGATAAGCGCTACGATGTCTATGGCTACACAGGGCAGGGTGTTTTCAGCAATGTTGTCCGAGCCAGAGACACCGCCCGCGCTGGCCAGGAGGTGGCGGTGAAAATCATCCGAAACAACGAGCTCATGTCAGTAGTGGTAATATTTGTACTGGCAATACATTTAAATGGTATTAACTCCTAATGAATAGGCTTGTGTGGGGCTGACTGGGTAAAGATAATGACCTGTGGGTTTGAAATTGCACACGTGAAGTTAAATATAAGAGTTGAATGTCTGAGGGTGAGATTATATTTTATGTTGAGATGTAAAATAAAAATATCACTTTAAATATTCTTCAGGCCAGGCTTTATACCGTATTGGTCATTCAGGGCTTCCACATGTTTATGTTTATTAAAAAATGAAGAACCCCCATCATGACAGTTTTGTAGCACAGCCTCGTCAGTGAAACATTTTACTTTGTTCTGCTCGGAGTAACACAAGGCAACGGTTAAATATCAGATTTGAATGTCTGAGGGCTGTGAGATTATCTTTTATGTTGAGATGTAATGCGTGAGACCATTTTTTTCTTTTTCTTGTACTTTGGTGTTAAAATTTCAAGAAAGCGCAGCTCCTCCTCCTCCTCCAGCTGATGACTGTTCCTGACTGCTTTCCCCACTAACAGGCAGAAGACAGGACTGAAGGAACTGGAGTTCCTGAAGAAGCTCAACGATGCCGATCCTGACGATAAATTCCACTGTTTGCGTCTCTTCAGACATTTCTACCACAAACAGCACTTGTGTCTAGTGTTTGAGCCGCTAAGGTATCGTTCACAACACCTGCATGTGCTCAAGCCCCAAAAGGTGTTTTTTTTTTTTTTTTTCTCATCTTTTTTGTTCTCCTCTCTGTCTCCCTCTCTCTTCAGTATGAATCTCAGAGAAGTTCTGAAGAAGTATGGGAAGGATGTGGGTCTCCACATTAAGGCCGTTCGCTCTTACAGCCAGCAGCTCTTCCTGGCCTTGAAACTTCTGAAGCGCTGCAACATCCTCCATGCTGACATCAAACCTGACAACATACTGGTGAGCGGAACCGCGGCCGCAGCTTTGCCGTCTTGGTTATTGAGAGACAAAATAGTTGAAGCTTGACTTTGAATGCAGTTTATTGTTGAGTTTATCACAGCCAAGGGTTTGATAGGATATGAAACAGTGCTATAACTTTTCATTGTTTCTCTCCTGTGTCTGCCTGTTAAAGGTAAATGAGTCTAAAACCATCCTCAAGCTGTGTGACTTTGGCTCGGCGTCTCATGTGGCCGACAACGACATCACGCCCTATTTGGTCAGCAGGTTCTACAGAGCTCCTGAAATCAGTAAGCCCATGTTCACACCTCTTGACTCTTCTGGCTGAGAGCCTGTAGCGCAGGTTTGATTTATTTTGGCATGAAAATGAAAATTGACTGTTTGGTGTTTGATGTTTGTGTGTAATCTGACTGTCAGAATTTTATTCGAATAGAATATTAGTTTGTTTCTTCTCATGCTCCGATGCCTCGTCCTCTCTCTCTCCGCAGTAATCGGAAAGCCCTATGATTATGGGATAGATATGTGGTCAGTGGGCTGCACGCTGTACGAGCTCTACACAGGAAAAATACTGTTCCCTGGCTCCTCCAACAACCACATGATCAAGCTGTTCATGGACCTCAAGGGCAAAATGCCCAACAAGGTCTGACCCTCTCTATTGGTTAATTGTTAAAAGTAATTTTAAAGTAATTGTCCTGGTTTTCTCTGGTATGAAGTGCGATCTTAAACACATTTTGTCGTATTTATCTTCAGATGATCCGGAAAGGCTTGTTCAAAGACCAACATTTTGACCAGAACTTGAACTTCCTGTACATAGAAGTGGATAAAGTGACTGAGAGGGTATGTTCAGATTTATGTCTCCTCGCTGTTTATAATCAATCACTGTAAATTTCAGGGCAGCTGCAATGTATACATGCTGATTTCATGGACTAAACATATTTGATATTTGGGAGTGGCCTAGTGATTGGGACATTGACCCTGAAATCAGAAGGTTGGGGGTTTCAATCCCACTGAGGTTCCCTTGCGCCCCTCGTTGGCGGCAGCCCCCTGCTTCACTTGGTGAATGAGTTATAATGCAGAGAAAGAATCTCACACTGTGCTGTGGTGTATATAAGGGTTAGAGGTGGGCGATATGGCCAAGATATCAGTTAAATCACAATTTCGATTATCACAGTTTTATATTGATTTGTAACTATAGATTTTTGTACTATTCTGCAAGTAACTGAACAGTACAACCAAACTATTTTGTGTATTTTGTTTATTTAAAACTAAATAATAAAGCAATTCTTAAACTATAGTTTGGTCGTTTGAGCGCTGTTTCTATAGGGAGGGTGTTGAGCAGACTAGCAAATAGTGCAGCTTGGCTGAGGAAAAATAATTTGGCAGAGCATAGAACTGCAATAGCTGGAATGTAGTTTATATAGACGATACTACGATCTCTCTGCTTTAGCGGATCGTTTTCACAATCTCGTATCACTCACCCCTAATAAGGGTTAATAAAGAAAATAAATAAATAATCGGGATTATTGGGTGGAGGAGCTCACTGGGTAGGATACTTGCCTCCGGACCAAGAGGTCATGGGTTCGAATCCTACCTTCAGCACCACCGTTGGGTCCCTGAGCAAGACCCTTAACCCCGAGTTGCTCCAGGGAGAGACTGTCCCCTGTAGTTAGGGAATGGAAGTTGCTTTGGGTAAAAGCGTCTGCTAAATGCTGTAAATGTTTTGATTTCCCAGCTCCACCCTGGTTTCCTGCTCTATGGGGTAAGCACACTGGTAGAATTATTTGCGACTTCTCTGTGCAGAATGGAGTCAGCCTGGAATGGATCCTTAGTGTTCCACGTCTGTGCTGAGGACACCTCCCAGTGGGTACTCAGGTCCACAGTGACCCTGGTGTCCAGGAGAAGACCTCCAAGCAGGGATGTCACCCTCCTTACCTAGGTCATGGCGGGGGGTTTGGATCCTTAGCAACCCCCTTCATTGTTGTGGATGCCTCTGAGCGGGTGTTTGGGTCCATAACGACCCCTGGCATGCCGGAGGAAGCCCTGAGTTTATGCCTGGCCTTATCACATCAGCATCTGCACCATACTGCCCGCCATTGCTCCCTCTTGTGCTCTGAAGGGCACCCCCTTGCGGCTGCATCTGATGCTCAAGAGAGTGCCCCCTCGCCAGCATCCCCAGTGCTTCTGAAAGCACCGCCAGCACTCCTCTGTGTTTCGGAGAGTCTCCCTCCTTCTGCCGCGCCGGAGAGGTATTTTCTCATGCCAGTGCCCCTGCTGTGCTGGGGATTTCCCCATTGCTGCTGATACCCCCATGTACTCTGACAAGTGCTTCGTCACCAGCTCCCCCGGTGATTGGGAGAGTGCATCTTCACTGACTTCCCTGGGTGCTTTAGAGCTGGGTTTCTCAAGCACTGGGGCTTTTGATTGCGCTGCGAATCTAAAATCGAGACAGGCCATTGGTCTGCAATTGGTTATTTAATATCTAATGTGGCCAAGTGTGCCTTGGTAACATGCTGTGATAGATAGGTGGGCTTTAATGTTGAAAAGGTTGAGAACCATTGCTTTAGAGTGCATACCAAGGCCAACATGCCCTACAGCTCTGGAATGCGTTGCCTCACCATCTCAGCCAGCTATTCCTGAGGGGGTGCTGATGCCAGTCCCCTTATACAACTCTTCAGGATGTTCTGGTGCTGGCTCCCCCTGCAGCTTTGGAGAGCTCTGTGCTGCTTCCCCTGGTGCCTTGGAGAACACTCTGTTACCAGTGTCAGTGCCTGATCCATGTGCAGCTGCCATCTTGCTGCCCGATGTCTTAAAGAGAAATAAATAAAAACCTTTATGCGCGGAACCAATCGGACAGCTGGCACAGATCTGGACCTGACAGATGGCTCCCTATTCTGGTCTGGAGAACTCTTGTTTACCTGTGCGCCCTACGATGCTGGAGAGAGCTTCATTGCCACTGGTGCCACCTGCTGCTCTGGAGAGGTCCTTGTTGCCACTAGCAACCATTGCTGCTCAGTTTACTAGTGGTCCCACCTGTAGTCTGTTTGTCTTCCCCTGATCCTTCCCCAGATGTTTCCACTTCCCTTTCATTTGTACCTGTGTTTGTATGAGAGTTTGTCTGTCAGCAGTTGCTCTAGCCATATCATCTTGGTTCACTGCTTTTTAGTAGTGATGGGCCGATTCACGCTTTTCCAGTTCCGATTTAATTTTGATACACGACTGTCGATACCAATAAAGATTCCAATATAATACATCTTTTTACTTTAATATTAGCATTATTTTTGTTCAACTTGTGCTGTTAGTAAGGTTACGTCACAGAATAAATAAACTACTAAGCACTTATTAGAAGAGCAAAAAATATACACAACTACTTTGAATTTAAAGGCATTCCAAAGGAATTTATTTATGTCACACTTCACAAAAAGGTAGCAGCAACAGCTGTAAAATTTTGTAAATATCAAAAACACAACAATCTTGGCTGAATCATGTAAATAGTATTATCTATTAATATGTCCATTTTATTCAAAAAAATAATCAGCAAAACTAATACATTTTAAATGACGTGAATTCGACGACACGACCTGGGCAGAGTGCAGTCTAACCACTACTGTATTTAAGGTGGACCGGCCAAGTTACGAGATGCCCAACTTTAGCCTCGTCGAGAGATAGAGAGGGCAAATAAAACACAAAATAGCCCCTGAAAGAAACCCCAAGAGGTCTTGAGGGAGAGCTAAGAGTCTTCTCTGATATTCCTTTTGCTTTTGGGTTCTCTGCTGTAAATTTGTTGTGTTTTTGGAAAACGTCAACAAGCGTCTGCTGCCTGGTGTCTTTTTCCCTGTTTGCTAGCATAAACTCCTGGTACTCCTGGTACTAGCATAAACTCTCTGCAGGTGCTTGATTAAATTTGTTGTATTGTATGACGCAACTACTGCCACCCCTCGGTACAATGGCATTGCACACATTGCAAGCAGTCGTCTTTGTTCAAAACAACGGTCAGATTGAAGGTGACGCATCTCGTATTACATCGTCAAGTTTAAGGTCCAGCGCGAACTGGAGATCGGGGCTGCCCGGCCAATATCCGATATCGGAGTTACGGGTATATCGGACCCGATACTGATATCATATCGGATAGGGCCCATCTCTACTTTTTGTTTTTGTACCTGTTTTACTGTTTTGCTTCCTGTGTGTTCAGTTAGTTTATTCCATAAATAAAATCATTGACTGCAAGCATGTCCCTCCTAGTGCTCCCTAACCCTCACTCTTAAAACAGTAAACTGCACGAAACAAAACACCCAATACTCTAAGCGTTCTTCTTTTCTTTGTTCTGTGTTTTTTATTCATTTATGTGTGTATTTTTACATTACTCTGTGTGTGTGTGTGTGTGTGTGTGTGTGTGTGTGTGTGTGTTGTCTGGACTGGTGTGGGTAAAATGGGTGTGGGGAACGGGGGTTTGTTACACATATAGATGCAATATGCAAATGCAGTGCTTGCCATATTTATCCGTCCCAGGCAACATAAAATGTCATCTGTAACATAGACTCAGCCATTACAACAGCTAAAGAAAATTGTGAATGTTTTACACTGATTTCTAAGTCACAGTTCAAACTCTGGGATTTATTACACCGTGCAAGAGAATCATCAAACAGGTGGTGATCCAAACTGAGCAGACAACGGCCAACAAGGACCTTACAATTCAATAAACCGCCAAACACAGATAAATCAAATGCAAGGAGTGGCGAGACACAGAAATACAGAGAGAGGTAACTGCTGGCAAGTCTCGGCTGACGGGCCGTCGCAGAGGTGGGTGTAGTGAAAGAATAAAAGTGCTCTGATCCACTTTAATGTTCCCTTCCATCACTACTGGAAACTGTCACCACACATTACGCCCCCAGTTAGCCAAACTTGAAAGGCTGTAGCCTATCTTTTGGGCTGTTTTCTGGGTATTGGAATTATTTTCTTCTTTTTCTCACATTACATTGGCATAGGCAATTAGGTTAATTAGCAAACCCACTTTTGGAGATCAGTTTCAAAGTGAATATTAAAAGTGAAGTGAGGCCTTTCTTAGCAGCTGGGAACTATTGTAAGTAAACAAGAAGCAACTGCCCTGGTTTCAACACCATATGAAGAAATCCATCCTGAAAGAGACTTTGTGACCAAAATTATACTGTGATGTGGGTTTAAGTGTGAAAGCTGGATATATCAAAGGGGTTATTTTTGAACAAGCTTATTATTTATGCCTTTTAACACCTTAACCCTAAAACATGAATTCATAGATATCCATATGAATATAAAATATATTCTAGAATTTTCTCTCTGTCTTCTAGTTCCAGATCCACAATGAAAGTAGCTAAGAGGTCAGATTGAAGTGCAGACCTGAGAAAAAAAGATATGTAAAAAATAAAAGGCCCCAACCATATTAATATGGTGTTTATAGTGTCATCTGCCAATGTTGTAGATACATTATAAAATGTGGAAATAAAGGGCAAAGGTTTACAAATGCAATGAAATAAATGAAAGCAGACATTTTATCACCTAAATTTCCTAATCCTTAATTTCCTAAATCTTCCAGAGAACAAAATACTGTCAAATCTAAACATCTGAACGGTGCCATTTTCATAGAATTATCTGCAGGCATGGAAGTGTTTCTGATGTTATTGTATGCACAGTAAATGCATATATAATGAATTCACAGTGCTTATAGACTACTTGTCATTGTTTTTACACATTTGTAGTGACTTCAGACTTGGAAAGCAGTTTTGAGTAAACTAAATGTTTGGATAGAAACTTAAGTTAAAGGTTAAGGTAAACCAAGACAATTGGCCAAAAGGGGGCTGGGTGTGGGGTGGGGGTGTCATGTACAATCCACACAGAAAGTGCCCTCGGCCACCCAGCCGGGAGTCAAACCCAGGACCTTGCTGTTAGGTGACAGCACTACATACCACCCAACTATTTGAGGGATGAGCTTAGTTGCATTTGACGTACAGATTTTTTTCTGCATTATAATTCTGTGCAAAACTTCATTTTACACAATACAAATCACCAAAATAAAATATTTTAATGTTCACAAAAATGTTATTTCTTAATTCCCACAGAAACTCCAAAATCTTGTGGAAAGCCTTCCAAGAAGAGTGGAAGCTGTTGCCGCTGCAAAGGGGGAAACAATATTATCCATATTAAAGTATACTGTATGTATTTAAATGCAATGTCTGTTGGTGTAATGTCAGGCACCCCAATACTTTTGTCCATATAGTGTATGTGACCTGTGTAAGCTGTCTAATCTTAGCCCATCTGATTAATGAAAAATGAAGTAAGACTTAGAATATCAAGTTAACTCAGTGTTTCCAACATGAAACAAAACATTCTAATTTAACATCACTTTCAAGCCACAGAACTGTGTTTCTTAAAGGGGACATATGCAAAGCTCACTTTTTAAAAAAAAATATAGGTCTATGGGCTATACAAATCATGTTCATGAAGTTGTTTACACAAAATCACTCTCACATAAGGAGATTTCACCAGCTTTATTCTTCACAGTTTCAGTCCCTTTCAAAATAACCCGATTCAGGGCTCTGTCCCTTCCATGCAAATAAGCTGTTGCTGGCCACGCCCCACCCATTCCAGGCTTACGAAACGAAACGAACAAGCTAGTTCATACTTAACTGCAATAGAAACACAAAAGTCATTTTTTGAAAGTACTTAACATCTGCTGACTTGTCACAGACAGTAGGTACAGATCTCCCCATGACACTGAAGCTCCTTATTCACAGATCCTTATTTGAATTTTTCCTTAAACCAATTGTTGCTGGGACATTTACATTTACATTTACGGCATTTATCAGATGCTTTTAGCCAAAGCGACTTCCATTCCTTAACTACAGGGGGCAGTCTCCCTGGAGCAACTTAGGGTTAAGGGTCTTGCTCAGGGACCCAG
>JBBPDB010000001.1:6207197-6219803 GCA_037974465.1 Brachypetersius altus
GCGCCTAAAAACGCGTGGAAAACGCGAGGCGCGTCGCTTTCTCCTTCTTTCCAAAAGCGCTTGGCGCTTGCGCTCCGGAAGCGTCTGTCGTTGCTAAGCAACCACCAGCCGCGCTCTCCATTTCCTCCGAGGAAAAACCCTTGCTGTAACTCTGCTGCACGATTTATTTACGCAGAAAAGACAAGAAACGCCGTAGTGTTTGGGTTCACCCCATTCTTCAAAAACGTAAAAACACGGGGAATTTCACCAGCTGATCCAGGAGCTCCGCCTGGACAACGGGAGGCTCAAAGCCTATTTCAGACTCGACAAGGACCAGCTGGGTTATATTTTAGGAGAAGTTTGGGAGCTTGACAAATCATAAAGTTCAGTTCTTGTCACATGACCCACGGTGCACTTGTGGCATTCTGAAAAGTTGTGATGTTTTCAACTCGACGCGGCGCGCACGCACCTGAAAAAACATTCGCTTCCATTATGAACGTGGCTGCCGCTCGTCTACATTTGAAATAATGGACTCGCGCGCGCAAAAGACGCGATATGTGAACGGCCCCTTACCCTACTCTCACTTTATTCCCTGTGTGTGTTCGTCGTCTCTTCTCTTAGGTTTACTTATTGTTTTTGGCCACCATGCCTGCTTTTCCTGTTTAATGGTTTAGTAGAAAAAAATTAATTAACACCAGAGTCTCTTCTGCATTCCTGCTCTTGTCTTATGTTGACAGCTTTGATACTTCACTCTGCCTTTCAAACCTGGAAGCTCATAAGTGAAACTCAATTAGAAGGCATAGATTGTGTGATTAGATCCAGCTTTAGTAACTTAAACAATTAGTCCAGGCACATTGTGTGCACATGTCGTGTAGTGGCCGAATCACAGCACATTTTGTACTGCTCTCTCATGTTTAGTGCTGCACTATTTTATGTATTGCAGCTCTTGTACATTTGCTACAGTGATAGTAGAAACCTGAGCAAGACAGGTAGACCAATAAAATCCTCAAAGGGAAAGAGAGGGAAAGGTTCAAATGAAAGACAGAAGAGGAGAGGGGAGCATGTCTTAAGCTCAGCAGCCAGAGTGCTTACCTCACTGGAAGAGCTCTGAAGCATGATAGATGGCAATGTGATCCATTACGGTTATTTGTCATGTGTGCAGCCACACGTTTTCATAAACACATTACTGATGGATAGTCCCATGGGCCAATGGCAGCAGACGGGGCCACTTCACGATCCTGGAACACTTTCACAACAAACCTGTAGTGCCTTCTAAACACTAAGCCAGCGCCTTCATATAGAGAAGCACAACCACGAGGAAATGTCTTTTAAACACCTTAATCCTCAGAGAAACTCCAGCAAGGTTAAATATGTCCGTGAGTTGTAATGGACAAGGACCCTCATGATAGATATTAACATACTGCCACTGTCACTCCAGCAGCTCTACCTCCTGTGTGGTTTCTCTCTTCCTCCTCTATCTTATTCCCTCTTTTGTCCTGAATGTTTCCAGCTTGCTCTAAATTTTCGCCTTCCACTGTTTCCTACTCCTCATCTCTATGAATTTTTTTTACCTCAGTAATAATCAGAGGGGAACCCTCAAGGGCTCTTTGTGGCTTCAGAGTAGGAATGATGATGCTAGGAGTTAAACTAGGAGTTGCTAGGAGTTAAAAATTCTGTATATTGATTCAACAGAATTATGTTCATATTTGAACTTTCTAAATGCAGCAAGTTTCATTATTAGGCCCTTTTTTGGTTAAATTCTTGAAACACAGTGGTAAAAATAGTGCAATCAGATTTTTTACTGGAATAAATAATTTTTTATTTGTTGTATCTAGGTAGATGTAGCACTCCTAATAGTAAAGACCTTTGGGCACTGGACTGGCGGTCTAAAGATTAACCACCCACAGAATTAGGAATTGACAGAGAATCCGTCACATTTTGATTTCTAATGGTGGGGATTCATTCTGTGAGGGAATATGTCTCTAGAAGCCTTCTGGAGGTTCTAGATGTGCCCTTAAGGCCTCGTTCACACAGACATCTAAACCAGGCGTTTTTCTGGTGTTCGTGACGCCAGGTGAGCGCCTAGTGAACGGTACCCGTTTTTCTGCTCATTGAAGCAAATCAAAGCGTCCACACGGGCGTTCAGCACCGGCGTTCGGCCCGCTTCGTGTTCGGATGGCGCCAATAAACGCTGCATGCAACGTTTTCTTGGCGTCAAAATCTCGACGAACGTCGCTATGACATTTACATGGCGTTCGGTTGATCATGTCCCATGATTCTGTACGGCAGCTGCGAAAAAACACGTTTTACGAAAAATGTCGGACATTGATCCGACATAAAAATCCTCCTGATACGGCGCCGTAGGCAGGAGAGGAACAAACATCGCCGCTGCTGCTGGGTTCACCTTCTTACTGCGCAACACCGCAGAAGTTCTTCAACTACACAATAAACCAAGATGACACACGTGTAAACACTCTGGACAGAGTAATTACCGCTCCCCCACAGGTGAATACACGAAACTACAGATTGGGCGAGGGGCTGGCGTTAAACGGCGTCAGACTAACGCCAGTCAAACACCTTGCTGACGTTGATCAAGCGTCGCTACTAAACGCCACAAAAACGCCTGTGGCATTCAGAGCGTGTTCATTTCGAACGTCCGTGTGGACGAGGCCTAACTATGAATACAAGTGGCAGTCTAGCCTACATACAGTATACATAAACACTCGTAGCTGTATATCAGGACTCTTTAAGAGCATCTTTCTAGAAATGTTGTGTTAACAGTAAAATATATGTTAATATGTCCAGTACAAACTTCAAATAAAACATGAACATATCTTATACACTTCAAACATTTAAGTTTAATCTAGTCCACGACATTCAAGCTAACTTACTACCAGAAGCCAGTAGGGCCTTTACCAGGAATTATCATTACTGCAGAGCTGTTTTGTTGTTTATTTTATTATCTAAAGCATGCACTTTTAGATATATATACTCCAAAATGAAGAGAGACAGAGAGGGAGAGAGTATGTTTATGTGCTGGACTGCTGGTGTGATGGTTTGTCTTGTCAGCGTGACTTTAACACAGGCTTTTAGCTCAGCTCCCTCCTTTTTTTCAACTGCATAGCCGCTCTACTCCCCCTTGCTTTGATCAAATGCTCGTGCACATATACGCACACACATTAACATTCATCTGGTAGTCCTACATGCAACACTTTCACTCACATACACACATATACATGCACACCCATAAGATAGTAATTGCATATTTTATGACACTGCGAGGAAGACAGCCTGTGGGTGAAGAAGACTAAACAGTAGGTAATGCAGAAGTAATAATGTAATCATGGGGGGAAAAAATTCTACTTTGTCTGTACTGTGACTTTCCATTTTTTCCAGCACCATGCTGAATCAACATTTTGTATCCTTCAATGAGAAGACTATTTTAGAATTGCAGCTAAAAATCATTGCCGTAATGGTGTGAGCAGTGCACTGTTATTTCCACTCTGGAGAACGTTTTCCAAAAACGTGGGTTCAGTGGTGAGCAAGGACCAACTTCCTTTCTTTAAAGCATAGAATAGCATAGATGTGGATTCCGTGCATTTTCTGCTCTTGTGTAACAGTCACGGGGCCTTGCCACTTGATCTCAAGTTTACGTTTAACATAACTGGTTGAAAAAGCATGGCCCGTTAGAGAGAGGTGAGATAGAAGTTCAACTATTAATTATATTTGATTAGTATCATACCCACAGCCTTGACTGATAAAATGATATCCTTCTAAACTCATAATCGGAATTAGAAAACTGATAGGATGGCTTTAAGGAGGCTGCTCCTTGAGTGGACGGAAGAAAGAAAAGAAAAGGCCGAAAACGGATACAAATACCAAAAATAAAGAAGATTAGACTGAGCTAAAATGGCTTGGAGCTATGAGTTAGAGCATTCCCTCTCTAACCTGAAATCTGGAAGAAGGATCTTGAGAAAGACAGTATTATCAACATGAATAAATAGTTACATCATTTTCTCTCACACTTTTTGTCATTATAGCATTATAGCTTTGATTGTGAGCAGCAGTAGATGATGGAAAGAAACAAAGGACAGAGTCATGTGCGAGGATGGAGGACATGGCTGCGGGAGAGAACTACAGAACGAAAGAGAATGAAACTTAGACAAGGAGCAAGCTCAGAGAACTCCCGTGATCCGATTCACCGAAGACCTTCCACTCACCGTAAGGTAGAGGCGTGCTCGGCGAGACTTCAGAGTCACACTTGATGTATTTAGGCTCACTCGTAATGTTGGCCAGTAGTTAAGCGGGCTCCTCACTGTTTCACGCCTGTTTTAATATAGAGCAGACAAATAGACAGAGAGCAGCCAATCACTGTCCCTGTCACACGTCATTTTAACCAATTCCACGTCGACCTTTGTGCTCAAGTCCAAGTCAAATCTTTGGGTCTCAATGTTTACAAATCACGACTCTAAATGTGGGATGTTTGAGCTGTAAATGTTGAGCACACAATCCCATGATTACGATTGGCTGTTACTTAGCATGTGCCTGGACTGCGTGCTGTGATCTGCCCTCACCAGCATGGAGGATTTGCCTTAAATGATCTTAATCTAAATGTTAAATATGAAAAATATATCTCTCACTCTAAATGTGAACTCCACAGTTAGATGGGGTTCGGTGACCCCTTTCCATCGACCCCTCGAAAACCGCTATTAGCTGAAAACCGCTCACCTTAGACAAAAGTAATGGGACACCGGGGCGAGGTGAGTGGTTTCCGGGTCGTTGGAAAGAGTGCGAGATATAAATAAATAATTCCATGAAATGAACATTGTTTATGAGTTATGACTCAACATCCTAGTCCGAGTAAAGTCTCAAGTTGTTAAGGGCAAGTCTAAAGGCAAGTCACAAGTTGTTGTTTGTGCGACTTAAGTTTGACTCAAGTCCGATCCTCAGACTCGAGTCCCCATCTCTGGTCCCTGTGCGTGCCTCCTTTCAGCTTTAGACTCGAGGTTGTTTTCTTCTGTCAGGGTCTGCGACTGCCACTCGCAACATGGCCAACAGGAGAAAGGTGTAGCTGGTACAGAGACGAATTCTGTGTTTACTCTAGATTAGAACTGGCTGGAACTGCACTCACACAGGAGCAACTTTGGTGAGTCTCTGGGCCCGCACATCATCCTCTGCACTGGCTGGCATTTACCACACAGTGGGTTCGACATGGACAACCAATCACAAGGCAGAACCAATAAGACTAAAAAAAGATTAACACAGACTCCAACACAGAACAGAGATTGTTAGCAACCAGCTGATGAGCTGAGTTGAGAACTAAGCTGAGACACCTGGGTTGTCCATAGGAGCAAAGTCCCTTTCTGAGAATCCCTTTGCAGGTTGCCCCTCCTTATCCTTGGAGGCGGAGACTCCATGAGCCCCACGTAGTCCCTGCCAGTAGTGGCACCCTCTTCTGAGTGCGCCTCACGGTTGTAATGGGCCAAGGCCCCTCCAGGGAGCCCCTCAGCTGGGAGCCCATCACTGGCCCCTATAGAGATCCTCTCCCTCACCTCTGTGGGGCAGGCCCTTCCTGGACATCCCTTGACACAGAGCTTCCTCCTGAGAGCTCTGCTGTGTCCTCCCTCATGGAGATCGCAAATCCACAGCTATACCCTGGAGCACCTTTGGAGCCCTCATAGACCGTGGTACCCCTCCCTAAAAATTTCTGGGGAAGACCCACTGACTCAGAGAGTGTAGTTGGCCCTGTTGCCATGGTCTCTGGCCCCACAGTGGTGGCTAAAGACCCTTGCTGCCCATAGAATTGGCCTTGCTTCCTGAAGTCTGTGCTACTGGTAGGGTCTTGAGTGGCTCCTCTAACGAGCCTAGCGGGTCTTCTATGGGCCTAATAGGTCTGTTGGCTTCCTGGCTAACTGGTCCAGCTGCCCTGCTACTGTGCTACTTGGGGCTGGTAGTGGCTCCACTAACAAGCCCAGCGGCTCCTCTAACGGGCCTAGAAGATCTTCCTGCTCAGGGCTACCTACTGTAACCTCCTTGCTAACCTCTGCTACACTACCAGGGCTAACAGCTAAGCTACCTGAAGCAGGAGGTTGAGGCAGAGGAGCCGGCCTTTCTCGGCTCAGCTACCGGTGGCTGTGCACAGCCTCCTCACCGGTGCTCGATTGTGCAGGTTCATGTGAGGGCACACAGCCTCCTCGCCTGGGCTCGTGTGTGCAGTCCCGTTGCTCTCTGCGCTCATGTGCTCGGCCTCACCGTGAGGGTACACTGCCACCTCACCTGGGCTCGTGTGTGCAGTCCCGTTGCTCTCTGCGCTCATGTGCTCGGCCTCACCAGTGCTCGTGTCCGTGCAGCCTCACCGTGAGGGTACACTGCCACCTTGCAGGTGCTCATGTGCGCAGCCTTGACGGTGCTCGCATGCGCAGCCTCGCTGCGAGGGTACACAGCCTCATCGCCTGGGCTCGTGTGCGCAGCCCTGTTGCTCTCGGTGCTCGTGTGTTCGACCTCGTTGGTGCTTGTGTGCGCAGCCTCAATGGAACTCGTGGGTGCAGCCTCTATGTGAGGGTTCATCGCCTCCTCGCCGGTGCTCGTGAGCATGGTAGCCGCCCAATCTCCCCAGGATTAGGCAGCCATGTCACCGGCTATGAGGCCCCTTCTGGGCCCTATTGCCTGAGCCAGTCCTACGTTAGGCCCCCTGGTCTCCTGGCACGTTTCCTGGCATGAAAGGCAGGCACACGCACACCATTCATGGTCCAAGTGCTTCATTTTCTTTATTTATTTCTTCACTACAGATATGAAACAAAACTGGCCTGAGAGCCAAACTCAAGGTATGTCTTTAATTTTCTTAATTTGTTTAAACACAGGAGAGAACTCAAGATAAGATGATGGGGTTGACCGACCACGCAGGTCTGTCTCAAATACAAAACTCCCAGAACACAATCACAAAACACAAGTACTTAACCCAAACACAAAACATAATCAAGGCCCGCAACTTAACCCCCAAAACCCCCCGTCACAGGCCACAGACCTGACAGAAACCTTATACTCGAGAGCCAGAGGCCGCTGTGGGCAGCCTGGAGGTGACAGATGGGGTATTTTTGCTAAACTGAAATATAAATTTACAAGAAATATGCGACTGCAAGTGAACAGACATAGTTCATTTTTTCCAGACAAAGCAAAAGAAGTGAAAGAAATAGCATGTTTTGTTTTTTCTTTTGAAAAATATTTTGTACTAATATTTTTTAGAAGCTGTTTTTGAGTTTTACTTCAGCAAGCTTATGTAAGTGCCCTAAAGAGACACTAGTTGGGACGTTTCCGCGGTGTGACAATTACTGATGAGAAATCCAATGTTCCATCCCAACCCTCTGTGAGACTGCAGGTACCAAGTAGTCGAGTGCAAATCCAGGTTCAGTCTATTTTATGACAGAAACTAAGAGAAAAGTCTTGAAATGACAGCACTGGGCTTTGCGGGAGCGCCTGTCGCCTTGATGTGTGTCAGAGCTTTGTGATGAGCAGGCACTTTCCCAGGAACCTCAGTGCAGCGTTAAATAAATGATTGGCATCTTCAGGGGGCGCCTCCATGGCTGGAGCCACTATGAGTGTCAAGGGAGATGTCTAATGCAGCCCGCTGGCGGAGAACTTCTTCACTAATGCACTTATATTTAGAACTAATTAGCGGAGGAGCAGCGCAAATGATGAGTATTTCAAACTCGTCCTTTACTAATTACATACAGCTCTCCATCCAGGTGGAGAGACAGATTGAAAGGGAAAAATGGAAAAACTATATTATAAACTACACCCAGCATACAGTACACTTCTGCACATTTTAATGCATCATTTCTGTTTAGTAGTTTAAACTGTTGGATAGAAAATAACAACAATAAAACAGAAAATATGAGCTATGCAAAAATGTATTATTTATATTTTAGATTTGTTTCAGTCTAATTAATGGACATTGTGCCCTAAAAATTGCCACATATTTAGAGTGAATACACTTCCGTGAAATCAGCAAAAAGATCTTATTTGCCTGGAAGTGTTCAAACTTGTGCATACAACATACAACACTTACAGACGAGAGTGAAGTAAAAATTTTAGATGGCAGTAAGACACATTTTTAATAGGTGTCCATCTGTTAAATCCCATCTGTGCAGTCAACCTGCTTTCAAAATAAAAATTGTAAGAATATTAATTCATTTATTCTCCTGAAAATGCTTCATGGACTCCATTGGCAAACCTTACCCGTTCATAATACGTTGTGATGTAATGAGTAGGATAGGGCTATGGATCCATATGCAGAGCTTCGTGTCGACACAGAAGATGAGCACATATCAGAATAGGTAGAAACAGTCAATGAGACCATTCACGACAAAATCACAACAAGCAAGTAAGTGGAGTGGAGGGGCTCAGTGGGTAGGATACTTGCCTCCTGACCAAGAGGCCATGGGTTTGAATCCTACCTTCAGCACCACCACTGGGTCCCTGAACAAGACCCTTAACCCCTGAGTTGCTCCAGGGAGAGACTGCCCCCTGTAGGTAGGGAATGAGAGTCGCTTTGGATTTAACGTCTAATAAATGCTGTAAATGTAATCCAATTAGCAGGAAAGGTAGCATGAAACTGTGAAACAATCAGAGTTCCTCTGAATTTGCATTCCTAGCACCCTACTGCAGTCGTTATGAGGAAAACTGAACTGTGTGCCACAAATGTCACTGCTTTTGTTGAGCAGTCTTCTGAAACATCGCCTCACATGTCACCCGTGAGGGTGCAAAGCCAGTTCCAGCTGCAGTGACACTTCCTTCGTGTGAGAAGTGTTCATACACAGTGGTACCTTCCCTCAGTGCCTCCCCTGTCTAATTCCTTGTACTCTGTGACTGTAGACATCTCTTTTTGAATTCCTGCGTAAAGCTCTATACAGAACTGTACCAGTGGCATATTCCTAGATGCTGCACGGAACAGTAGCATTCAGTGATTGCTCCACTGAGAGACGTGTATTTAAACATTCATTTGGCAGGACTGAATCCACATATAAGGTTACCATGCTTCCGAACCCAAATGAAAATAAAAACACAAAGAAGCAAAACCACCAAAAACGAAAGCACTTGAGATAATCTCGTTCTGTTATGGAACAGAATTGTTTATTTGAAGTTTCTATTATGTGTCAAAAATCTTCTTTTTCAAGTATGTTACCATTCCTGCTTTATAATCCAGATAGACTGATTTCATGGTGTGCATTTGTAATGTATATGGCCTGTACGTGCCACAGGCTATAGATTCATAGAGTAAGCATGAGCTATTAGAAGGTAATAGTTCCGAATGTGTACACCAGTGGTCCCTAAGAGACTGCCCCCTGTAGGTAGGGAATGGAAGTCGCTTTGGATAAAAGCGTCTGATAAATGCCGTAAATGTAAACATCAGTTCTTCTTTGTCTTCTTGCCATAATTATTATTATATACATGACTCAAACCCTTCTATAGTGAACAGTAACAGTCCTATATGGTTATATGTTCGTTTATGTATATGAGCCCTGAAGTCATTTTTATCCATTGAAATGTTCAGTTTGGGGTGAAATAGACCAAATTAAATGGCTATTTTGAAACTGTCCATCTTGAAGCATCAACAGGGCATTTGAGTTCAAATCCACGTGACCTGAAAACACTGCAACATCTCTGTGAACATCTCTCGAGGGAAAATAAGAAAGATTCGACAAATAATGTGTTTCTGAGCAAAACAGCTGGAACAAAAGTTCACAGTAATCAAGCGGGATAATAGGGCAACATCTATGATGCACCACACTTCCTTTCACAGGTATTGCCATGGAAACTGTTTCATCCAGCTTATGATATTCATTTGTTATTGAGTCTGTTCACACACACAAGGCCGTGTCTGTAGTGATTTTTGGGGCTGATCTCTACGGTGTCTCATTAGTGCGCATCCTAACCTCTTGACCATAAAGTCGAGGCCTAATCCTACAGTTTGGGACAATCCGGCCAGCTTTGGACCTAATAAAGGTCTAATCACAGCCAGACACCTGCCAGCATTGTTCTTCTAAGTCACATGACCCACTCCCCTCCAAAACCCTCCCCCCAGAGTGGGCTACTGTGTGAGGGTGGTAGAGAGGGGGGGGTTTAGGGGGTCGCACAAAAATGCCCCATATTCCCTACTTCAGTCCTCATCCCAGTCTGGTTAATCCTATTAGTCTTATTCATCTGGCCCACGCTGCTCTAAACTGCTGATTCGCCACAACCATAGACCCCCACGTCTCTCCACCCAAACTGAGAATTTTGTTTGTCCTTTTCCATTCCCTTGAGGAAAGGAGAATGTTTTGTTTGTTAGAATAGCTATTGTATTTTGCTATAGTTTCACAATTAATTCAATTACATTTATATACAACATTTTGCATCATGCAACAGTGTTTAGGCGCTAGTATCAGCAGATCCCCGCATTTAAAAAAAATAGTCCCACACCATTGCATTTCTGAAACTACTGGAAGTTGAACCCGTTTCCACAGAACTTCTCTTTGACCTAAATTAGCTACAACGAAAAAAAATCAATAATAATAATGTCAATTAATGTAAAATGACCATGCTTTTTTTTTAATCTCACACAATAGCTGAGGGCTCAGTGGTTTTAAACGATGGTGCGGTGAGAATAGAAAAGTAACCCGTTTATGTTTAGGCTTGGGGAGGAGAACCTGTTATCTGTCATTATGGTGGGAAGTCATTCAAAGGAGGTTGCATAAGTCCCTCCTTTGGTGAATGTGAAGTATGTGGCAAAGCTGTGCTTTTAGTAGCTTAAATTAGGGAACAGACAAGAGCTGAGCTTTAGGATCAAGCACACAGGGAAAAGCTCAGCCTTATGACTGAAGCGTACAAAGGGTACCAGAGCTTTTCGAAGCAGGCCCTTCAGCAGGGATTTAGACAAGTACGCTGCGCTGACAAATCCCACCATCAGAATGTCTGGCTGGCGAGTGAAGGTCTGTTTCGAGAGACTGAATCGACAGCTCTTCTGAAAGAGAAGCCTTGGCTCGTTTTGGAGAAGCGTATACCTTCATGCTCATGCTTTTACGTGATGAGTCACTGTTCGGGCCAAGATGAATAAGTGTTAAATAAGGCTTTGGGCCTTTGATCCACCACCAAGCAGACCCACCGTGACAGGCCTTTAGCACGGCCGCTGATCAACGGAGCTATCGGTAGGAATTTCACATGCAAATACATTCATATCCATTGCGAACAGAGTCATTAACCATCCAAAGTGTCGGCGGCCAAATTCATCAAAACACTACGCATGCACTTGTGTTTATTGCTGCAAATGACTCTGTAAGACGTTCTGAAAAACCATTCGAACATCGGCACGGGAGGAACGCAGAGCCATCTTAGCACTAGGGCAGACTTTCTATAATCTGCAGCATGTATAGCAAATAATCAGTGTACGGTATCAGTGTGTGCAATAGCTGCACACGTCTAAATCTAGCAGTAACTTCATCTCGTATATTTACTTTCTCAAAGGAATGACCTTTATAGTCAGTTTTATAGACTGAACTAACTTTCACGTCTATATGTTTACCAATTTAAATCAAATCTCTTTTAAAATGGGAATTCGTTACTGTTACAGAGCGAGCGGCCGTGTGGATACGGTCTTCTATACCATCGTTCTTTTCCGATTTAAATTGCAATTGAAGTAGAAATTTTCTTTGTTGCTTTTTTTGTGTTTCATGGTTCCTAATTTCAAGTCCTAGTCGGATGGAGCACTCCCTGCCCCAACAGACCTGTCCCAGACCATGGGAGGATCTATAATCCGCCGAAGAGCTGGATCAGGTGTGTTTAATCAAGGAATTCCTGAAACAGTGCTGTGGGTCACCAGGAGCAGGATTAACTCTGCTTTGGAGGCTCATGAAAGTCTGGAAAGCTATGAGAGCTCTGAGGTGATTTCGTTATTGGTTCTTTGTCGTGGCGAAGACCGGAGGACGTATATGCGTGCTGTGTTTGTGTGTGACTCATTAAGAAAGGGAAGCAAAGACCAGAGTGGAGGGGAACAGGCAAGGAATTCCAAGAATTTCCCCTGAACACACTTTCCGCTCCATCAGTCTGCTCCTCTACTCCTCCCTGCCTTCCCATTCTCCCCCTTATCTCCCCCTATCCATCCATCTCTCCTGCTCTAATCGCTGTAATGGGCGGCTGCACCCATTCGGTACTTCTACGCTCTTTGTGGCTCCGCAAGCCAGCAGGGCAAAGGCACTCACAGACCTGCTGTCACCACCACCGTGTCCTTCTGTACACCTGCTAAATCAGATTACCCGGCCATTCTGTGAGATCTGAGCTTTCTAGAACAAGCTGAAAGTCACTGGCTATTAAAGGCACATTTTACGCATGAAAAACAGTCTTCATCCGTTCTTACCTGACCCTTTCTCTGCCTCTCTCTTCTGAATTAATCAGTCTGTTTTTCTTACTGCACCTTTCAGACCAATATATGTAAATGACTGCATTTGTTGTCCTCTATGGGCCTCTCTCAGAAAACAGGTTAGTTTTAACTAGTGCTGGGCCGTTAACGCGAGACTCTTATCGCCGTTAATCTGTTCACAGAGTTGGGTTGGGAGCTGGGTCTGTACTACACAAGCTATGATGACTTTCACCTTG
>JBBPDB010000001.1:6226224-6243005 GCA_037974465.1 Brachypetersius altus
AACTGTTGTCCATTTTTGTAAACTTCCCTTGCCATCCATCCCCAAAGGTTCTCAATTGGATTTAGATCAGGGGAACATGCAGGATGGTCCAAAAGAGTGATGTTATTCTCCTGGAAGAAGTCCCTTATACTGCAGGCATTGTGTACTGGAACGTTGTCGTGTTGAAAAACCCAGTCGTTACCACATAAACGAGGGCCCTCAGTCATAAGGGATGCTCTCTGCAACATCTGAACATAGCCAGCAACCGTTTGACGCCCCTGAGCCTCCTGAAGCTCCATTGTTCCACTGAAGGAAAAAGCACCCAGACCATTATGGCGCCCCCTCCACTGTGGCGTGTAGAAAACATCTCAGGTGGGATCTGCTCGTCATGCCAGTAATGTTGGAAACCATCAGGACCATCAAGGTTAAATTTTTTCCCATCAGAGAATAAAACTTTCTTCCAGCTTTCAGTGTCCTATGTTTGGTGCTCTCTTGCAAAGTCCAAAAGGTCAGTTCTGTGGCGTTCAAGGAGATGAGGCCTTTGAAGAAGTTTTTTGTTTTTGAAGCCCTTCAGTCTCAGATGCCGTCTGATGGTTATCGGGCTGCAGTCGGCACCAGTAATGGCCTTAATTTGGGTCGAGGATCGTCCAGTGTCTTGACGGACAGCCAATTGGATCCTCCGGCTCAATGTTGGCGAAAATTCTTTGGGTCTTCCACTTCACTTTTTTGTTCCATAACCCTCAGGATCATTTAAGAAATTCCAAATGACTTGGAATGCGCGATGGCGCGCTGCGAGAGACCCTGCTTATGCAGTTCAACAACCCAACCACGTTAAAAAAGGAAACATTTTTTTGCCTTTGCCATCAGAACGTCATGACAGTGTGACTACCTGACAGAAAATGACAATGAATCCAAATTTTTGTACAGATTTGGCCTTTAAAAGACATGTGGTCCTAAACGTTTCAGTTTTAGCGTTGTTTTCAATAAATTGCCCACTCAAAAAATGTTTTGTCTCACTCCCATTTCTTCTTTTTGGATGTTGAAGCTCTACTTGGAACCATGTTAAGATCCAACCAGGAAAAATATGAATTTTTGCCATTTTTTAAGTGGTCTTAAACTTTTGATCGGGACTGTAGTTAATATTTTATACTGTACTGTTGGTATAATATTTTTTTCTATTGTTTTCTTAATTTTTGCTGCTCTTAATTTTGTTCTGTCCAAGACCACGCAATTTATAATCAAGGTTTATCTTATCCTATCTTATGTGACACCAGAAAAACAATGGATTACAATGGACTGTTGCTGCAGTTTAGTTTACATAATAGCCTGGAGTGTGAAAGTTAAACAATGTTTAATAATTATTGCCTCTCATGTGAAAGTAGGTACAGATTTGTTTTCCACTTTGGCAAAATGGAAGCATTTATGAAGAACATGTTGTAATGGTGCTGCCCTGGAGAAAGCACTTTTCAAAGAAATCTTAAAACACCTCACATATGTGATGCTGGCCTGAGCCACTGACCTCTCACTGTGTGGCACTTTCTGAGAACTCGTACCCATTTAACTACATGTCTGGCGACTACCTCACATGTGAAAATAAGGCGTAAAACCCACTCAAAGGCTTGAACCTTTCAAACTGATACTTTTTAGCATTTTCCAACGAGGCAGCGAGAATCGGCACGGTAGTATTTCTCAGTGTTAGAACCTGACTGTGAAAAACTGGCAGTACGCACTTCTAAACATCTGTCTATCTCTCTGTTTATCCATCCATCCATGCAGTAATCAGACCTATAGTGCAATACTCCTCACTCCAGAAGGTTTAGGTAACATCCACCCTTCCTTGTCTATTTACTGTTTGTCTGTTGTCTCCTGTTAGTTGTAACCTGCAGGCTGTTGAATGTTGTGTGTTTCTGTATGTTGCTCTGTGGTCTGTGGAAAAACACTGTCTCACCTCACTATGCACACGTACACAGCTGCTGATGACAACGTTTTGTAGACTTTACTGCGGACATCTTAAAAACAAATGCTGGTGAAGGTCCCATGCCATGTCAATCTGATAACAGAAGAAAGCAAAACCATGGCAGGAGCACAACTGGTCTCACCACAAAAACAACCAGTCCAACCACCACCCATTTTACTGCACAACTCCACTCAGGCGTCGGCTATTCATTAATGGAAGTACTAAAACACAGACATTTACTAGGCAATTATTGTCAGAGCAGTCAATGAAGTTAAATCCTTCAAATTCAGTTTTTATTGCTATTCTTCAGTAAATGTTCTTCTGGTACACAGGGTGACATTCCACAGGACTACTAAAGTACAGATTCACTGGGTTTCCACTAAAGGTTGAAGGTCAGCCAGCAGTGGCTCATTCTATTGGAATGCTGGGAGAAGAAATTGGTGAGTCAACTGATGTTGGAAGTATGGCTTCAGTACTGTGTACCCATCAAACTACATTTTTGGCATTCATCTCACAACACAGGTCAGGCCCCAGTGAGAATTGAACTCACGACCCCTGGTTTACAAGACCAGTGCTCTAACCACTGAGCTATGGAGCCAGGCCTGAGTGTGGGTTTTTAACGAGTCATTATGTCACTATGTTACCTGACTCGACCCACACCCATTTAACAAGCAGCCTGACTTCACTGAACTGCTAAAGTAAATGCTAATACTAAAGTCTTTTTTTTCTAAATTTTCTTCTTCAGCCTCTTCTTTGGACCCTGTCCTCCCTCATTCCACCCCCAGGTTTCAGTGTCCTCGTTCCTCTGTCCAGATGTCCAGCCTAGCACCAGGTCTACAGCACACCAAATCCACTGTCCTTCCCTCCATCTCTGTCAGGTAACGATTCCTTAAGAACCAGCACCCAGGCCTGGCTCCATAGCTCAGTGGTTAGAGCACTGGTCTTGTAAACTAGGGGTCGCGAGTTCAATTCTCGCTGGGGCCTGACCTGTGTTTTGGAGCTCAGGACACTCACTCTCACTCTGTCTCACACACACGCTCATGCGCTCTCTCTCACACAAACACATTACTCTCACTCTGTCAAACACACACACGCTCGTGCACTCTCTCTCACACACACTCTCTCTCTCACACACACACACAATCATACACTTTCACTCTCTCTCTCACACACACACACTCACTCTCCCTCATACACTCTCACTCTCTGTCAAACACACACACACACACACACACACACACACACTCTTGCTCTCTCTGTCTCTCACACACCCTCTCTCTCCGCTCCTCCCTCTCACTCCGGTTCTCCCTCTCACTCCTCTCCTACTCTTCCTGAAGAAATGTTTCAGATAAGATTGCTATTTGAATTTATCACAATACATGTCAGGCAATCAGAAAAAGGACATGTACATATGTCACTCCTAAAGGCCAAAAACATCCTGTTTAATTCTAAAGGTCAAAAATAAGACAAAAATGTCCCTGTAACAAAGGCTTATGAATAAATAAATAAAAAGAAAATGTAGACTAAATGTTATGGAACTTAAGCCTTTAGTATTAGCATTTACTTTAGCAGCTCAGTGAAGTCAGGCTGCTTGTTAAATGGGTGTGGTTCCAGTCAGGTAACAGAGTGACATAATGACTCGTTAAGAACCCACACTCAGGCCTGGCTCCATAGCTCAGTGGTTAGAGCACTGGTCTTGTAAACCAGGGGTCGCGAGTTCAATTCTCGCTGGGGCCTAACCTGTGTTTTGGACCTCAGGACCAGCTCTAAAAAAAAAGGCTGTATGTCTCAAATAGAAATAAAAGTGGCAACCAGAAGATCAAATCTGAGAAACTACACTGCAAATGTAGTTTGATGGGTACACAGTACTGAAGCCACTGTTCCAACATCAGTAGACTCCAGTTTCTTCTCCCAGCAGTCCAATAGAATGAGCCACTGCTGGCTGACCTTCAACCCAGTGAACCTCTCTCACACACACACACACACTCATACACCCTTTCTCTCTGTCACACACACACACTCTCTCTCTCTCACACACACTCACTCACACACACAGGGTCTCTCTCTCTCTCTCTTTCACACACACGCACACACACTCTCACTTTCTCTCTCTCTCACACACACACACTCATACACCCTCACTCTCTGTCTCACACACACACACACACACACTCATACACACCTGCACTGACATGATCACTTACTAAAGTTAACTTGGTAATCAGTTGTTTGAAAAAAAAAAAAAAGTGAATCGGTAAAAACAAAACTTCCGCTATGTGAGTACTGTCGTTATACTTCAGGAAAAGTATATAAATTCTATAGTAACATGTTTAAGTATGGATCTAAGTCATATACAGAAATGAGGTTCAAGAAGGAAAAGATTCTATCAGATTCTATCATAAACATGTGACATACGGTGTATGTCACTGTGCACTGTAATGAAAGAATGTTAACAGATGCACACTGCCTGCATTAAAATGGCTTAATGTTGACACTGTACTCCCTCTTGTGGGCAAGCAGTGATAATAGAATAGAAACATCACCAAAGCTTCTACAAAAGTAAAAAAAAAAAAATCTAAAGATATAAGTCTTAACAAATTAAAGTCATGAATTCAGTGCTGTCTATATTTTGTCCAAAATAATCTATCAGGATGACTGGTTAAGTGCACCAGTTACTCACCAGCCCATTATGGTTGTATTATATATACAGGTTTGTTTCTGAAACATACTCTTCTGGGTTAGAAAAAGGAGTCTGCAGAGGTGGCTGGATGAAAATCAAGGCCTTACTAATGTCTTAATACAAGTGAAAGTGACAATGCGGTCATACGCCCGGGGAGCAGTGGGTGGGGACAGTAACTTGCTCAGGGTACCTCAGAGGTTCCTAGTGGACTTGAAAGATCTCTGTCATCCTGACAATGGACTGTTTTCCGCTCCCTTAAAGCCAAAGCAGAGAGAATGGGGAGTAGGTTCTTCCCTCAGATCCAGACTCTGTAATTATCTCCAGTATATTCATGCAACTGCACTTTAACATCTGCACCATCTGGAACTGTGAATCTTAGTTATATATTCATGTTATTAATACTCCATATAGTTCTTATATGTACCTCATACATTCAGGTAACACCTGCCTTTTATTATCCATAACTGCTATTCCTGTGTCAATACAATGTCTTGTTGGTAATGAACCTGCACTATATCCATTACTGTCGCACTGTTTTTATGGTTGGGTGTTGCACCATGTATGATGGTGTATGTGACAAAATCTGAATCTGAGAAACTGAAATGTCCACTGTGGTGGTCATAGGAACTTCATAAAGCAATGGTGATCAACCTTTTCAGCATTAAGGCCCACCTATCTATCACAGCATGTTGCCAAGGCCCACTTGGCCACATTAGATGATATTAAATAACCAAATGTAGACCAATGGCCTTTATCAATTTTGGCTTTGCGGCCCAATCAGAAGCCTTTGCGGCCCACGAGTGGTCCACGGCCCAGTGGTTGAGAAAGTCTTAAAGCTACCTTACAGAAAGCTATCTATATCTATATATATATAACCAGTTTATTACAGAAACTGGTTAGAAATATGATACATGACACCTAATACGAAAGAGTGTGCTGGGATAATTTTGAGACGAAAACAATTTAAAAATAAATTAATGGGAGACATGTGGGGTGTTGTATAAAATTCAGCTTTACCAATACATTACTAATTACACAAGTCAAAATCAGCAGAGATCAGTTCAAGTGGGTTTTGTAGTGTTTTTTATGCTTATTTCAAATTTGTGATGAATCTAGTGATAATTGTATAACATATAATAATCACATGTTAAGCATTTTTGGAGAAACAAATGGTAGCTGACTGACAGTGATCATTATATGTATGCCAGTTTTGCCTGTCTGACTTCACACTGAAAATACTGAAACTATTACTTGATTGGTGCTGCGGTTTAATAAAAACCGCATGCAAGTCTATTGCAAATCTAATGTTACTCATAACTTAAAAAGTTAATGTGACTGAACGCAGGTCTGAAATCGGCATGAAAAACTGGTTTCGAAAAGTGTGCTGTGGTTTCTGATGATTACAAAACAATGTTGACCAGCAAATTAACCGGCTATATTTCAATGAATTTCTCTACAATGCACCATTTCACATTTAACCACTCGAAATCTCAAACAAATGAATTATGCAGAACCTTAGCTTAAAATCACAACAAAAAGCTCCAATAGCAACTCTTTTCTGTCAACTGAACAGCCATAAAAAGATTAAACCCAATGACAGTGTTCGTTTGGCCTTTCTACTGTAAATCCATCCGATCAGGCAAGAACAGAGAAAGCAGGTTCAAGCCACACACACAAATGTAGACCGGTTTTTGCAACATGGCATTTATTTTAATAAACAAAACATTCATATAATTAGATCCTATCTACACATTAATAGCTGAATAAAACATTTATTATTCACATTTGTCAGTCATTTCACCTAATTTCACCTAATTCTGCTCTTCTTTAGACTGGTGGTATCCCCAGAGGCTTTGCGCTTGCGGGACGGGGTGGCCTGGCCTCGGTCCAAGCCCTCTGGTGGGCCGTTGGGGACTGCTCCAGGGAGACAATATGCATCCATCGGTGGTGAGGGATCCTGAGCAACAAAAAGGATACGAACAAAAATAAAAAAGGTTATTACTGACACTCACTTTGAAATGGATTTTAAATGCTGACCTACAAATGATAAATTAGGAAGAACCGAGTAGTAAAATCAGACTCATTGCTTAATTGTGAATAGGTTTTTCCATTTTAGAAATAATCTGCAGTCAGATTTGGAATTGAGCAACATGATGCTAAAAAGCAGTAGCTTTGAAAATCACTGTAATAAGATTAACATAAGTGGCAAAAGCAAACTGCTTTAAAATCTAAAAGTGGTATGATAAGCACATTTTTTAGAGGTTTGCAAATGATCTGAATAATAATTATGCAACCACTTAGTTTTAACTTGGGTTTTGAAGTATCAAACAAACAAACAAACAAAAAAAAAACATCAGTGACAAATGGTCTACTGGATGGCATCTGTGTCACCTGCATAAGGTAATCAGCAATGTACTCTGGCCTCAGGCATCTGACTCCGTTAGCCACAGCCTCAGGCACATCTACTCTCACATCATCTGGCCCTAGCCTGTTAAAGTCTGCAAACAAATGGGTAGTGTCCTTGAACAGAGCAGGAGAGGCGACTGGTAACACCTGCAAATATACACAAAAGGTAGCAGTTAGATGGTAAGAAACAAAAAAATCAAAAAATGAGGTCTCCTCTAAGTGGAGACAGAAGCATGATAAAGGACAAATATTCTGACTAATGTACATTGTTACAGTATCCAGAGACAAAGAGAAAAATACAAACAGGCATACCCTCGCTCCTCCAGATTGCAACAGTCTTCGGAATCCTGCTTCCCTGGCATGGTCTATATTAAGCATCACTGTCCAGCCACCAAATGCACCCTAAAGAAAGAAATGAGACAAAATATTTTGAACATGCTCTAAAGTGTATATGAGAGAAAGACATGGGGAATGTGAGGTTTGTACATCTTTATCTGTGCGCCATTGTAAAGTTTTTCTCCATCGCAGGGCAGCTAGTGCCAGTCTCTTCTGCTGGGATGTTATGCTGGGAACAGCATCCAGTATAGACTGGCTACCCCATTCGAAATTCTCCTCCTAAGAAAGAGAGGCCAGCAATCACCGATATTTTATAAAAGATGCATGAGACTTTTAATAACAAACATAGACAAATATGTAACAAATCACCTTCATGGCACTTTCAGAAAGGGACAAAAAAAAATACTCTCCACAATGTATTAGCATAAGACTCAAACACCCACCGGTAGGAAGTGTCCCTCAGCACGGCAGGCCTCCAGATATGAACGATGAAGAATCCATTTGCCTGCAGCCATGGCAGCCAGGTATTTCTCATTCCTCAGAGGAAAACCCACAATGATGTGAGAACAGCTGGGGTCAAAACACTGTTTCTCGAGCACAATACCACCTATACATAAAAGGAAACAAGAACTAAGACCTTTCCATAATAAAGCAATATGAACTGCCATAATACCAAATTAAACATGCTACTTGAAATTATGCTGAGATGCTCTACTGCTATGCTATAAAATACTATAATACACCATATTTTCTTTTGTATACCAACCCAACTCCTCTATGAGGTGGCTGTAGTCAATACGCTCCTGTGGGCTGAGGGAAGACAGCTGGAATCGAGGAGGTTCCTTTTTTGAAATTTCTGCCTCCTCCTCTTCTTCAGTCTGCACAGAGAGTAGAGATTTTTATTATTGGCTACATTGTAGATTAATACTAAAAACATCAGCTATTGCTCTGATGACAGCGACGCTCACTCTTGGCATTTTTTCAATCAGATTCACGAGGAATCGAACTGGAATTGTATTTAATTAACAAATGTTCTTCGTCAAGAGTTTATTAGTGGAATTTCTTAATGTGTTGGGACCATCAGCTTTGATGGTAGGGTTTGTAAGTTATCCTATTCCACTACGGTTCTACTCATGACAAGAACCACTTAACTATGTAAAAAGTTAACACTCCATCATTACCTTATTACAAAACCTATTCTGGTTTAATCCATTTTTAGTTTACTGCATAATTCCATGTTTTCATCATTTTGTTTATTTTCAATATGAATCTACAATGTAGAAAATAATAAAAACAAAGAAAAAACATTGAATAAGAAGGTGTGTCCAAACTATTGACTGGCAGTGTGGAGCAGGATGTCCACTGAAAGTGAACTGAAATTCCATGTAATCTAAAGGTTGGACAGCATTAAGTTAATAACGCGTGTGTAGGAACTGTTTACCAGTGGCTCAGGTGGCACTGCAGGTTTGGAGGTGGGAAAAGCAATACTTGGGGCTTCAGGAGTTTTAGGCACCTGCAGATCAATGTCAACCCTTGGTGGAGTCACCTTCTGTTTCATTTGCTCCTCTATCACGTCACAGGCCGCTGGGGTACATTTTGAAAGATGAACTTTTAACTGTTACTGAATATGTCCACACCAAACATTTAAATCAGTTCACAACAAAAAAGCATGTTAATGCCAATGGCTGTTTTGCTAAAGGTTTGACAGCAATTCACATCAGAATCCTACTAAAACCTGACACAAAAGACACACATATATACTCCTTACCCAGCTCAACCAATTCAGAGTCTGTCATGGAGTCTCGCGCATGTTGGCGTTCTTCTGTGTGTGGTGGGGGCAGAATGGCCAGGGGTTCTGAATGCTGAGAAGGGCTGCCAGGCCACTGCATGTTATCCGCAAGTTTTGCCCTCTCTTCTCTTGCCGTGGGGTCGTCCCACACAATCTGTTCACTCTGAGATGCTTCTGTGTTTATGTCCATTGCAGCTGGACGTGATATCCTACATACAGAGTTTAGGAGCTTCTTTAATGCTTCAAATAAAAAACATTTCAGTGTTTACCATCAACATACACAAAATTATAGTTATTACGATTACATAGGCTAATATTAAATGTGTCAAATAACCAGTTTTACAGTGGCAGAATTGTTTCTACTCTCCATGTCAGTGTTATTGTGCAGTGCCAGTCATTGTGGGTACCGTAAGGCCTCCATCGTCCGACTGCGTCTGCTCACTCGGCCCAGGCTCTCTGGGGTGTTGGGGGAATCCATTCCTCCTGAGCCCAGTCGAGTTAATCTAGAGGAGGCTCTGCGACTGCTGTTCAGCTTGGTAGCAGACATAATCTCCTGAAGCTGTCTCTGCAGGTTCACCCTCATCTCCAGAGTCTCTGTAAGGTCTGAGAGAGTGAATGAGTGAAAATGAACACACCAAGGGTTTAAATCAAAAATATATTATAAACCACTGTGTTCTATGTTTAGATGCAAGATTTACACAAACATATCAACTCTAAATTATAATTAATACCACCTTTATTAGATACTTATTTTCTTTTGTACCTAAGCACCCAAAAATGTTTCAAATGAATGTACAGTACACATAAATTTTAGAATGAAACTCTTTACATGGAAAACAACAAAAAAGTGCAGACATACTGTGTGCGCAGCATGGAAAAGTAATATGTGTGGTACTCGTTTGTGTGCGGCAGTACCTGCCCTCTCAGTGCTGCAAGGCTGTTGCTCTATCACACTTTGACGCTGTGGGGTGGAGATGTTTGTGATGCTGTCCACAGGGTCGTCCTTCAGAAGAAAGCACAGTCATAAACCTTTTTCAGGGACTACCTTTGTCAAACTTAGTTTGTTTGTAAAAGAAATTCTGAAAGCAAAAGTAAAGTAATGGAGAAAGAGTTCTACCTGGGTACACTCTGCCTCAGCGAGAGCTCGGAGTTTGGTACGCGTGTTAGGGGCAGGAAGGGATCTCTGAGTGCTATCTGCTACTTGACTCAAGGTCAAGCTCATTTTTGGGTTAAAGGTGAATGGATAAAGTGACTCAGACACATGCTTCTGCTCCTCAGCACACTGAAGACACCAATAAAAATGAATAAATAAATAAATACATACATAAATAGATAAACCAAGATACAAACAAAAAAATAAATAAATACTCAGATGATGAGGCTCTCTAGACAATTATCTAGTCACATACTGTTTAGGGTTTTCTAATGCAAGAACAAGGTGTTTAATTTTTGCCAAATAGGAAGGTGGCATTACATTTTTCTTCTCAAGTGAACCAAAGTATGGACACACCTTCTCATTGAATGATTTTTCTTTGTTTTTATTATTTTCTACATTGTAGATTCATATTGAAAACAAACAGAATGATGAAGTAACACATGGAATTATGCAGTAAACAAAAAAAAATGAGTTAAACAAACCAGAATAAGTTTTGTAATTAGGTAATGATGGACTGTCGTTTCTTTTTAGTTAGTTAAGTGATTCTTGCCATAATGTAGAGTAGAACTGTAGCCAAGTTTTAATTTAGATTTTATTTAGACTTACTTTTTAAAAAAAATGTCTCTCTCTCTTTGTATTTGTGTGTTGTGGCAGTCATCACATAAGTAAATTTCCTCCGGGATCAATGAAGTTTTCTGATTCTGAATAGGATTACTAACAGTGTACCAACCCTACCATCACAACTCATGGTCCCAAATACATTAAGAAGGCAAGAAATTCCACTAATGAACTTCTGACGAAGAACAACTGTTACTTAAATACCATTCCAGGTCGATAATCTGATTGTAAAAAAATGCCATCAGAGCAATAGGTGATGTTTTCAATATTAATCTACAAATGTAGCCAATAATAAAAAATAAGGAAATCGTTGAATGAGAAGGTGTGTCCAAACCTTTGACTGGTAATCTATGTATTGGGGCGGGCAGGTGTTTTTATGTGTGTGTGTGTGTGTGTGTGTGTGTGTGTGTGTGTGTATACGTACCGCTTGTAGCCAGTGCTCAGACACTATGTGCAGGCCTCTCTCCTTCACGGCCCTATACTCCTTGCTGCTGTCACCCACTTTGCCCTGGTAGATGTAGTGAGTGACCGATTCATCACAAGTCCACCTGTGATACAAAGATTACAGCTCATAATCACAGACAAAGTGACTACAATTTTTTGCGGATAATAATTAGGTGGTACTTTTAATATACCTGAATTCTGCTCCCAGGGATGCAGCTACTGCATTTAGCTCACTTTGTTTTTTACTGAGTTTTTTACTCACACACACCACCACTCCAGTCAATGGGGTCTTTCCCTCTACCTACAGAAAACAGATACACACAGTATACATACTGTTACATACACTAATGACACACTATTAGGTACATCTATATAACTACACTCAACACATCTATACTTGGTGGTGAATTATTCTAAGCACAGTAGTGACACTGACATGGATGTGTCACATTAATTGTGTTTGTATATCACTCACAGCAGTGTTGCACAAGCAGTGGAATTTTTAAACACCTATGTGATGCCCCAATCAGGCTAGTACAGCCTTGAGGTTGGCATCAGCTAAAAGTGCTGTGTATTGGAATGCAGCTGGCGAATCAAGGTGGGCTACTGGACAAATGTTCATCTTCGTTATCATGTTTCAAATACACCCCAGGTCCATTTCGCACCAAACTCATTTAAGCTAAAAAAAATGGACAATGTTGAGTGCAAATTACAGATGACAGCATATAATAAAGTTTTAAATGCAGAACCCAGACCACATTTTTGTTCTATTCCAGGTTTAAAACACACCAGAGCCAGGTAATAAAGCCTCTTAACAAACTGATTAGCAGACTTAAGTACACTAGTAACATAACAAAACCGCAGCATCGCTATGGACTGGACTGAGAACTATATCCTTGTGTATACCTTCGGTTCTGGGTCTTTCCCCAGTTGAGGACTTGCAGTCAGGGCAGCAAGACTCATGGCGTGAGTACGATTGCTCTTAGCAACAGCAGCCTTCAAATTCCTCTCGATCACCTCACTCAGTGGTGTTTCCATCTTCTGACCTTGCTGAGGCTTATTTCCAGGTGTTTTTAAATGGTCATACACATCCTTTAATGTGCACATGCAAAACACACTGCTTAACTTGCATATGTCAAAAATATTTTTATAACACTGATTAAACTAAATGTCTCATAACATGATTCATAGCTAGGTGAAAAAAATGCTGGTTGTACTGCCCTGTAAACACTCAAAGCAAAAAAGATATTAACTTTCAATACATGTCAGCCAGTTTAACTAGGCCTCAAACATTTCAAGGAATTTCTAAAACTATTACAGCACTGACCGTGATGTTAAAAGAAGGTCCAAAAAGACGGTCTCTGCTGAGGAAGCGAGATGGCGTGTCAAGCTGAAGAGAGCCTTCTTTCGACACATTTCCTTTGCTTCCATCCTGGGCTTGAGGTGTGGCCTCATCTTCCTTACCGTTCTTCATCTTGCGGAGGACCGAGTGTACAGCGCGGCTCTGCAGACGGCCAGTGTCCAGTGGGGTGACGGCTGCAGTGCTCTGGGGACCCAGCAGAGGGAGCTCTGGGGAGAGGCGCACAGAGATGGGAGCAGAGGGATTTTTCTGAGATGCTCCAATGAAACTGTCCTCCGTGCGTTCTGAAAAAACAGACATGAGTAGTATTTTTTTTATTTAACAGAATGGTATGCAAAATCAAGTCAAACTTTGTAATAAATATAAAATTTTTTTCATACCACTTTGAAACTGCTATTGAAAATACAGTAACCCCCACTTTAACGCCTATCAGCAGTGAACGGCCCCTTTTCAGTGGTTTCAGTCAATTGCAGATATTGGATAATCGCTGATCCTGAGAGCTAATGTGGTAACTGCAGATATGCTCCACATTTTTTGTGCTGAGTTGCTAAGCACCACGCCCAAACAAACAACCATAGACGAGGGGGTGTGGCAGACAAGGCCTGGATGTCACAGCTTTTTTTGTGGCAATATATAAATTTTAATACATTTTAGAGCTACATTATTAAGAAAAACATAATTCAGCTACATTTCCATATAAAAAATAACTATAACAAGAACATAATGAAAGCGCGTCTTAGGTTGGTGAAATACTGCTGTACTCTGAGGTGGCAGGTTTGAAAGTAGCTCATTCGAGAAAGTTATTTATTTCTCATTGCTGCTGATATTTGCCTTTTGTTTTCTGACCTGGAGATGGCGGCAGTTCAACCCGGTAGCGTGCCTCATCTGCACATTTTCCTGTCCTGGCAGACTCTAGGACCCAGCGCAGGGTAACGGCAGGGAGGCCCCATTTCTGTGCTGCCTGGTACTTTGTGCCCTCCGGTGTTTGGAGGACCAGGTGAGTGCTGGCCATCATGCCTTTCCTCTGGTTGGCAGTACGCACAAAGTAGTCTTGAACACTTCAGAGAACCATAAAGATTTCCAAAGAGATTGAGTAAACAGATGTTATACAATGAAACTATAATAATAAGTTGCCTTTGCAGAGGTGATAAAAACTTTTACACAGCACATTCAATGAAGTTCATCTACAAGGGGAAAAACTGATTCACTAAGGGCCATGTAGGAGTTCAAGTGTTGTATCTTTAAGAGTTACATCCCCATACCTTGCCCCCAGGTGCTTGGCCAGCTGTATGAGTGACTCTCTTTCAGCTCCAGTAAACTGACTCACTGACAGCACACACTCTCTCAGAGGAGAAAAGCCCTCTTTCACAGCAACGGGAGTGAAGAGTGGATGAGATGCCAGTGGTAACACACACTGCCGCTCCACGCACATTGCCTGTATATGCAGAACACAGACATACAAAGAAAATGGTCAAAATACAATAAAACTGGAATCAATCATATGGAAAAAAATAAAAGATCAGATCTAGGAATCAACACAAATACGTCAGACAGATTCCATCTCACCAGCCAGGCATCTGTGGCTACTTCTTCCACGGTGGCCTCCACTTCACAGCCCAGCAAAGGAACAATTGCATAATCTGCCACACCTCTGAATCGACCAACCAGAACCTTCCCCGAGTTCTCAATCACCAGCACTGAGAGCTGGTCCTCTGCTTCTGGTCCAAACCCTAGAAGGAGGAACCGTTTCCCCTTAAATAGACAACCCTCTGAGGCTTCAGCCAGAGTGGAGTCCTGCCCTGGAGGTCCCAGGTCTGGTAGTACAGAGATCTGGGCCTGGTTATTATCTGTGACTGGAGGCAACTCCACTATGGAAACACAGGGAAGGAAAAAAAAAGCAAAGAGATCATTCTTTTTAGAAACATTGCTCCTCATTACAGTAACATAACACAAAATAACAATGCTAATCTCATTGCAAGGTTTAAGATTTATAATATAATTTATATAATATAATAATATAGTTTCTTAATGTAGAGCCCAACCCACCTACAGTCTGATCATTATCCATGTACTGAGAGAGCAAGTCTTCCTCCGCCTTTGCCTGTCGTGAAGGGCTGGGAACCAGAGGGAGGACAGCAGAGGGCCGGGAGGTACGCTGGGCAACGGACCGAAGGGCAGGCATGTCTGCTGCAGCTGGGGCAGGAGGGAGGAAGGAGGGGTGGAAGTATTCCTCTTCTGGAAGTAGGGACCCACGAGAGAAACTGTCCAGGAGCCATTGTACTGTAATTACATGGGGCCTAGTAGAATTGGGACAGACAAACAATGGTGGTTTTCATGGTGGTCTAGGCTGTGAGGTTTAAACCCAAACCGATCAACTGGGAAATCAAAGGGAAACTATTCTTGTGTTTGAACCAACCTGTGACTGACTTTAGCAAGAAAGCTTTTAACATCCTGGTCGGTTTCTCCCATCACTATATGTGTGAGGTCTTCACTAAGCTGGTTGAAGCGCAGTCCTCCCGCAGAGTTCACTAGTCGACGCAGTTTCTCCAGCCTCTTCCCCACCACGCCACACAGATAGAGCTACACAATACAGGGACAATACAACTTCTGTGTGATACAATAAAAAAATAGGGTTCACTAAACCTAATAGAGTTCGCTAAACCTAAGAATGATTTATTCAATACAAAAAGTGGACCAACCTCACCTTACATCCATCTAACAGATCGTCTGATGGACAGACCGTGACATCGAAGGTGTCAATTGGATCAGCAGATTCTAAACGGCTCATTGTTGTTGTGGTCATGGCCGTTTCATTTACATTTATGCTCACATTTGAGATATTGCTCAGTCCAAGCAGCGATGTCCCATCAGCTAAAAACAACACAATGTCATGTCACACATCATGTATGACACTTCACTTCAACACTGACACATATTGATGTATTTTTACAACCTCATTTGCTTATACAGGTCTACAAGGTTCCTTTAAGAGAAACACTAAATCAAGAGTATGTGTATCTTACACTGTGTGATTCCAAGTAGTCTTGGGATAATCTAGACAATTATAATCAAATAAGTTTTGTTTTTTTTACATTTTGAGGCACATATACAATTTTCTTATTTCGTTTTATCCCACATTAATCTGTGGTAAAACCACTGATTGGTTGACCAGGTGCCTCTGGAGCAATCTGTGGTCACACATTATACTCAAAAGCACAACAGCAGCAGACAGAAAGGGAGCTGCAGTCCTTTAAAATGACACCTTCTTTGCTCTTGTTAGAGCCAGTAGGGGTGGAGGTGTTTGGTCTGTCAGTCTTCTCCCCTTTCTTCTTGTTCCCTCGCTCCACAGTGTAACGAGACTCATCCTGACAGAAGCCCTTTTCAATACTGTCAAATAGCCAGTGGACAGAAATGCAGTACACATTCCATTTCCTCGCAAACTCATACTTCTGACCTGAAATCACACATACAAGGGCATGATAACTCATACATTTTATCTTAAACACATGACAAAATTATTCAAACTTTCACTACCCACAGTACTTTTTTATTGATACATTTTAATAATACAGTAATACAGGTTACAGCTGAGTTGAAAATGAAATTATAGTGTTTTGGGAGCATATTTCCTTTTTTTTTCCACAACAACGTGGTTTTTCACTCAAGGAGCATATAGTGAAAAACCACGTTGTTGTGATGTGGTTAAAAAAAAAAAAAGGAAATATGCTCCCAAAACACTATAATTTCATTTTCAACTCAGCTTAATATACTACCTTGAAAGAAAATGTAAAGGTAAACCCATATCCATACTGTACAGTTTACACTGAACTGCTCCCGCAGTGCTAGAATGTAAATACCGATATTACCCCTGTATAGACTGTACTGTAATTCATGCACGCGCATCTGTATCTTTGGTTTGCGCTGCCATTTTCTTTGGCGTAAGCAGGTAAATATTCACTGTTGATCCATGATCTGAACGGATCCCTCTCCACGGTTCGGCACGCATGTGATCCGAAGATCCGAAAGAAAAATAAAAGCTCTGCTGAATGGTGCGCG
>JBBPDB010000001.1:6243105-6277270 GCA_037974465.1 Brachypetersius altus
AAAATACTTAAATAAATGAAAAGTTTAATTTGTCTCGTCTTTTTTTTGCTGATCCGAAAACTGATCCGATCCGTGACCTAAAACCATGATCCGATCCGAACCGTGATTTTTTTGATCCGTTGCACCACCAGTAAATATAGTAGTAAATTAATTTAATTAACAGTAATAAAAATACAGGGCTTTAGGAAGAACAAAATGAAAAACACAAGAACACTCGAGATGCTCCACGGGGGAAATTCTGGACTGCAGTTGCACCAAAGGGCAGCAGCCAATTAGCAGCAAGGAGAAATAAATAGCATTCTCGGATTGGCTACTTTCAAACCTCCTGCCTCTGAGTACAGGTGGCTGTGACACCTGGGCCTAATCCGCCACGCCCCTTGTCCTTGCGCTGGTTGTTTATGTTTAGGGCGGCACTAAGCGGCGGAGGCTCATTCCGTTCAGGTGTCTGAATGCCTTGGTAACTACCACACAAACTCAAACAACCAGCACAAGGTGGTGTGGCGGATGAGGCCTGGGCGTCACCAAAAAAAAAAAAAAAAAAAGTAGACATCTGCAGTTTTTGCGTTAGTGCGGGGGTTTTCGGGATTACTGTATATTTATAAAATGCAATTTCAAGATTAAAAGCTGGAAATTAGTTACCTGAAGGTTCACTGACAATGAGGTGTGTGCACTCATTCATCTTGAGCTGGCCAGTGTAGTTGCCTCCATGCTGCTCACAAAGTCGCTGCACTTCTTTACGCTCTACTGTGGATAGACCAGTCACACACAGGGTGCAGCCTTTGAACACAGGACAAAGATAGCCCTCCAAACCCAGGTCTGTGTATCGAAACAGACTGAAACAGAAGGAGAACCAGACAGAAGGAAAATATTACTCTCTAAAATCTTCATTGGAATTTTTAATACATTAGGGATCTCTCAAATAATTTAAATATAAGGCTATTCCTTTGTTATTTTGATATTAAAAATCTTAGAACGCAATTGGCTTCTAAAGTATTCTTTATGACATATTTGAGAGTTAGGATTATAATAAAACTAGGAGCCCTTAATAATCATGTAACGCTAAGTACACATGTAATGGTTTAAAGACAAAAAAAACTCACTCCTACCTGTCTTGAGATTTTTCCCAGCATGTTTTGACCCAGCTGGGCAGTAGAATGGGCTTCCCCAGGTTAGCTGCCACCTGATACTTCTTACTGCCCACTTCACCTGCCACTAGGTGGGTGACAGATACGTTGAGGTCACGGTAGACCCGCCCACCCATCAACTGGACCAAGTCCATTGCATCTGTCTGCAAGACAGGCATTACATTTACATTTACGGACAGTCTCCCTGGAGCAACTTGAAGTTAAGGGTCTTGCTCAGGAACCCAGTGGTGGTGTGCTGAAGACACTTCAGAAACATGCATTTAACTCCTAAGATCCCATGTTAAAAAGAGGATTTTGCAAAATAATCTAATTTACTCAACATTCCCCTTACCCCAGAGGATAAGCCAAGACATGCTGCTACTTGGAGATACAAAGCTAAGTAACAGAAGCGTATTCTATATCAACATTCTTAAATAGTTATACAGTAATTCTTCAGTTTTATGCGGATCAGCAGTCGCAGATTCAGTCTCATGCAGATTTGTTTCTGATAACCAAATAATCTATTTTTATGAATCCCCCGCACATGCGCGGAAAAGGAAGATATCCTTGCATTTTTTGTGATGCCCAAGCCTCATCCGTCACGCCCCATTCTACTCTCATGCTGGATTGCTAAGCACCACACCCTAAAATAAACCCTGCAGTGGATGAGGGGGCATGAGCCTTTGCGGCACATTTGGCCCCACGTTAGAAAGGGAGTAGATGTTTTGTCAAGTACAGTTAGTGAACTAATGTGTGTTTCTGTATGAAATTTGTGTGGTTGAGGCCATCTTTCCAGTCACCCTCTTCTATAATGTTAGCCGCTGGAGTATTGTGAGGGCGACTCGAGATCTTTGGGTGAGAGGCGCAGTACAGGGGTGTTCCAATTGGGGGTGCAGTACTCTGTGTTGCAAACTTAGGTTCAAAGCTATAAAAGTTGAGAATGAAAGACGTTTTGTTTGAAGAATAGTTTGTTATTGCATTCTCTCTCATACTCGCCACGGTATATACACTCTAGTGCTGCTGATGTTCAGTGTAAACTGTACAATACGGATGTGCATTTATCTCCACCATATCTTCAAGTTTAATGAGTTTAAAATGAAATTGAAGTGTTTTGGGACCATGTTCCCAAAAACGTAGGGTTTACACTATAAATGTAGGCATTTTAGTCTTTTTTTTTTTTTTTGCCAAAACACAACAACAGGGTTTTTCACTATATGCGGGTGCTCTTGGAAAGTATACCATGCAAAAAGCTGGGGATTACTGTGCACCAACCTCAAATCAAGTTAAGCAAACTCATAGTTATGTATATTGCTCACCCGTGCCCCCTTGTCCAGACTGGTGCAGGATACTGTTACATCAGCCATGGCCATGTTGTACACGGGCTGCTCTGCCTTGGGTACACATCTCTGCTGTTTCAAGCAGAAGAGGACCACCAGGGGACCCACTATCCTACAGCCCAACTGTGGCATAAACAGGGACAAACACAAACCAGAAGAGAAAATAAGTTAAGACAGAACACCTCTGAACATTATAACACCATCATTACACTACTGTTACACATGATGTAAGTGAAAACAGCCCCAATTCTGACTGAGCTCACACAGAATTATTATAATTAGAAACTGCAAGCAAGCACATAATTTTTGTTAAAAAAACCTTTCATGACATACAAACATACCTTTCTGCAATGTTCAAATGCACTGCTAGTGAAGCTGCTGAAGACATACAAGGATTTGTCATTGTGCTCCAACTCCAGTGCTGTCTCCTCATCAATAGTCTGCACATATTTCTCTGACTGAAGTTCCACTATTGCCTAAACACACATATAACAGTGAATACTGTAATCATAACAAGGCAGCAATATATGATGACCAGTGTCTAAGGTAACATGTAGGAGATTATTTCATTGCACATACTAGGAGAACTAACAACAAAAACACAAAAATTAATTTCTAATGCCATCAGTCATTACTTTTGTATTTCTATTTGTAAATGTAACATTCAATACACTATAGGTCAGTTGAAAATAGGGTCAACTCTAAGATTGTCAGCATGAAGGATATTTTCTGTACCTCAAACGCTTTGAGAGCAAGATCACTTTTGTGCCCATTGTGTTCAACAAATTTCACCACAAATTCTCCCCCGCTCCCTTTGGACATCCTGCCTTCTGTCCTAAACAAGACCAGGAAAAACAAATGATGATTTTCAAATGATGGCAATTCTTAAAGGTACATCAGAATCCAAAATTAAATTAGAACTTGCATGCATCCTCCAATTATAAAGCCTTTGTTAGTGTCACTCCAAGTTTCAGACAGCAACCTTTGTTTTTTTACACGTTTTATTTTAAAAAGGCAACACAGACTTTCAAGGCAAAGCTGTCAACAGTGGACATATATTAACAGACAGTTCTCAAACGGTCAAGTCAGGTAGCAAGAACATCCAGCAGAGTCAAAGCACAGTTAGTTGTAATTGAACTCACGAGGAGTCTATACTGTGTAAAACATAACAGTGAGCTCAAAACAAACAGTCTGTTGGTTTCGAGCTCACGGTTGTTTTTTTTTACCATCCATAAACCTCCTACTAGGCCTTCCTTTTTTCCTCTTCCCTGGCAGATCCATCCTCAGCATCCTTCTCCCAACATACTCAAGAGTCTCTCCTCAGCACATGCCCAAACCAACACAATGATGCCTCTCTGACCTTTTCACTCTTGCTGTTACCTGCCAGTGACAAGTCTCTCCTGCCCATTCCATCCTGCTCCACCCATTCCATCCTGCCTGTGCTTTCTTCACTTTTCATTACTCTGGACTGTTAACCCAAAGTATTTGAACTCCTCCACCTTTGCCATGTCTACTCCCTGCATCCTCACCTTTCCACTGTCTTCCCTCTCATTCACACACAGGGATTCTTGCCTCAATCTTTTCAGTACAGATCATCTGCAAACATCACAGTCCGCAGGGACTCATCTGTCAACCTGTCCATCACCATAGGGCTCAGAGCTGACCCTTGGTGTAAAGCCACCTCCACCTTGAACACATCACTGCTGCTCACTGTTCATCACATAAACCTAGCTTCCATCACTCTCCCATAACTTCCTGTTGTGGCTGATCCCTTTATCCCTTCACGTCTCCCATTTTCTTTAAAATTAGTACAAATGCCTAAAAGCATAAAAGCTTCTTTGGGTGTCAGACAAAGGTCTAAAGCATCACCCATCCTTGGGGGTCCTTCCAAGACTTAAAAGCATAAAGTATCTTTGGAGCATCTTAGGGGTTCATGCCAAGGTCTAAAGAAGCATTAAGCATTTCTTGGTGTCCGTTCAAGTCCTAAAAGCATAAAGGATCTTTGAGGGTCATACACAGGTCTAAAAAAGCATCAAGCTTCTTTGGGTGTCCTTTCAAGTAAAAAGCATATTGGGGTTTCATACAAAAATATAAAAGAATAAAGCGTCTTTGTTAGTACTTTTCCATTACAAAATGCAATCCAGACTTTCAGTTGGTTGTCAACAGTGGACATGCATCACATTAATAGTTATTTAACTGTCATGTCACGTATCGGGAATATGCAACAGAAACAAAGCACAGTATGTACTCACTGCAAGTCTATAGTGTGTAAACATATTCATGTAAGCAAACAGCTAATGTTAAGATAACACTGTTTTTGCGTCAGACAGGTAGAGTTAGCCTAGCTTTGCTAGCTTTCACACTGGTGAAAGCCTTTTTTTGGCTGAATACTATCTAACTCGTCGGTATATCATTGTTTTGACTTAATCAGGAAACAGATTTAACATTTACAAATGTTTGGACGAATAGACACTATTTGGTAAAATATGACAGCAACGTTCACTCACCAGAGAGTTTATAATATATTTATCAAAGCTCGAGGAGACTCTGAGCTCGAGCTCCTGTAACCGCACATTACGAGGAGGCACAAAATACAAAAACTGTTGGGTAAAACCGACTCTTACTGTTTTAACTCAGCACAGAAAGCTTCTTTATTCCTCCTCAACACAACAGAAGCCCATTCGCGCCATCTAGTTTACTTACAAAACGTCCGGTCTGTCTTCTTCTGTTAGATATTGTCGCCTTACTGCCACCGAACGACCCGGAGCTGCAGCACGCCAAGTAAGAAGCCTAGTGATACACTACATGGACAAATGTATTGGGACACATCTCTTTTCCAGGGTTTGTGCTAGGCCCGTTACTTACAGTGATGGACAATCTTAATGCTTCAGCGACCAAGACGTTTTGGATAACGCCATGCTTCCAACTTTGTGGACCCAGTTTGGGGAAGAACCTTTTTTATTTCAGCTCAAAGCGAGCTCCGTAAAGACGTGGTTGGATGTGGTTCAGTGTGGAAGAAAGTGAAGTCCATATTAAAGTCTGATGTATTTGAATATCATTAAAGTCCCCATTTCATCGTCATCAAAGTTATTTGTATTCAGCACACAAACAACACGACGTATCATGTATTTAGATTCAGCACAGTATTTCTTCGAATTCAACACTTACAGAAACATTTATATATGTACATTCATATTAACACATATAAATCATTTAAGTAACGCTTATTTATATTCAATACTCATAACACTAACTGAGAAGTCTGACATTTATTCATATTCAGCACACATACAGCGACATTCAAGTAATGTTTATTCATATTCAGCACACATGCCGTTTGACAGATGCATACAATAACATCCTAATGATTAGGGATTGATATAAGTGGTAGGCAAGCAAGAACTGCAGAATGTGGTACGACAAATAAGCACCAGTTTACAGTCTTTACTGCGCAAATGCGTACCTAATTTCAGTAACTTCATAAGTACCACCACTTAGGAAAGGAAAACCTTAAAAGAAAAATAATAATGACGTTTTAAAATATGATTCCTGTCAGTCCGCGGAGGCTCGCTTCTGCACCAATCACAATTCAGTCAGAGCAGGTCTGATTTTAGCGCTGTCACTGCATGCCCCGCCCCCTCGGCTTCACGGCCCGCCCCCTCGACTTAACGCCCATGATAAGGTGAAAAATGTTTAATTTGGGTGCGTACCAATTCATTAATGTAAGTACTCATTAGAGTACTAGAGCAAAAAATTATGTCAACCCCTGCAAATAATGTTTATTCATATTTATCATACATACAGCAACAAGTAGGGCAATGGTTATTCATAAGACAGATACATACATCATCTAAGTAACATTTATTAATATTCATCCCAAATGCACGACGAAACCAAACGCCTTTATCTTACCCCTTAAATTGTCCTTAATTTTGGCTATTTTGTAAAACGTGCCCTTTAAATAGTAGAACCTCCTTAATTAATGCCTTGTGTTTCATATTAAGGGGTTTAAATCCACTTTTAATGTATTTTCAGGGGTAAATTATGGTAGGCTTAAGCACATTTTAAGTACATTGTGTTTCGTAGAGATACGGCGACATCTAAGTAACACATATTCACATTCATCACACATACGTCACTATCCAAATGTTTATTGGTATTCAGCACACATACACTAAGACAGATACATAAAAACATCTTAAGTAATATTTGTTCATGTTTCGCACACATACAGCAACATCTAATCAACATTTATTCACATTCAGCACACATTCAGAAACATCTATATAATGTTTCTTCATGAACAGCACACACACAGTAAGACAGATGCATGCAGTAACATCCAAGTAGCATTTATTCATATTTATTAATATTCAGTGCTGCAGCAGCATGTAAAATGAAAGCCAAAGTGTCCCACTTCCCGTGGACTGCTCTATGGTTATCTGCCGTGTCCCCAGTGATGTATTTCGATGCGTTTCCACTCCTCACTCGGAGCCCCATGTGACTCGCTGCGTCCTTTAAAGCCCGTCTGCCTCGTGCGCGCTCCCGTTCCGGAGTCAGGCGCGCCCCCGGCATGGCGCTGCAGCAGGTTTGCTCACTGCCACAGCACTCATCACCCTGCCTCCGGAATTTATTCTAGATAACGCATGCTTTGTTTTACGGACACTTACCTTTTTACGGAAACAGAGACATGATACGAGCTTTTTCTCCTTCACGATGACTATGAAATGTTTTTTCTTTGAAGACAATTGATCAGCTATAAAGTTAATCAACGATACAAGCAGAGAAGTTCGACATATTATTGTATATATGCATATATATATTTATTTATTTATTCATTTTGTATGTGGGTGTGACATGTAGCCTGAATCAATATTGCATAGTTTTCTGAGTCTACCACAGTTTAGGACGCTTGGTGGTGTTGGAAAATTGCGTTTTGGAATTGAAACATGGGAAGCACTGCAATGGATACTAAGACTAAAGACGCTGGGAAGAAAAGTACAAGGAAAAGAAGGACCCTGCGATTAAACATGCCGGTAAGTCCAAATGGGGTTGTTTTTGATTGATGAGTGTTTGATCTACACCTTTAGCCAATCTCAGTGCAGCACTGGTGATGTGGGCGGGGCCTCGACGAGCATCAGTATTCCGTATAAATTCTCCCCACCTGTTTTTAGACAAGCTCCTGCTGTGATTGGCTAGTACACAATAAGAAAAAAAGTAGTTGGACATCTGATCATTACACCAATTGTGACTTGCATTCAAATACAGAGCCATTAATTTGGAGTTGGTCCCCCAACTCCAAACAGTTAGAACAGTTTCCACTCTTCTTGAATGGACCAGTCAAATTCTTCCACACAAAACTCATCAAACTCATTGTGCACTGGGAAACAGTCATGCTGGAATAGAAAACGTTTCTTGAATTTTGACATTGTCCAAAAATTATAGTAAGTTAAATCCTAGCAAAAGGAACAATCTATAACAGTAGCACAGAAGATGAAGAAACTGCCCAGTGATTTTTTTGCCTTCTTCTCTGTGGCACTGGGTGAAGAGCTTTGGAAAAACACCATTTATTGCAGATCAGTCAGTCTTTTGCGATATGTACATTGCACATGTTGATATCGTGATGATGGTAAATTTGCGATATATTGTGCAGCCCTTTTGAGGAACAAAATAAAGCACTCATATCCTGAACATTACATGTTATTGTCTTCTTCTATACTGATGTATTTGTCCAGTATATATACAACAGGTGTACTTCTGTACACAGCAGACCCTACAGTGTTAAAAAGCATTTTATCTAAGTAAACTGGATTTGTATATATTACTGTGGCTTTCCTTTTAAGACCATATTGTTACATTAAGTCCTGCCAGTAGCATGTGACATAAGACAGTAAGTAAAGGGTGTAACACTCCTTTCAGTGATAGACTTTGAATCTGTGATGCTGAGAGAGGAAGAAGGTGTAGATCGGTGATGCTGAACCCAGAGATCTGCTTTGCTTTTCACACTTTGTGTTTCATCACCTGACACAGGTATAGGTATGTGTGCTATATTTGATGTGTCAGGACATCTGAGTGGGAGTACAGAGACCTGGGATTTGCTGTGTGCATTTTCCACAATGAGACCTTTTTTATTTTCTTCTCTGGCTCAGTGAGTGGTCTTCTTGGGTTAGAGTCATGCTGCCTTAATGAATCTCATTACCTCATCACGTGCTGGCGAAAAATGCAATTATCCATTGACGCAAGAGACAAACAACAAGGTAGCTATTACTGTTCTGAAAGATTCTGTCTTGGAAAAGTTATTATTTTCTATATTATAAGTGGGATTTTTGTCAGATTTCTGTTGTTCTAGCTTATACAGAATATATTTTAGCTTGTGAGGGCTTTTCTCTCTGTTTAACACACAGATAATCATTGTATAACATGTTCATTGGCCAGTATAACCTCTACAGCATCTGCTCATTTTATTTTTTCACATATGAAGTGTATTTCTTTTTACAAGCTAAAAAACTCATGTATGTTTTTTTTACAATTGCTGACAATTCTTAATATGGAGATGTTACTGTTACTGAATGGAATATAATATTTTAAAAAACCCCATACAGATCTGACTACTTTTGTGCTGCAAAACTACATTGTCACCAGCATTGACCTTCATGATAATTTGTTGGTCAATGGTTTCATATACAGTAAACCCACGCTTTTCGCAGGGGTTGCGTTCCAAGAGCACTGTGGTATAGTAAAAATGCCTAAAGGGCCTATTTTTTATAGTACAAACCCTAAATATTTACATTTATGGCATTTATCAGATGATTTTATCCAATCCCCAAGCACAGGGAATAGTCTCCCTGGAGCAACTTGGAGTTAAAGGTCTTGCTCAGGAACCCAGTGGTGGTATGCTGGAGGTAAGATTCGAACTGTCCTGTAATTCATGCATGCACATTTTCTTTGGCATGCACAGTCGTTTTCTTTGGTATAAGCAGGTAAATATAGTAATAAATTTATTTAATTTACAGAAATATAAATACAGGGCATTAAGAAGAACAACACAAAAAAACACAAGAACATTTAAGACGCACCACGAAGGAATTCTGCACTGCAGGCTCAACAGCCAATCAGCAACAAGTAGAAATAAATAACGTTCTCAGATTGGCTACTTTCAAACCTCCCGCCTCTGAGTACAGCGGTATTTTACCATCCCAGGATGTGCATTTTGGGGTTTGTGTTTCTCTCCACAGTACCAAAACATACATAGTTATATTTTATATGGAAATGTGGCTGCATTTATGTTTTTATGTTACAAAAAAGGGTGATGGCCGGGCCTCTTCCACCAGGTAAGAGTAGCTTTTTGATGAGCACAACAAATCGTTAGGGCCCAATCCTACCATTGCCACTGCCCTTAGGGAAATGTTTGCACATAGAAACAAAATCTCGCTCTTCTACAGTAGAAGGGAAAGAAAAAGGGCATAATGAGAACCACAGCCACTGTCTGACCTTGTAATGATTTAATTATGATTTTTTACAGGAAATTATTCAATGCAGTCATGAACACTGAATTGTTCAAGGCAGATTTCACCACTTAAACCTAATTCTTTTCAGAGTTATGTTTAAAAATACACAGAAGACTGAAAGGGGGATTGAAAGGTAGCGGAACAGATTGTTTTTCGAAATTAAGCCTATTTTTAATCAGTTACATTTGATTCAAGTGTATTTTTACACATCTACTAGTTACTACTGTCATGTATAGAGACGAGCTCTCATTCCGTGTATAAATTACTGGAGTGAGAGCAGAGTTGCCTGTTTGTGTGTGTCCTTTGTCTTTCCTCTGTTTTGTATTTGTGATGGTTCCAGTCTCAGGATGGCACTGCTCATTTCTGTGTCAGATGGCTCGGTAGGAGAAGCTCTGCACAAAGGGGGCTGGAGCTCGGCAGTTCTGCATTACAGAACCATCGTTCCTTTGGAAAGCACTCGGCTTGACGTGCAGCCAGATAATCTAGTATTTTGACTGTGTGTCTTTTTCACCTCCCTTGGCAGCAGGCCAGGGTCTGTGCAGTGCACATTTATGAGTGTGAGCTGATTTAATAGGACGTACTTGTTCTAGTGAAACCAGAGAGCTTAACAAACTGAGAATCTGATTTGTCACTTGTGAGTGTGTGGCGTACTGTCAGTTAAATCTAGTACTCAGCAGTGATCCTTTGACCTTGTGACCCTGCAAGCATGTTGTTTGGAAAATGGCGATTCAGCATTTTGGGGGGTGGGCATGAGGTCACTGGTGTAACATAATCTGCTCCCTCTCTTGTAAACAAGTTGGACAGATGCTAGTGCTAGCCTGCGAACAGCCAGAGGAAGTTAAGTTAAGCCAACAGTTCCTAACTCAGTCCTTTATCTTCAGTCTTCAGTGCAAGTAGTCACTAAGTCCGCCTCTAATGCCCTCACAAACAGACAGGGCTGACCGATAGCCCTGATGTTTTGATGGAGCTGCATTTACTCAGGCATGACCATGCACACACACATACACTCACAAACATAACACATAAACATGCACACATATGTTTGTTTTTATGTATGTATGTATTATTGTTGCTTTATAAATTGATTCTTATGTCTCTAAAATGATAGAGGAATCACTATTCTTAACTTAAACCCATTTTATTACCCATTTTATACCGTTTCTATTGGTGGTCATCAATGAAATGTTAATTTTGACTCCAGGAAAAGAATAGCCAGACTTTTCAAAGATGTAACTTGTCAGGAGAGGGAGATCCCAGGTTTTGTTCTGACTTTGTTATATGTATAACCTGTAGGGAGTAATAGGATTTTAAGAATGATAAAAAAAATGAAACATAGCTTTTGTAAAAATGCACTTTACAATATTTGGACACTTTGGTAATAATGTAAACACAAACGTCAACAGCGGCATCACATCCTGCTCCATCGTCCTTGAGGGGGCTGCAGGCTTGTCAGTCAGGCCCAACTGGCCTTGTCCAGTAAGAGTGGCCCTGGGTTCATCAAATAGGATTTGCAAGTGCTTGAGGCAGCAGTTTTGTTGACTATCTTATTACAGAGCTGCCCTTGTCATTAAGCACCACTCTAGCAGTTCAGACCCACTTTGCCTTGAGCTTCACTTCGTATTGGGCATTTCTTGCTCTCTTCCAAGGAGGAGGCTTTATTGGCAGGCTCATTTTGCACTGGCAGCAAAGAGCTTCAAAGATGCAGAGCTGATTGTGAGACTGCACTCTACGTATCAAGACTGTGGAGATGGCGCGGCCGGTGAGGGACGCTTATCTTTCTAGCTTTCATCTTTGTTTGATTGTAGGTAAGGAGGCATCTGGGACTTTATTGATCTGAAACCCTCACAATTGCGATCAATAAAAGGTTTGGCATTCCTGGCTTTCTTCTTGATACGGCCATGCTATCTGTCTAAGGGATTTAGATCACTGTTATCTTGGAATTGGATGGATGTGCAAAACAGTTAACTCTGAGGTAACAGAATTCCTGCAGTTCAGTTCAGTTTTGTATGACAAGGTCTGAAAAACTCAATGTAAGTCTTAGTGGTTGCCATGGAAACTTGGGAAAACTCGAACAGAAAATCATTTTCCTGTTAAGAAACGTCTGCAGGGGAGAACAGACCACAGATCTCAGAGCTGCTCCCTTTTATGAGAGAGCTGATAAACAAAATATGTAGTTCCACCTAGATGGTATTGCATTGAATGGACTTGAATTGGCCGCACAATGTAAATGAACTGAATTTACATAATTTCTTCATGAATAATATAAAATATTTTATGTCAAAAGAGGTTTGCATTTGTTGATTTATAATGATAATTGCGTATTTGTGTAATATATTTTATTCTTGTATGCATATAAATGATGGATGCCAAATTTTGCGATGCATGTAATCCTTTGTGTAACTATACATTTTATTGATAATCTCTTGTTATTGAAAGGGCTTCTAAAATGTGCCATCTCTGGATTATACAGCTATGACTAGGAATCAATGGTTACACTCAGGACGGTGTTCTTCTAGCGGCATATACTGTGTGTCCTTACATTTGTGACGTTAACTGGACTCTTTATTCATCTCATCTTGCTGGCCTTTGTTGGCAGTCTGCCTTGACCTGCTCACTTGCTGAGAGAGCCTTTTAGCATGGACATGTTTTTGAAACCTTGGTGTGAAGCAAATGGAAAAAAAGTCTGTTGAAATCCTGAGCCAATAGGACATTTTATAAGAAGTGTAACTGTGCAGATATTATTTGAGTGAGGTGAAACATTTTCTTAAAGTATGCATCCCAACTTGATTCTTTAACATACACTACGAGTCAAAAACTTTGGACACACCTTATCATTCAACTTTGTTTTTATTGTTGGCTACATTGTAGATTAATATTGAAAACGTCAGCTATTGCTCTGATGACAGCTTTGCACATGGCATGTTTTCATTAGAAGAGTTTCTTAATGTGTTTGGGATCATCAGTTGTGATGGTCGGGTTGGAACACAGTTAGTTATCCTATTCCACTATGGTTCTACTGCACATTATGGCAAGAACTGTAAAAAGGGACAACAGTCCATTATTACCTTATTACAAAACATATTCTGGTTTATTTAACTCTTTTTTTGTTTACTGCGTAATTCCATGTGTTCCTTCATCATTTTGTTTGTTCTCAACATTAATCTACAATGTAGAAAATAATAAAAACAAAAACATTAAACGAGAAGGTGTGTCCAAACTTTTGACAGGTGGTGCAACAGAAGACAGGCAATTTTGCGAGTTAGTCTACAAAAGGGAGAATCTTAGTAGGGTTCAATGAATCCATTTCATGTTTTGCATTTAGCTGTTCCAAAGTGGCTGCCAACAACCATATCTTGTGTGTCGAGACAAAAGAGGCACTTGTTATTATGATCAAATGTTCTTGCCCTATGTGTGTGTGTGTTCGTGTGTGTTCATTGCTTAGTCTGGAGTGAGGTATTTGCCTCCTGCTGGGTCACATTTAGGGTGCCTTAGCATTTTAATAAGCTTTGGTACACTGCCTGGTCAAAGTAAGTCCTTCTGTAACTTAGACTAAAGGGAAGTCCGTTAACTCCACACTACTGGTGCTATGATGGAGGACTCCTTGTGTGTAAGTTTGCTGAGTTACTTTTAATGATTGTATTTATCATTTCTAGCCTCCAAGATGCTTGTGTCTTGTTACATATTGGTATGCACTGTCGTTCCATAGCAAGTCGGTCTAGAATTACAGGGCTTCCTAAGGTTCTGACCTTATTAGCTCTTAATTTAGGATGTATCTTTGGGGTGTCCCCTATGACTTTAAGGTAAGTCTGTTAAAGGAACGCCCCAGAGTTCTCCATAATAGTTTTCCATGCATAATAATTTTGATGCATTTCATTGTGTGTGCCATTAAAAGAGCAGGAAAAATGCTAAAGCAATTGGCTTTTAATGTAAGCGAGTTTTTAGTCAACAGGTTTTGGGATCTATTCTAAGTACTGAAACATAAACACTGAAAAATGCCTATGCAATATGAAAAATACCTATGCAATACAATGGTGTTTTTGTGATTCAAGATGGCATATGATCAAAGTATTGTGAATAATTTTGATTACAAACAGTCCAGACCAATATTTTCTGTCCCATCCACAGTCATCAGAATGCCTTTTGTCAGTATACGCAATATACGCAATATATAAGCAACTCCTTACATGTGTGTTTCATCTCATTATACATGTGTAGGGTGACAGTAAAAGGCATTCTATTCTATTCTATTCTATTCTATTCTATTCTATTCTATTCTATCACTGTGTTACAGCCTACAGCAAGGCATGTGCAAATAATAATAGTAAGGTGCTTAGTCTTGCATACTATATTTTTTTATCACTGGCACTGACCATCGTATGTAATTTGTACAGATTTAAACAAGTTATACTGTTACTGGCATGTCCCTGATGAGTGGCGGCTAGATGCCGCACTTTTTGTTTTATTTATGGAACTCTTATTTTGAAGGAATGTTCTATATGGTGGTTAATTTAAGCTGATTGTTTTAGTTTTTTAGTGAATCTGTGTTTTGATTTGTTTTTGGATTCGTTCTCTATTTTTGTATTCAAGTACCTTGGTTTTGTCTACTGGTGTTGGTCCACGGTCAGACTAACTCTTGTTTTAATAGTGAATAATCCAGTGAAGTCTTTAGTTTGTGTGTAGGCCCTTAATTATTGTGATACAAAAACCGAACAGCAGTACTTTCCTTGAAAAAAAAAAAAACAGAACTGCATACATGCCTAGCAGGATAAACATTCCTCAGTGCTGGTCCTTTAAGACTTTTAATGGGGTGGATTTAACAACTTTTTGCAAACGTTAAACATCCTGTAGCACGTTATTTGAAGACTGCCTGCACACGAGCTTCACAAAACACAATATTTAGACAATTGTTGAGTTTGGTTGTTAGAGAAACACTGTTAAAAGGTGTATAGCTTTGTCATCTCCATAGATAAACATTAACATGTATAGAACTAAGTTATATTGAAGAGCTTGGTGTCTTTAAATGTGTCACAGCTGTAGGATGTCAAACATGCTGCAAGTTTCTACCTGATGAGGTCTGGCCCAGTTGACTGTGTGGTTGGTGTAGTGACTAACATTGCTGCTTTTCAAGCAGGAGAGTGAGGCTCAACTCCTACTCTGGGTGTCAAACCATCTTACACCAGTCAGAGTCCCTCGACAAGACTCCTAACACTATAAACCGCTTTGTAAATAAACCACTCTGTTTTCTCATTTATTTGCCCATGGAATGTAAACCCTGTGAAATATATACAGCCATGGACAAAAATAAGAGACCACTTTTCCCTATACAGTTTGCACCAGTGTGTGTGTGAGTGAGTGTATGAGTGTGTGTGTGTGTGTGTAAAATGCACAGGTGTCTATTCTTTTCTGAACTATTGCAGTGTGTGTAAAAATAAGAAACGCCTCCATATGTGTTGTGAGTGCAGTAGTGTTTGTAGAGCAGCGTTTCTATGTGCTGTATTCCAGCAGCTTCACTCCTGATCCAGTTTCTGATGGATGAAACAGAGTCACACATGCACACACTCAGCTCTTAACATCCCTGCTTTAATTGCTGCAGTTGTAAATGTAATGTAAGAGTGTTGTGCAGTTTAACATTTCCAAGGTATAATAAATTATTTCAATTTTATTTTTCATTTCCTCCCAACATTTTTTGGAATTTTGAACCAACACTGTGTGGGATTTGAACTCACAGCCTTCTGATCATAGGGGCAACACCTGAACCAATAGACTTGTGCATATCATTTAAACCTAGGGGTGCACAGAAATTTGATTCAAAATCCATCCATCGTTTATCTAAACTGCTAATCCTTATAGCCTATCCCAGCAGTCTCAGAGCCAAACACCCTGGACAGATCACCAGTACATTGTAGGGCACAGACAAGTGAGGTGGTGGTGGTCTTGTGGGTAGGATACTTGCCTCTGGGCCAAGAGGTCATGGGTTTGAATCCTACATTCAGCATCTTACTACTGGGTTCCAGAGCAAGTCCCCCGTAAATAGAAGTCACTTTGGATAAAAGCACCTGCTAAATGCTATGAATGCAACACAGAGGGCCTTATGCTCTCTGAACAATGCCACAATCCAAAACCATCTTACTGTGAAGTGACAGTGCTACCCACTGTACCATCCCTGATCAAAAACGATAACACGCTCCCTTGTCTTGTTGCATAAACATTCTTCTTCTTATTATTATTATCATCACTGACAACTTAACAACACATACAATTCTCTGTTCTATATTCCTGTCAGGCTTATGTTTATTGAGAGCTGCACCACGTTACAGCTATTCAACACGACTCATGATGCATTTAGCGCGCACACATGACGAGAGAGGAATCCACGGTGTCACTAACGACAAATGAAAATGGGCAGAGCATTTCCATATTTGAACATTGTGCTCGTCGAGAGCTGTGCTGCATGGCTGAGGGTTACGCTGTGTTTCGAGGAGAGAGATAATCACTGTGTGAGCTAAAAGGGGTCGAGGGCGATCCTCCCACTGCTCACACACACACACGCACAGATACGGTTTGAACATAAATAAGTGCCCCCAGTGAGCCTTCATATGATATGAGACTTCAAAGGCAAAACACATTTTAATGTAGCATCTTTAAGTCACACTCACAATGCTCGTACAAAACCGTGAGCACCTCTATTACAGCCCTGCATGTCTACAGAGAGTCTGCACGTCTCGCTGTGACTAATCTTGTCCTAAAAATGATGGTGTTTACACTTAAAGGAATCATCTCTCAACCTAATCTCTATCTGCCTCTCCTTTAACATAAGAATAACGGGGCAAATAGAGATTACATAGAAGAACTGCTTGATTCTTTTTCTCTGTTCACAGTTACACGACATTATAGATTCATGAATCACTCTAATGAGGAAATAGTGACTAATGAATACAGTGAGGGCAGTACTGGGACAGGTTTGTCTTATTTAATATACAACCCCAAATTTAAAAAGCCAACACTGTATAGAACATGCAAATAAAATGTAGTTATTCTTACTTTTACTTTGACGATTACTTAATTGCAGACAGTATGAATCTAAGATATACAATATAGATGAAAGTATTGGGACACACCTGTTTGTGGACATTTTAGACAAAGCCATGCTTCCAGCTTTGTGGACAAAAATACAGAATGAATGGGCACAATTTTCCACAGAAACTCCAAAAACTTGTGGAAAGCTTTCCAAGAAGAGTGGAGGCAGTTATAGCTGAAAATGGGGACCAACTCCATATTAAAGTCTATGGATTTGAATGCAATGTCATTAAACTCCCTGTTGGTGTAATTATCAGGCGTCCCAATACATTTGTCCATATAGTGTATTTCACGTTTTGTCGAGTCAACGTCCTTTCATTTGTTAATATACATCCTTTCCTGCATTTCGGGCCTGCAACACATTCCAAAGTTGAGACAGTAAAGCGACACTTTAAAAACCTTTTGGCACTGAGAATACAAAGTGATGAAAAGTTTCAGATGTTATTTTGCCCCATTTTTTTCTGCAGACAAGTCTTTAGGTGTGCGACATTAACACATTTTTCGCTTCAAAATTTTCCACACATTCTGCATTTGATACAGGTGAGGGCTGCAGGCAGGCCTCTGGTACCCGTTTCTTCCGCAGCCACGTGTGCAGAATATGATTCTTTATTGTCTTGTTGAAAAATGCATGGACGTCCCTGAAAAACATGTTGGTTTGACTGCAGCATCTGTTGCTCTGAAATCTATACGTACTTTTATGCATTAATACTGCTATCACAGAAGTAGAAATTACCTTTCCCAAGGGCACTGACCCAACCCCATACAAACACTGAGTGCTGATATAAGTCTGGGTCTTTCATTGTCTTTCATAAGTCTTTCATTGGTGTCCACTTCTTCCAAACAAAGGATGCTGAATACTCCTTTATCTGCGTTTTTAAACTTGCATTTTCCACACCATCCCACCTTTTTCTGATCTGGGGCTGTACACACAGTGCATATATTCACTTCATATTAACACATATTAGTGTATTTTGACTTTGTACTTAAATGTTTCTATGACAACTGGATCTATGATAAAAGATACTGCTATTTGTTTAGGAATATTTCAGGCAATCAAAGATAAGCAGGAGTTCAGAGGGACATTATCAAACTTTACAAAAAATCAAAATGATTTGACTTGATTACATGCAAGTTTTTCATGGAACCATGACTAATTGTCCCCAGACAGGTACACCAGGCAAGATTACCAACATACTGTCAGAATAGTGATAAAGAATGTAAGAGAGAAGTCACTTGAAAAGAGGTGGAAGAGAATATAAGAGGCAGAACAATAAACAACGTATTGCAACTTATACCATCATCAACTCTCTTCCTACACCCCAAGCAAAACCCCTACTAAGGATGAAGCATGATGGATGGTAGTCTAAAATGTGTGTGCATTTAGACAAATCAGAACTCTTCTGGAACATTGTATTCTGGTCAGATGCAAGCTACATTAAACTCACAGTGGGTGTACATACTCACAGTGAAGTATGGAGGTGGCAGCATCATTATATGGAGGTACTGGAGCACATCACAACATCAAAGCAGTGGACCAATGTACCAAGAGGTATTAGTGGAGGATTTAATCCTATCTGCCAAGAGACAAGTATAGAATTGTTAACAAGTGAATGCATTCAAAACCTCTGCTTAAAACGCCACTGTCCTGACTGAACAGTGGGTGGAGGTAGCTCAGTGGGTAGGCCTCCAGACCAAGAGGTCAGGGGTTCGAATCCTACCTTCAGCACCACCGCTGGGTCCCTGAGTAAGACCCTTAAACCCAAGTTGCTCCAGGAAGAATTAAAGTCGCTTTGGATAAAAGCGTCTGATAAATGTTAATGAAAAGGACCAAAACTGAAAAAAAAAAAAATTATGCTTGGCATCAAAGATCTAATGTTATTAATTAGTGAGGTGAGTAAGTTTTACCATATCAATTTTGTTTTTTTTTTACCTATTGTGCTTATAAATTTACAAATTTCAAAGGCAGTATGTGTGTGGCAGAGTAAAAGTAGTCACTGGAGGCGTAACAAGAACATGCCTGTCTTTCCCTCTGTAGATCTTGTTCCCAGTACACAGTGCTTTCATATTCATTAGGTTAGGAATCCGTGCTTTGCACAGAAATGCATGCAGAGGTTATACTGCAGTTTTTAAGAAGTGGTTTAGGTAACGTGTACATTTTCATTGTTTTATGGGATAATACTCTATAACAACTCTTTGTGGCGCCACCTATCAAGCTTTACACGTATAACAGGCGGTCTACCTGCTTTCTCCAGCTTAGGACGTATTTGATTTTATGGTTCTCAAATCATAAACTGTCCAGCCAACTTGCTGTATGATATACTGACGAAGTAGCGCCTGCCTCTGAGATACACAGTTTTCCTCGCCTATCTACTAATAATTATAATCAAAACATTTTGTTTTGTTCTGTCTGTTTTTAGGTTCCATTCATGAAATGTGTTTCCCTCAAATCTAGTAGACAATTCTACACACCACATTTATGCTGCCTTATGGATAAAACATTGGTAGGATGTTACAAAAATGGCAAAATATTTAATCATGGCCTACTTTAGCAGACCAGTGTTCATTGTAACTAGGATATTTTGGGTCCCAGAAACAATTTAATGGGCCCTTTATATGAAAATAACCTTATTCATGATATCTACATCTTGAAAAATGATATCTACATCATCCCAAGATGATATCTACATGCCACTTACAGGCATTTAACATTAACCTAAATGTTTACCCCAGAGTCTCTATTTGAACTGCAACAATTCTGTCATATGTAGATAACTTAGATGTCACAGATTCCAAGAAACTTTGTGACTTAAATGTGTAGCTTGATATATTACGGCATTATGAATAAAGGGAGACAAAGGGAGTGTACAGTTGTATCTGAAACTGAACCTGGGGCCCTATAATGACTTGGAATGTGGACCCAAGTGTTATTGCCCCCTTGCCTTCCCATGTTGTTACCCCACTGTCAGCGAACAGCGAATTCATTATTTCAGCTCACTTCAGTTTCATTACATGTGTATTAAGTGGCACAATAGGGAAAAACTAAAGTTGCCAGATGTTTCCAAAAAATTTGGTTAAGTCATGCCATGACTGTACTGTGTTGCATTCCAAAACCTTCACCAAAGACCTAAACCAAAATTTTACTTATAACTCAAGATGCAACTGTACTGCTTTTTGTGACATCACAAACATGGTACATTTCCAAACGGGCTGTTATAGCAACTTCATTTCCACACATGACTACATGAACCAGGGAGTGCATGTGAAAGGTTTAACAGCATTTGTACTACAATTAAAAGGACATCCTTCTATGATAGGGGCCCTTTAAATTGTTTCTTTCAATTCGAGTATAGGACATGGGTTTCTTCGGGCCTCGCCACCATACAACACCTAACACTTGAAGCAATAAGTGCTGCTCCAGTCTGAGCGCTGGTTTTTGTGTCCTGTTTTGTCCTCCACATTATGAACAGTAAACGCTCCTTAATCTCTCAGGCTGGTCAAAAACAGTGTGGGCGCTGCATACCAACCAACGTATTAAAACAGGTTCCTTTTCCCATTTCACACACACTCGCTCGTGTTGATCTCTGAGTGAGCGTGTGTGTGAGTGAGAGAGAGAGAGAGAGAGAGAGAGAGAGAGAGAGAGAGAGAGAGACTTGTGGGTGTTTCCAGCATGCTCTCAGCGGGCAAGGGAGCCAGTGTGTGTTGCTCGGCGCCTCGGACGACACGTTTCCATTTGGAGAGGGGAGAGAGAGCGCAGTGAGACGAGTGGATTTTTCTCTTTTTTAAAAAGAAAAAGATTGGAAGACGCTGTGGAGAGGACGCGATGTGTCCGAGCTGAGTGTCCGATCCACCGGGAGCCTCTGAGTATGTCTTTATGGAGGCGAAGGAGCGAAGCGTCCCTCCGTCCCTCTCCATCCGGAGCCTGATGTCTGAGCGATGGTAACGCATGACCATGGCTGAGCGGGCCAGCAAATTCCTGCTGATCGTGGTGGGCTCCGTGTTCTTCATGCTGATCCTGTATCAGTACGTGGCCCCCGGCGTGATTGGCTTCGGCTCCCCTCATGGTTACCTGGGCGAGGAGGACATGACAATGTTCCCCACCCCGGACCCCCACTACGTCAAGAAGTACTACTTTCCCGTCCGGGACCTGGAGCGAGCCGTGGACTTCGAGATCAAGGGCGAGGACGTGATCGTGTTCCTGCACATCCAGAAGACCGGAGGCACCACGTTTGGCCGGCACCTGGTGCAGAACGTGCGTCTGGAGGTGCCGTGCGACTGTCGCCCGGGCCAGAAGAAGTGCACTTGCTACCGTCCTAACCGAAAGGAGACCTGGCTCTTCTCTCGCTTCTCCACAGGCTGGAGCTGTGGCTTGCACGCAGACTGGACCGAGCTCACCAACTGCGTTCCCGGAGTCCTCAACAAGAAGGAGAGCAAGAGCAAAAAGCTCAGGTAGGGCTCCCACTCCTCGTTCATCTTCTCGTGTTTCTTTTCCTTCTGCTTCTGGTTGTTCTTGCAGTTGTACGCTCCATCGCAAGAGCAAGAAGCCCAGTTAGGGCTTCTGCTTCTCCTCATCCTAGTTATGGCTCCCCTTCTTCTCCTGCCCTTTTAGCCCCCATAACAAACGAGGCTTCCTTGCCCTTCCACCAGCCCGCACTGCTAACGTTCAGTTACTCCTTTAGACAGGATCAGTAACCCAAACACAAAAAGTAGGATAGACTCGATCCCTAATCTTCAGATACAGTAGTAGTCCACCTCTGTACAATAAGAGCAACAAGTGGTGTTATACTAACAAGAAGTCGTTTCCTGTTTATGCTCCTTTTAAAGAGACAACTCGGTACACGGTGGCAGCATTTAAGGTATAACAGAAATGCTGTCGAGATACAAACTTCAGGTTCGTGATACAAAAACGACACATTTCTGACAGGTTTCGTGCTTTTAATAAGTGTCGGCTGGTTTGTTTTGGTAGCCCTGGATCGTGTTACTCCATCTTAAACTGAAAACAAATAACTGCAATGCTACAAATGATACTGAGAAGCAGCCACTGCTAGCACAGATGGAAAATAAGGGTTTTACATTCAGTAATACTGACGTTTAAAAAGGCTTTCTTTACTGAATGTCTGATGCGAGCCGTGAGAAATGGAGATAAGAGTCGTTTTTCTGCTCTTGGCCCTGTTTTTCGAAGTGAAAGTGGCAAAGTCCGGGCTGTCAACACTCTCAACAACACTCAGCCACTTTCACCACAGGAGCTGAAACTCAAGTCTGCCGCCCTGAAAAGAAGACTTTTAAAGCTTAAATTGGCGCCTCTTCAGCTGTTGCCACGTTTTAAGGGTCCATTAAAAGCCCTGTAAATAGTCCTTAGTTTGCTACTGCTACTAATATTTATAGAATTAGCTTTGTTCGAAGCTACAAACTGTGTTTTTGTGTTATATGTGTCCCTACGAGGTCCAGTTTTAACGTGTGGGACACAGTAGTAATCACTTTCTAATGGGTCTTGAGTCTGTACCTATTACATAGACGTTACTGTCCCTTATGAGACTAGAATATGTAAATGACTGTGAATGTAGATGTTCTGATTGCCTGCACTGTGTTGCGCCTCATTCCAAAACCTTATAACTTGAGTAATATTTAACTTGAGAGGTAAATGTGTCGGTTTTTGTGTCATCGCAAGTGCAATAAATTTCCAAACGGCTGATTTGCGGCTTCGTTTCCAAACACGGAGTAGTTAGTAATTGGTCCCTTATAGTCATGCCTGAACACAACACAGAGTGCTGTTCTTCCTCTGCATTTACCTCATACACCAAGTGAAGCAGTGGGCAGCTGGTGATGCAGCACCCATGGAGCAGAGTGTGGGGACGGTACCTTGGTCAAGGGTACCTCAGTGTTGGCACTAGCAGCGCTGGGATTTGAACCCATGACCTAACCACTGGACCATCAGCAGCCCCATATTTGAGACTTTAACCGTGTTTGTACTACAATTGAAAGGACAGAATTATATAACATAGGCCATTTAATCTGTTTCTTTCAATATGTCTGCAGTATAGGAGATGATTAATATAAGACAGGCCATACGGTACCGGATGCAATGCATGCCACCTGAAGCAATCCGTGCTATTCTAGGCTGGCCCTTTTTGGATCCTGCTTTCTCCACCATAATCTGAACAGTCAGCTCTCCTTAATCTGCCGATGTCTTGAAGGATCCAAACGAAAGTGGATGCTCTGGTGTTTGAGGAGCAGTTAATTCCTCAATTCTTAATGAAACCGTGGCAATGTGCCAGTTTATCGTTTCTTAACGCCACAATGTTTACGGCACAGCGTTCATATATGTGATGCACACGGTGACTCATGTTTCAGACAGCTGGTGCGATAGTTCAGGGAAATGAGGCATGCAGGAACACATCCAGGCCTCCTTTCCCGTATTCCTGTGCCGGAACCCGGTTGCTCCGTGGTATATCTGATTAACGCTGTGTCGCGAACCCCCCCTGCTGCACTCGGCGTATTAAAGGGAGCAGAAAAAAAAGTGCCGAACTGCAGGAAGGTGCCATTTAGGGCTGAATGGAACGGGCAGACTTTCAGGGCCATTCGGCTGCAGGGCTCGGCTGATGGAAATTGGGCATTTCATGGATGGTTATGTCCAATCGGGGGGCGGGTTGGGGAGGGGGTATAAAAACCAGCTCAAGTGGCCTAATGCCTTACACTGTCGGCTGAGCACATCAATTAGGTCTTGAAGCATGGACCCAATCTGGGCTGCTCTGCCAGAAGAGCCGGCAGTTATTGCGTACATCATGAGAAATGGGCTTCCAGCGACACCTACACATCAACTAGTAAAGCCTGGACCGCAAGAACGCTAACCCACCTTGTCGAACCGTTAGATCTAAAAGTGAGACTTCCATCTGGTGGCCTAGTCATTTGCCCTGTGATCAGAAGGTCGTGGGTTTGAATCCCAAGACTGCTAAGCACCTCTGAGGTACCCTTGAGCGAGTTACCGTCCCCACACTCTGCTCCCCGGGGGCTGTGTTCCTGGCTGCCCTCTGCTTCACTGGGTTAAATGGGTTAAACACAGAGGGAGGATTTCGTGCTGTTCACACCGTGTGCTGTGTTCACGTATGACAGAATGGTGCCTTTGCCCTTATGGTTTTCATTTCATAGTATTGTTGAGAACTGCATGCCTCTATGAAGATACCAAACACACAGAACCTGTAAACCCAGTTTTTTGGTATCAGAATATACATTTCCTGCAAAAAAACACAGTTCTGGGCATTTTGATACACAACTACAGGTTATTTTCCACAATTAACATTTATGGAAATAATAAAACATAAAAATAAATGTGGCTTTATATTTATTATTAATGCCAGTCACTATTAAACAACATAAGAAGAAGAATAACAAGTTATTACCAGGTACTGGAGAAAAATTCATCCATCGGTCCGGCCCTCATAAAAACACTTTTACTGCTGGGTTTAGAAGCTGTCATTCATTTATTGATTTATTTTAAACAAACCACAGCAAGACCACAGTGATGTGATGGCCTACATAAAGACCCATTTCCTGTACCCTGCATAGATGCAATCGTCCTAAAAATGCACCTATTGAACTGCACTGTTAAAGCGCTTGGGGGAGGTTTAAGGTCGGCCTCTTACCAGCACTGGCCTGTGCCATGGCATTATTCCGCTTACTTACTTTATTTTTACATGGTTTTTTTTTCTTAAAACCCTTTATTTTTAAAACAAATATTGAATTTAAAAAATCATATCCTTTGTAAAATGTGGCAAATCAGTTTTGCTTGTACTTTTTGTCCTACTTTTGTGCAAAACAAATCCTTTCTGTTAGGACTATGGACATATTGGAAAGTATTAGTTTAATGGTTTTGGGTTACAGTGAAATCATGGCTATTTGTTACAATACTTCATGAAAAGTCAAGGAGAAAATATATAGGCCAACAGTTTCACAAATACTCATGTTGGATGAGGTGCTTGAGAACTCAATGGGGTCTGTTTGAACCATCATCCACGCGAGCACCATTTTCCTCCAGATAATTTAGGAACAGGAGAGACAAGAGTCTTTCTATATTTAAAAATACCATCAAAGATTGTGAATATAATGTGATTTCTTCAGTAACATGCGCTACTGCACAAAATTCAGGATCTAATTATGCTTTCAGGATATGTTTTCATTAAGTGCAGTGATGTAGTTCATCACAATAACCATAACATGTTTGGGAACCTTAGTCCTGGAGGGCCTGGAGCACAGTTTTGATCAACACACTTTTAGGGGGTTCAGATCTCCACTAGAGGATTCCCTTGCCACACGCCAACCTTGACAACCCAGCTGTATCATAGTGGTTGTCAACCTTGGAAAATGTGGCAGCCGTTGTTGATACCATGGCGACTTGCCACAAATAAACCAATGTATAGGAAACACTTCTGCACACCTGGTTCAGCTCATTTGTTAATTGGCAGCTTTAGTGAGTGTGTTTGAGCAAGGGAGCTACCAAACTGTGCTGGACGCCTTCCCTCCAGGAGTCTGGCGCTTGAGTAAATTCATAGCATTACTGTTTTTCAGCGCATTAGTTATAACTGAATTGGGAGAAGTCAAGCATAAATTAATTGGAAAAACACTTTCTGACACTTTCTGGTGCACTCCCACGAACATCTGCACCGCACCAAACCAGCCCTGGCACAGTGAATGAATACACACAGCTGCTCAACCCCAAATTTCAGATGCCATTACTACTTCCATCTGTCTGCTGCCACCTCAGTCCACCCCAGCCTGCATTGCAGGAGGATGGGATACTAACCGCCAGTGACACTTTCTATAAGAGCTACTGTTGATCTGTTTCTGCTTGAGCTATGCTGCGTATGTGTGGAGGGGCAGGGGGGTAGGGGGGTGGGGGTGGAGGAGGGGCGGGGAATCATGGAGATTACCCAAGGGACATGCAGACAATCGAGTCTTTACTGCAGACTTTATGATGATCATAATGAGTTACTGCAGCTACCATAAAACTCATTAAAGAGCAGGAGATTAATCCAGTTCTCGCTCTAAATTACACCCCAGTTCTGGACGACCGTCAGCATCCCAGCCAGCGTGCTGCAGTTTTAATCAAGTTGTTTGCACTTACAAGGTGTAATCTTTAATGGGAACAGGACTTTCAAGGGTGATACTGCAAAAAAAGAAAAACACTGACCAGGTATTTCAAGATGTCTTTACAACCCAAGAGCGTATTGAGAATCTGTTAAGAGTCAATGGGGAGCTTTTCTCGCCTGGTGGGCTGCGTGTCGCCCTGCGTCCATGAACGACAGATGATTATGATTAGATCCAGAGCTGCTGGCTATTTTTAATCAGAATTATTTTTGAGATCTGGGGCATTTGGAGCTATTACATATTCACTATTGCATCTGAAAGTATCTTCTGCTCAATTATCCTGACAGGATTCCTGGCAGTGTGTCATTCTGCCCTGTCTGTTGTTATTGCTGAATACAAATTTGACAGTTATTAATAATTATGACCTTTTAAATTCTAGTTTAATGCCTTCTCCCAAAACCAGCTGTGCTGTAAAAGGACATCAAGCTACTGGTGGCACATTGATTTGAACCTGAATGCTACCATTGGAGCTCCTCTCCGTGTGAACTGTGTTTTATTGGGTGTGCTGCTCATTTTGCTTCAGCTTTTATTGCCCCCCTCCCTTAAATACACAGCCGTTGACCGCTCTATCTGCACCGGTCTGTCTGCATCCCCTAGCAGCAGACTGTTTGCGTCAACTGTGTGTCAGACAGCTGCTTGACTAAACAATTACACAGCAAATAACATTATTCTCCAGGTTCTTTCCACCCGTGTTTTACAGCTCTGCGTTTCTTTGGGCTCATTAGAATGCAATGCGGCTTTTCCCACACGTCTCTGATTCCTGAACTGCCCGGCTGTGTGGGCAGTCAGAAGAGTTGTCACAGATCTGGGTTGGACACAGTAGTGGCACTGATATAGACAGTGGGGCTTTTGAGCTAATTTTGGCCCTGAACCTCTTCAGGCAACAGTTCTTGGATATTAAGGCTATTTAAGGCCCGTTCAAACACCTCAGCTATAAGGAAGGACTTGTCCTGAAGGAGAAGGACGGCAATCGATAGATTAGAGTTTCTGTCAGCTTGGCAATTACTGAAAGGCTCTGAAAAAGGGGAAAATGATCCGTAATGACAAAATTAATGTTGGTCGTACGTCCCTTTGGAAGACGGGCTGTCAGCAGGGCTGATTGGGATGTTGCTTAATTGGTTTAACATCGATCATTTTCATCCAGTTGGGTTCCAATACGATTCAGGATGATTAAAGTGTGTAACATGGTGATTTTATGGGCTAGTAATCACAATTTCGAAGCCATTTTTACATACATGCACACATATATCTATATACATATACAGTACAATACTGTGCAAAAGTCTTAGGCACCTGAGAAAATGATGCTTAAAAGATGTTTACTATTGGGCAGTAGTTTTAAGTTAAATAAATCTTGATACTTTTTACTGCTTTCTTGTTTGTTTGCATTTGTTCTATTCCCCAGCTGTGTTTTTGCTGGCAGAAAGAAGCTCATTGCTGATATAAATGACTAAATAAACGAGGTGCCTAAGACCTTTGCACAGTACTGTACATAAGAGTTTAATTTATAGTCTAGATATTGATATATGGACTCGATATGGTCCATATATCAATCAGTTCACTTTTTTGATCTCACAAAACCCAATGCATGTACATATATCTACCTGCGTAGCCTTTGGTGGTTTCACCCTTCCCATTCATTTACATTTACGGCATTAGCAGACATTTTTATCCAAAGCGACTTCCATTCCTTAACTACAGGGGGCAGTCTCCCTGGAGCAGCTTGGGGTTAAGGGTCTTGCTCAGGATCCCAGTTGTGGTGTGCTGAAGGTAGCATTCGAACCATGACCTCTTGGTCCAGAGGTAAGCATTCAACCCACTAGATCACTGCCCCTGCCTCATTCATGATAAATGTAAGAGTATTTCAGTATAAGAGTATAACTGCTTTCTGCTTTCAGCAACCAGACAGAACAGAGGCCATTTGCATATACTTGTCTACAACTCACGATAGCTAAAACAGGCCGTTTAAGAGAATGTATAAATACATTTTGATAAGAGGGCCTCAGGGATGTAGGATATGGGCCCTCTAATGGTAATTTTCCCACTTGTTTTATGATTAAAATGTTTAAAACCTTGCAAAGGCCGCAGTGATCATTAATGAACAATATATTATGCAGCCCTGCTTGTGTGAAGTGTATGAGGAACAAGCATGAACTTTCAGAGCTCCATAATTCACATGGCCTACAATGAGCATCACTTTCAGCTGAGACCGAGACTGAACCGGCAAACAGAGTGCTTTCTGTATTAAAAACATGAGAGTATTAAAGGCTGACAATGAAAGGGGGTCAGGAGAGCATGAAGAGCAGGGATTATAAATAGACTCTCGATGGGTGAATCCTCTTTGGCATGCAGCGGTAGTTGTGGGGAAAGGTGCGTCCTGGTGGCAATAATAGCCGCACTAGCTTTAGGATGTGATTTAGTGCGAGGCCTCAGGACAGGCCAGCCCGCGTGGGCTCGGAGCGTGCTAAGCCCTTAACTGCCTGTCCACAGAGACAAATGGCTTTCCTTCTCTTTTACTTTCTTTCCCCTTCTGTGACTCCTGCGTTTCTGTCACGTTCTCTTTCTTTACCCGGTACACTGCCTGTTTAGGAGCTTTCACCTCCATCGTTACCTCCATTCAAGCCTAAAAAACATGAACGTATTTCATTGCAATGGGGCTTTTTTCCTTTGGTACCTACCATAGCTTTAGGATTCATTTTGCAATTTGTGATCTTTCCCAGGCTGAAGGGTTGTACGGGTTGGCTTCTATATGGACTCAAGGTTTGGGACACCTGGCCACTACGCCAACAGGGACTTAGAAATGCAAATGCATAGATGGAGTTCCACAAAATTTTGAAGTTTCTGTGGGAGTTTGTGTCCATTTATTCTGTAGAGCATTTATGAGGTCCGAGACTGATTTTGGTCTGGCTCACAGTCTCCGTTCCAGTTCATCCCAAAGGTGTTGGATGGGGTTGAGGTCAGGACTGTGTGGGCCAGTCCACACTGAACTCATGCAGCATGTCTTTATGGAGCTTGCTTTGTGCTCTGGGACACAGTCATGCTGGAATAGAAAAGGTTCTTCCCCAAACTGTGTCCACAAAGTTGAAGCATGACGTTGTCCAAAACGTCTTGGTCTGCTGGAGCATTAAGATTGCCCTTCACTGGATGTAAGGGGACACCTGAATTCAGTAGACCTTTTTCGGACACTTTTTGTGCTATATGTGTGACAATGTTGAGCTGCTGGAGAGCAATGAGGAGTGAAAAGTGGGTTGAGGACCCCCTGCTGCAGAATATTTCACAAACACAGTTGTTCTGAGATAAACACTTGCAGCTTAAAATAAGATAAAGGTTAATAAACCCTTATATAACACATGGTTATAGGTATTTCTGCATTTTACTAGCCACAATTATTTGTGTCATTATTCATTTATCTGGAGCTTTAGTATCAACTGTTCACAGGGCTGCCAAATACTGCGAAGACCACCGCTGTCAGTAAACAGATGGTATATGGTCTAGCCTTAATGGAGACAGATTCTGTCTGTCTTTGCTGTAGTTCTGGAGGAAGCAGAAGAGAACAAGAATGTAAAAATGGTGTATATGATCATGTCCAGAAGCATTTTTTTTTGTAGTTATATCGAATTAGAATATAGTAAATTTTGTGTGGACTGAACTTAATACAATGAGAGCCCCGCGGTCACACTTTGACAGTAATTGGGGGGCTGTTCATCGCGCTCTTGCCGGCCCTGTCTGGCAGCGGAGCGTGAACTGGAACTCTCCAAAGTGCCTTACTGATATCACACCATTACCATGTCCCAGAAAGAACCCATTAAAGAGGAGAGAAATGCTGAGCGTGGCCTAATTTGCAAAATTGAGAATGATTGGAGTAGCCCAACCTGTGACCTCACGCTACATGCTTAAAAATAAAGGCGTTCTAAAGGGTCGTTGAAGTGGAAAAAATCTTTTCTGGTTCTCTGAGAATCTTTCAATTGATTTCACTGGACTTTAAAGTAACAACTGGCGGAAAATCTAATTTTCTGCTCGTCCCAGATGTAGTCAGCCGAGTCATGTTTTAGGTCCAAATTTTGCTTCTTTAGTGTAGAACTGGAGTTGTGAGGTTAATGTTGCTCGAAGTCAATCATCATAAAAAACATAAAAAGGACTTTTCTCTTGGCCAGACCATTTCGATGAGTATGTAAATATCCTTTTTGAAGATCTACATATAATGTTCTGTATCAATTCAACATTTTTTCTACCAAAGAGTATTTTGGATCCATCCTTTTAAAAAGTGTTTCTGGAGATTTCCTTCCAAACCACAGGGTTTGGTTTTTAACGCTGCATGCTAAGCTACTGCTTTCTAGTCAGCAGGTGTTAGATGCTGCATACCAGCCACAGCATCCTGTCTGGATTACACATCGGTATACTTGCTCATATTCTTTCCTTTTTGTTCTCTTAATCCAAGCATAAAAATGCTGAGGTAGATGAGGGTACTTGAGGATCCTGCTGAACTGGGTCAGTCTGTCGGGACTAGGCGGAAAGCCTGGTTTAAGTACTACCTGAAGCACAGTGGCTGGGTTATGTGTGTGTGTGTGGCTTGGGAGGGCCCACTGATCTGCCATGTCTGTATGCGCGGGGATAGTCTTTGTGCTAATCCAATCAGATCAGTGGGGATTAAAGCCCGCCAACACCAAAGGAGACTATGGAGTTATGCAAATCCCTTTAGCGCTGGGCGCCACCACTATACTGTACTCATATACAGCAACAGGGGAAAGAGAAAACCCAAAAGAATAGAGCTTCAGCATGGAATCCAGAGACGTAGGGTTATTAGACCCCTTTTACACCTCATTGAATGTATCCTGATAAGATTTTAGCATTAACATTAGTCAAAGGCATCTCTGTAGTAATATGCATATCAGCTCATATACAACCAATTACCTGTGCTGCAAATTAATATGTGCAATAAAACACAGTGTTTTGTAGTGGTTAGGGTGTTGCCCCTGCAATCAAAAGGTTGTGGGTTCGATTCCCAGGGCTGCTAGTGGCACAACTGAGGTACCATTTAGTGGGGTACCCTCCCCACACTCTGCTCCCCGGGTGCTGTGTTCCTGGCTCCCTCTTGCTTCACTTGGTGAACGGGTTAAATGCAGGGGAAGAATTTTGTGTTGTTCACACTGTGTGTTCACATATGACAGAAAGGTCACTTTCACTTTCACTTAAACGCTTGGGTGCTGTTACAGTTTTATGTGACCTCACCCAGCTAGACCAGCCCCTTATTTTCCCTCACTTTGGGAGAACTATCTACTTTTTGAATAAAATAAATGGATAAATTCAGTGTAATATGAGAAGTACCAACAAGGTCTTGCACAACACCTTAAAATCCACAACATACCTTGTGCATAAATGATTGAATGTTAATGTAAAGCAATTTGAACTGCAGGCAGATCTCACAGCACACCTGACGCTGGGTATACTGACTGCCAGCCTGGGCAGGTGGTGCACTGTGATGAAGCTCGTCCCATGCTGGGCTTTTCTGTGGTCTTTGCTGAAAGAGACCCCCAGAACTGGCACAGGATAAGACCACACACTGAATATCTGGGGCCAGTTTACATCATTCCATTGCATCAGGTGGCGTTCTTTGTAGCGTTCATCCGTTGCGCTAGTTTAGTGGCTGGGCACCGGATGAGTGGTTTTAATAAAGTTTCATTCTAAACAGTAACGTTAGGCATGACAGAAGGTCGACTATGACTCCATTTACACCTGGTCTCTTCACGCGAGTGGTATATGGGGTGTAACCTGATACGTTTTTTTTAAACCATGTGCATTTTACACTTAGGAGTCCAGTGCATCTCCGGCTTGTCAGGTTGAGATCTGATTGATGAAAAAGCAACGATGCTTGCATTAAGTGGCAGCAGCCTCTTCCTCATTAGCAGCCGAGCAGGGGGAGGTGCCATCGCATTACTGGGAGGGGGTTTCGTTGTGGAGTGTGACAGACTCCTCAATGCTGGCATGACATCTGGCTGAAGTGCATATCTGACCACGTCCTGAAGAGAGCGATCAACCTTCAATCCGGTTTACAGCTGCATTTTTAAGGTGGACGACCCCAATCCAGATGGGGTTGACATGAAACGAGTGGATGTAAATAGGGTCTGTGACTCTCTGGAGCTAATAAGTGAACAATTGGCAGCAGTGACGAGTAGTTTGCAGTTGTCTGTGCTGATATGGCACTTGGCCCCGTCTTCCCTCCTGCAGGACATGAGACAGGGGCTGTCTAGAGATCACTCCAAATTGATTCCTGGCAAGGACAAATTGCAGAGTGATGACTGCTTAAGTAGAAGACAGGCTTTGATTAGAGCCCAGTGGCGGCGTGTGTGTGAATCTGATGGACAGCTAGGGATTAACCACTCGAGATGTGTGCAAGTGTGTGTCTGCTTTTAGACATTTCAGGACATGTCCTGACTTGGAGGAAAACTGGGGCAGAATGTTTCCTTTATTAAGTTCTTGTTAGTGTGAGAGTGTCTGCAATCACACCACTGTTTTTCTTAAGTTTTATTAGTGATTTTGGAAGCAATCACACTATTGTTCTTCTTCTTATTATTATTATTGCAATTACTATTATAATTGTTATTAGGGCTGCACGATATTAGGAAAAAAATTAATGTTGTTGAGTGTTGCGATGGCGATATCACATGCGATAAGTGAGTACAAACTTAATGTTAATGTTTTTCTGCTTTGGATTTGCTGGTAACAGACTCCAGACACTGATTAGTCTATGCAGAAAAAAATGAAATGCAATATTTCCATTCCAACTTGTTTTTTTTTTTTTTTTAAAGAATTTACTTAAACAGAGCGTTTAATGCCTCCTATAAAACATTTGAACCACTGAACATTGTTGAAAAAAATCTGAAAATATTTTTTAAATAATTTAAAATTTTAAATAGATGTAAACATCATTTAAATGATAGTAAGTTCTTAGCCAAAAAAAAAATAGCTAAAGGAACAATCTATAACAGCAGCAAAGAAGATGAAGAAACTGCCCAGTGATGTTTTTGCCCTCTTCTCTGTGGCTCTGGGTGAAGAGTTTTGGAAAAAACTCCTTTTTTTGCAGTTCGGTCAGCCTCTTGCGATATTTATATTTTTTCGCGATATGTATATTGCACATGTTGATAACGCGATGACTGTCAATTTGCGAATTATTGTGCAGCCCTAAATAAGGTTATCTTCGACAAACCTCCGAATTGGAAATCGTGTATGACTTGTACCAGTGCTTAATAGTGGTGCAACGGATCAAAAAAATCACGGTTTGGATCGGATCATGGTTTTAAGTCACGGATCGGATCAGTTTTTGTATCATCAAAAAAAAGACAAATTAAACTTTTCATTTATTTAAGTATTTTTGCCCATTAAAAACATTCAACTCAATACTCATTCCACACTATTATATAACGACAATATAGGGCATAACTATTTCCTTTAATGTGGACTCAATCAAAAACTTTAAAATGCAGTTTAAGGTATTATTGCTTCTTACTTTGAACATGGAGAATAAAATAAAACTTTCCACATAATCAAAAAAAGAAAGAAAGAAAGCAAAGCAGACGTGAGCTTATTTTTTTTTTCCAAGAAAGACTAAAGATGCCTAAAAACGCATGGAAAACGCGAGGCGTGTCTCTTTCTCCTTCTTTCCAAAAGCGATCAGGAGCGGAATCGTCTGTCGTTGCTAAGCAACCACGCTTTCCATTTCCTCCAACGAAAACCCTTTGCTGTAACTCTGCTACACGGTTTTCAATTCGACGTGGCGCGGATGCGCCTGAAAAAAAACGTGCGTGTCGCGACTGCGCCGCTACCATTATGAGCGCTGCTGCCGCGCGTCTACATTTGAAATAATGGACTTGCTCGCGCAAAAGACATGATATGTGAACGGCCCCTTCTCCACCACCCTTTTCCCATCAATATATTTAACAGAGAAGCCAAAATGCTCCCACACATGTGATTTAAATTATGCTGG
>JBBPDB010000001.1:6277370-6296793 GCA_037974465.1 Brachypetersius altus
CACACACACACACACACACACACACACACACACACACACACACACACACACACACACACACACACACACACAGACCAATTGCCTAGTTAAGTACACACATTTATTTGAATGTTAACCTGAAGGTCTGTATTATTTTTCTTCTGCAATGGAGAAGTGATTGTTATTTTGATGCTGACAAAGTGCTGATGAATTATTTGATGTAAACCACTGGTGGCCTAGAGGCTCACCCTGCGATCAGGATGTTGTGGGTTCCTGGCTGCCCACTGCTTCGCTTAGTGAATGGGTTAAATGCAGAGGAAGAATTTCCTGCTGTGCCCACTGTGTGAAGTGGCATGTTCACAAACTGTCACAGCAGAATGTAGATGGAATTAATATTTCTGTTCATTTTGTAAGTGATTATGCAATTATATTTAAACAGACAAAATACTACTACCCTGTGGAACTCATAGAGTTAATACTTACATGTTGTTGAGAGCTTTTGGGGTATTGACAAAAGACCCCCAGCAAAACAAGGTGAGTCACTGTCCTTCTGGGTGCTGAAACTGTTTTAGTTTATTGTGTTTGACTGTTTTTGTGTGGGGAAATTCCTCTGCAGGAATGCTCTAGGCACCAAGGACTGCAGGGGCCAGCTGGACACAACTGATCAATGCATTGTGTTTTCTCATTCTGAGGACATATTTAATCAAAGCACCAAACAGCAAGCCCTAAAGCTAGCATTTAGGTCTGCTGTGGGCTCTGAGGACACACCTAAGTGCTTTTCTCTTCAGTGAGATGGATGTGTTATCCATTGCTTAAGGTCTTCCCTCAACTTAACTTTAAAGTCGCCAATGAAAGGGCCTAGGCAGGACCATTAAGTAGAGGGCATATTTAGCTCTTATTATAGGATATATTTTACTATGTACTATAAACTAATATATATGTTATATAAAACATCTTATTTTAATTCTATTTATTGTATAGGGTTATTCAAGTAAAACAAATTTCACCTTTTACAAGATTGTTTAGTTTGATAAACAGTATTTTTTATTATTTCTGTTTTTCAAATCACATGCTATTATGAGCTCACAGTATTTGTGCATATTCAAAACATTTTACAGCTAAAGAAAGTGTAAAATCTACAGCAGAGGACAAGAATTGCTGTGATGGTCATTTCAGTTGCCAATACATTTACATTTACAGCATTTGGATGACTCTCTTATGCAGGGTAATGCACTTGGGTGCTCTTTAGTCTATACACTACATTCAGACCGGCAGAAATCCGGGTCGAGATCTGAGTCACTGGGAGTAAAGGAGAGGATGAGTTAATAGATATAATATCACCAAGAGAGCGAATGAATAAGGACAATAGAAGGGGAACACCAGTACTTTCTACGGGTGATATTTTCTTGCTGTCATCAATGCAACTATTGCAATTAGGTCAGGGATGGCTGCTCAGTAGGCCTTAGCAAGTAACTTGTTCTGGCCACACTCTACTGAGGCTAAAGTCACAGCATAAACTTACTGATTCACTTACTGAGTACACCTGCTATATATAGACCAAAGTTAGTATCTTACTTTAATATTAAAATGTAATATTTACGTACAATTTATACTGCATGTACATTTCATCAAACCTTGCATGTGTTATGTTCATGTAATGGAATGTGAAACTGTGACTTCCTTTTTACCCTTATAGAGAAATCCAGTCAGTTCCCACACTAGCTCAGCCTAGGCGGCAGCTGCAATCCCTGAACTATGTTAAAAACATGGTTTCTCAACTTGATGATGTGCATGTTGCTTCATCACTCCTAAGATCAGCAGGGAGCTTTTCCCTTCCCTGCATTTACATGCGGCTGCTGTTGCACTACCATTCACAGGCTTCGTATACATCTGTGGATGTGTTTAAAAGCTTGCTCTTGTGCAAAATAAAAGAAAGGTTAACTGAATTGTGAAATGATTTATAATTCAGCAGTGACGTTGCAGAGCAATTTTTGTCACATTTTTGACATTGCAATTATTCATTACTGTAATTAGCGATTCTGGCATACCCCAGTGATGTGAAGGACAAACACAATTCATCTGGGAATGATCTGATTACTCCCACTGTTAACTATGAGTGATGTAACTAAGAGCTTTGCACTGTGATTGACAATTAGAGAGGCACATACTGTTGTCAACCTTTGCACTGCCCATAAAAAGTTAATCAAAGAATCAGGTTTTACCAAACAGTTTGGTTGAAAATTTCATGCCACAGAGAAACCATGTTCCCTGACCTTTTTTTAAGGAACCGCTTTGTAAATGTGAGGAACCTGCACAAAATTTGGACTGTTAATATTTGTAAGAGTGAACATGGCTCCCTGGTGGCACAGCTGTCTAAGCATTGGCCTTTTTTATCAGAAGATCGATCCCCTGTGGTGCTGCAACCATCTGTGTTCGAGAGTCACAACTGGCTTAGGATGCCCAGTTCTCATCAAATGGAACTATGTTACTGAAAATTGTATTGTATTGGCTGTTAAGGTTTTCCTTCTACTCTAAAGTTCATCTTTTGATCTACTGCTTACACAGTGTCATCAGCTTGAAAAACTTTGATAACTTTCACAGTCAATGCAATAAGATTTTAGTCATTTTGTTTAATTTCTCATTTGATACAGTGTAAAGAGAAGCTGGCATTGTCATATTATGCAGAACAGCATATTTTTGCCAATAATGTAGGAATTCATTTTAAACTATAACATATTCAACCCATGTTTATATATACCGTATTTTAATATCTTAAATACTGTATATTCACATTATCGCTGTAAATACTCTATATTCACATTATATTCAAACATAAAATGTTATTCTTCCCATACATATTGAAACATTACACATATTGATATAGAGTGCGTATATATTTTTTAAAATGACCCAGTACATGAGAATATATTTTTTATTTAATGTAAACATGCCGTTGCCCACCCATTTGTGTGCTTGCTCTACAGGGGGAGATCAGCTGCCATTCAGCAAGCCCAACCAAAGGCTTCTTCAGCAGGGGTCCGTTCAGTCGGCCCTCCAGCCCCATGTCGGCCCCAGCCCGATCCAGAAACAGTCCCGGATCCCCCAAAACCATCTTCCCCTACCCACCCCAGCAGGAGTCCTCACCCAAATCGCCCCGTCGGCTCAGCTTTACCGGAATCTTCCGCTCCTCCTCCAAAGACTCCTCCAGCACCTCCCTCTCCACCTCCACCTCCACCTCCCCCGTCACCATCAAATTTTTCTCCCGGGCCAGGAAAGGTAAGAGGCGCTTTAAAGGCATCCATGCATTTTAATAGAATGACTTAAACCTGAATCAGCTTTTAGACAGTAATATTTAGGTAGGTTTTGAGTCTGTAGTCATGGAGATATACATTTCCATATTGGTTTTATCTTGTGATACATCTAATTCGTATTCACTTCCCAAGCTAGATATTTTTCTTGCTTTATTCTGTCTCTCCCTGTCTGGTATAACACTCTAATAGCCACTTACCACTGTTTCCCCAGTAACCACGCATATAAAGATACTTTCTGTAATGCGCTGGTGTTGTATAATGTTTCTGTGGTTCCTCTGAAAGATGAATTTCTTGTGATTTTTGTTATGCACTCTGTTGTGAAGCCCCAGACTCATTGATTTACTTATACATATGTGAATATTTGTGTTCAGTAACTGGCATGTGAAGATTTGACTGCATATTCTGCCACATGAACATTAGTGGGGTCAGGTACTGATGTGGGTGGCACATGCTTGGCATTTAGTGCTGTCATCCCACAGCAAGAAGGTCCTGATTTTAATTCTCGACTGAGACAGCCAGTGGCACTTCTGGAGTTTGCATGTTCTCTTTGTGTCTGTGCGGGTTTCTTCCAGAAGCTCTGGTTTCCACCCACGGTCCAAAGAGCTGTATATCAGGTGAAATGGAGATAATAAATTGCCCCTAGTTGTTAATGATTTTGTCTATATATCTTCCTTGTGATGGACTGGCAACCTGTCCTGAAAGATTGTGATTCATGGTTTCTTTTATTTAAGTGCTTTTGCCTTCACCAAGCTAATAATATTGTACCCATACAATGCGAATGTCTGTGGAAAATCATTTCAGTCATGTGTAACAAACCTAGTTATAACACAGATATCTTATTGCTGGCAGTGGTGAATCACTGAATGATAGAACAGTCTTCATCCTTGATTAAGATTGTTATTCGCTGATCCAGATAAAAAGAATAACCCACGTATACAATATAACAGAGACTGTAAGCCTTAAAAAGCTCCAAATATCTCATAAGTGTGGCTAAAACCAATTAGTTTTTTACTATCAGATACAATTAACCTAACATAATCTAACCCTAGCTGAAATGCTAGCTAGATATTAGCCTTGTGTATCAAGGCCTTGCAAAAATGCAAAAAAAAAAAAAGTTCTTTTCACTTCACACTTGTAGGAGCATAGAAGAGGGACTTGAGTTTGTCATGTAGTTTACATTCAGTATCAAAATCAGCCATTTGCCCATCTGTAGACAGAGTGGTTTTGCCCCACCTCACCATGGAGCTCTTTGTGATTTGGATAATTATGCCTTGTGCTGGTTTAATGGACGCGTGGGTGTGTTCGAGCACAGCAGACCACACTAAATGAATTCCGGCACTCTGTAACATGACCTACTGATTGAGCAGAGAGATGCTGACAGAAGCCAGGGGGTCTATGGTTGACAGCAATGAATTTTGTGAGCTTTCTTCAGCAAAAGAAACTTTGGATTAAGTACTGTGGTTCAAATCAATGTAAATGTTTCTAAATGTGATCCGTGATTGTTTTTCTTGCTCGGAAAAGATGTAGAATCTGACAAATAAGAATACATCTTTTCTTGATCAACACTGTTTCTTGATCAACAGTTATTACGAAAGGTAAAATTACACAGAAAATATTGTTGTGGTGGCAACAAATGCGCTTTCCACTTAAATGGTGACGTTACAGGTGCAGGTTAAAAAGTTCTTACATTTTAAAGTGTAATTCAGTTTTTTTCCCCAAATTTCTGTGTGAATAATTAATGAAGAGAAAAATTAAATGATCTTCGGAATTGTTTACAGCGTTGGTGCTAGGCAGCTGGTGGTCTAGTGGTTAGGGCGTTTGCCAGGACTGCTAGTGGCACCTCCTTGAGCAAGGTACCATTCCCACACACTGCTCTCTGGGTGCTGTGTTCCTGGCTGTTTCACTTGGCTAATGTCTGCCGTCTAAGACATTGTTTTGTAATAGTTTTTAGATGTTTTTTTATCAGTTCTTGGAGAGATATAAATCTCTCTGTAAGGCTAAATAATACCTAAAGAAATCAATATTTGGATGGATTTATGTATTACTTTAGGAAAAAATTTGGAATTAGTCTATAATGTATGTTATTGTGACAGGATTTTAGTCCAAGTATTTTTTCCAGATTTTCTCCACAGTGTAGTCAAAGTTGATGTAATCAAAGTTGAACCCACAAGTCAAGCTTTACTCAGTTACATGGTTCTACCAACACTGTGAGGGTGACAGGTAGCATGTGCTTCTTCTGAAGCACCACCGCATATTTTTGGCCTGTCACTAACACAACGTCACTGATGACCACAAAGGCACAGGTTCAAACCCCAAAATTCTACCATTGAAAGTCGCTCTGGATAAGAGCTTCAGCCCAATGCTCCCTTTACCCTTTATAGCTAAACACACTTGGAGAAGAATGCTAATCACCAAGTCTGTTCCAACAGCTAACACATGATCTTGCTATTTTGCATTGTGGTGAGTGAGTGATGTGGAAGGCCACCCTACCCACCTAGCGAGGAAGAGGACAGTTATACTGAGTGATGGGGATAGGGAGGGACAACCCCACCCACCCAGAGAGAGCGGACAATTATACTGAGTGATGGGGGAGGGAAAGACAACCCTACTCACCCAGAGAGAGAGAGTGAGGACAGTTATACTGAGTGATGGTACCCACCCATTTAGAAAGGACAGTTAAAATGAGTGATGGGGGAGAGGGAGGACCACCCTACCTACCCAGAAAGTGAGAGGACAGTTATACTGAGTGATGGGGGAGAGGGGGTACCACGCTACCCACCTAGAGGAAGCCAGTTGTGCTCTCTTGGACTCCTGGCCACGGCTGGCTTTAGCATATAGCATGTAGAACTTGCAATCTCCCAATGACAGGGGCAAACCCTTAGACATTTGTGCATCTCGAGAGGGGTTTTGGTACAGTAAAATTTTATGTCAAGAGAATTATTGCCAAAAAATTAACTGAAAAAATAATGTGTTGCTTTGTAAATATTCCATTCCATGGGCACATGTGGCTTCCCGGAGCTAAACAAACTCTTATCCGACCCTATATTTGTAGTTGCATTGTAATTATACAGTTAAGCAAATAAGAGACGAACAATAGCCCAGAACTCCTGTTTGACTTCTCTTACTTTACTTTTAGTCTTGATGACAGGTACATTATTTAGCCCACATAGAAAAGTAAACAACCGTTTTCAAATTAGAGCCCATTTTGGACCCTGTTCACCAATGCCACTGGAGTGGAGTGACCTATAATTAGAAAAGGGATTCGTTAGGGTGCCGGCGGTGGCCGGGGGCTGGAGTGGGCCTCGGCAGTGGGCCAACACTATCTGGAACTGTGCTGCTCATAATGAATTGGACCAAAGGTCATGGGTGCATGCCATCAGTGATGTAAACCTGATGGCAGAAAGGCCTCCATCCCCGACTGTTCCAATTACAGTGCAATACACCATGACACTCTTCTGGTTTTTGATGTGCACAGTTCACTCTACTCCATCCAGTCAATATATGACAATTAATCTGTAAACACAACCTTTAAAATACATTTTTTATATAATTCATAAATTCATAAATATATATATATAAATCATAAATGTTTTGCTAATGTATCCACTCTGTTGGGCTAAATGCTAAAGCTAACTGCTAAGGACTAAACACTCCTTCGTTATGAGATGTACTTTATTTTGCCCTTAGTTTGAACTATCTTTTGGATCCCGTTGATGTAGAGATTCACACACATCAGAATCAGACGACCTTGAACTAAATGGCAGGTATATTATTACTGTATATTAAAGTATTTTGGAGAAATTACATGCAAAAAAAGAAGAAATTGCACATAAACACGCTCCCTAAAAGTCATATTTTACACCCTATAATCCACACGCTGTTCATCTGATATGTTGCAACTCTCACACAGAGCTTCTGGGCTCAAATGCACTGTTCTGTTCCCCCAGCAGTGCAGCAGTGAAAAAGGTCCCTGAAACAGTTTCCAGCTGCAGCACTTTCTTTAGGCTGTTTAAACTGGTACTGCGGTTTAAGAACAATTCATATCATAGCAATAATAAAAAATGGTTAACTGGTACTGTCTAGCACTAGCTTAACTGCATACAACTAAATGTTAACCCCATTGCAGGGAGACTGCATGTTTAGCCAAAGCCATCTGAGGAGTCCTAAGAGATAGTAAACGGCGTTTCTCCCTCTGGGTGTGTAACACGGCCCTCCCTCTCACCCCCCTTTACCCAGCATGATGCTAACCAGTGCGAGCATCTGTAAGCTGACATAATGGATTTGGCAATTCATTTTATCCTTCAAGACTGTTACGCTGTCCAATGAGACATTAGCAGTCGTTAATTCAGTAGTATCAGAACTGTGTTAGCAAATATTCCCACCCTTCCAGCTTGGTGAACGGTGTCTTGTCTTGTTTTGTTGTATTGTTGCTCTTGTGTTCTGTCCTGTTTGCATTTGTGTTTTTGTTCTGTGCTGTTCTGTCCTGCTCTTGTGTTGCCCCATGGTCCTGGAGGAACGTTGTTTCGTTTTTTAATACTTACTGTGTGTACATGGTAGAACTGACAATAAAAAGCTACTTGACTTTACTTGGTGGCATAACGGGCTCGGGGTCGCTAAATTGGGGTAACCACATAATATCATTTTGGGGTAAAAAATTAAATTGATTAAAAGTTGTAGCAGCCATCTAGGGGATACTTACACACAAACACAAATATATAATGCAAATCACATTAGTCTGCACCATTGTAATGCTGTTTCTCTGTCCTGCTACACAGATGTAAAAAATCACCTTTTAGTGCTGAATGAAAGACGCTTGAATTGTCCGTCTGGCCACTCTCTGGCGAGTAGCTGAGTATGTAGGCGAGCTTGTGTGGGCGAACGACAAGCTCTCCACACGCTGCTTTCCGCAACGTTGAACACGAACATCCACACACACTCTTACATAACCGCTCAGCCTGGCTGCTCTGCTTGGCACGCTGTCTGCACCAACGCCAACAAAATCCAAACCCAGTGATCTGCCCTGAGGAAGAGAGGGCCAGAGAAAGAGCAGAGGGAATGAACTTACACTTAGATGGCTTATTATATTTGCATGCAGGCAGTTGAATGAACAGTGTGCATGAAACTAAGTGACAGATTATGTCTTCACTCCAAATACACACGCACACACACACACACACACACGCACACACACAGACACACACACACACACACACACACACATGTGGAGGTGTGTCTGAGTGGGAGGACCACAAATCTAGGCCACTGTTGCTATCTGATTAGGTGCCTGGATCGCCTGGAATTTTGTTTTGACGGATTTGTTCCAGCCTCCATGTAAACTGTCTCTCAGTAACCCTGCAGGCCTCTGGTTCCATTCTGGCATGCTCGCCTGAGTGACCTCCACTGGACACTGTAGTACTGAAATATAATTATAATTCAACAACTTGGAAGCCTGTCTGTGGTCCCACAATTCCTCACTCCCATAACTAGGAAGCTTTTATATTATTGTCATAGTAGTTACCAAGTAAGGAATAATAAGTTCGAAGAATACACTTGGTATTAAAGGGGTTAAATGATGCCACATACTGTCCTTCCATTATATATTTTTCCCCTGAAGTCCATTCATGACGTGATTTCTCCTCTGATGGTGTAACAACACATTGAAATATTGTGATATTGCAATACAAAACTGTGACAATATGCATTGAGGGCGTGTCATTTATAGCATTTTATTATATATTTCTCACCTTATAAAGTAATCCTCCTGGTCGTCTTAGTAAAGTTGTTAATCACTCTGTCATACCAGCAGGGTATGACAGAGTGACCTTATTTTTATAGTTAGTTTTTTGTATTATTTTTCTTGGGGAAACATTGTTTTACCTGTAGTGTTATAGAAACCGCCACTGATGTAGACACACACAGTCGTATGAGAAGGTTCGGCACTTTGGTCAAATGTTTAACCAGTGCATCCGCGCATCTCTTATATATCTTTTCCTATATACTTAACAAACCCCTCAGTCACGCACCCTCTTAACTGTTGTTCCTTACTTGTGTATTAATCTCTGACTTGCTTTTTCTCTGACACGGTTTGTTATGGTGTGTAACTTAGCTAGCAGCAACTTGGTTAAATAGCTGTTGTTGTTTTAAGTATAGCTATACAGGTTTAAGAACAGTGTTATGGACTACTTTAAGCACTGATGTACATTGCTCAGGATAAGAGCGTCTGCTAAATGCCGTAAATGTGAACATAAACGTTTAATGACTTTGCTGGTGAAAATAAATGCAAATCACCTAGAAACTACTTGTGTTCATTTATAATTTAGATATCCAACAGTACATGTCATTTCACCAGGAGTGTTTAAGCTTTGACTGTATGTGTGTTCATGGATGTGACATCACAGCCATGATGAGTTCTATACAGGCTGTGTATTGTAGCTTAGTTTCAGTACATGTACTATATGGGTGAGAAATAAATACTGCATTCTGAAACTTTAAACACTACCAGTACTACTTAAAGTAATCAAACTTTATTTCAAAATTTTAAAGAAAAGTAGATTTTTTGTTACATAACATGGCCAGAGTATATATATATATTTATGACAAAAAACATCACAGATCAAGATATGACATCCTATTGCGGTTCTCTGTATGAGATGTAGATAGATATGCTGTAGATTCTGAGCTGTTTTTTTTTCTCCACCATGGTGCTCTGAGACGGATGTGTTTGTTGCAGTGGCACCAAGGCTGAGCGATGGCAGCTTTTGTCTGTGGTGTTTGTTATTCTGGGTATGATGCTGCTACCTGAAACTCCTCAGACAAGCTCAGAGAGGCTGTTACTGCTGGGTTACACTTATGTAAGGGGTCATCCAGAGCCTGAATAGAAACGCCCGATAAAGGAGGCAGTTTTGTTGGGAGGCTTGATTCTTTGGTAAGGGATGCTGTGTCATCCTCACAGTCCCACATCAGAGCCACAAGGAGGTGCAACAAAAGCGACAGAGTTGGTGCACTGGTCCTCAGGATTTGTTAGGTCAGTTTGCCATCTAGTGATCAAGATTTGCAAGTGAAGCTCAGCAGTTGATCAACCACCATCCAAAATATGGCCAAAATGCTTTATATGGAAATCATGTCTGAAGTAAATAGCTTTATTAAAACATTAGAAATCAAAAGTTACGTATTAATTCCATGAACTTGCCACGAAATATATACCCTTTTGACCACATTCAATGAACCTACCGTTGTCATTTCATATTTGGCCTCTAGGTGGAACCAAAGTACAGATAGTTGTCACAGAGCTGTTGTGGTCACTATATCAGAAACACCAGCCCTGTAGTTTCATCTCTGCCGCTTGTCCTTAGTGGTGTACTATAAGGTGTGTATGCATGTATTCTTTTTTTCTAACACATAAAAGATTGCTAGGAAACCCTCCCCGAAAGTACAGTATTGCTTTGGGTCCCAAATGGTAGTCCATCTGTGGGTTCATTTTTGTGTGAGCCATCCTCTAGCCTTGGATTTCTCAACCACGAGGCGGCGGCCCACTGATGAGCCTCGACGGCTTTTGACTGGCCAGCGTATGTAAAATCGAGACAGACCATAGGTCCGCAATTAGCTATTTAATACCATTTAATGTGGCCAAGTGGGCCTTGGCAACATGCTGTGAGAGATAGGTGGGCCTTAATGTTGAAAAGGTTGAGAACCATTGCTCTAGCCCTTCTTCAGTGCTCAAGTTCTGACCACAGAGCCACTCTTGCTTGGATATTTTTGGATGGGAGACCATTCCCAGCCTGAAAGTGACAGTAAAGAGTGTAAAGCCCTAGAAAGATAAGTATATATGATAGTCCTGGCGTCAAAAACGGATAGACTCAAAGAGTCAGCAAAAGGTTTTTCTAACAATTATTTTAAGAATTAAAATAAAAATTATTTTGCCAGTGATGGCTGTAGCCTAGCTCCTTATGTTTGCAAAGCATGTCTTACTGACTGTTCTCCCTTTCTATCATTTTGATGGAGAGATTTAAGCTGCACTTAGTTGTCCTGTAGAGGATCGTCTGTTCTGCTCAGCATGTGTGTGGGTGTGAGGAGCAGGGACATGTGAGCACTTTGGTGTGTGTATGGAGGATCAGAGCGGAGGCCTGCTGCTTTCACTGATGCTCATGATGGTATTTTGCTGGTGAGTGAACCCATGCAGGACTCCAGTCAGTCCATGGGCCACCAAATGTGTGTGTTTAACTGAGTATATTTTTAGAGTATAAATGTCTCAACTTTTTAGTAAAATTTCTGTATTTTTTTAAGTTATATATATACATAAGAGAGAATCTCGCGCGTGTTAACGCTGTTAACGCCAAGATTACAAACAGCGTTAACGGCGTTAAAAAAATTAATCTATGCCGACCTCTAATATATATATATATATTAGAGGTGGGCATAGATTGTGTGCGTGTGTGTTTTCATATAAACTTTAGGTTTGGGGTAAGGTTTATAAAATGTCTATATAAAATTGCTTTCTATATAAAATGTATTTACTGCTTGTATACAATCATATGCAAATGTGTGCACTGGTCACATGACGTTTTGTTAATTGTGAAAATAAGCACTGTAAGTATAGTAATAAGTCAGTTCTCGGCAGAGAACATACATGTGCACATTTTAAAATACTGTTTATTGCTGAATTTAATATATTGGGGAAAGGTAAAACAGGAAATGTGGCCTGGAATAAACTTTTCAAAATTGAAATAGAAAAATAGAAATGATGCACTAAAAGTAGCAGACCATGTTCACTATAGAGGACGGTTACCTGTTTTCACATAGAAAATCAACTAAACATAATTTTACTTGGCGTGTTCAAGTGCCTATGACTGTAGTGTACTTTTAGTGTTTATTGCAAAATGACAGCTGTTCTTTACATTTTGGGAGTTCCTGACCAATAAAAACCATCTGAAATTCCATGGAATGCATTTTTAACATAATTCAAATCAAGATAAGTATGTTTTTTTTTTAAACCATTACACACAGTACAAAGTGGAACACGCTCTCCAGCACCATGGTGCTACAGTACAAACACACAGTCCTGTCCTGTCCTTATCACGGGGGTTACGTTCCAAGAGCACCCGCATATATTGAAAAACCGTGATGTTGTGATGTGTAAAAAAAATCCTAAAAATGCATATTTTTATGGTGTAAACCCTAAATATACCTCCAAATATGCTCTCAGAACACTTTAATTTTGAAAAACATGAGAACACTCAAGACGCTACAGCAAGGAGAAATAAATAGCGTTCTCGGATTGGCTACTTTCAAACCTCCTGCCTCTGAGTCGAGCAGTATTTCACGACCCCAAGACAAGCTTTCTTTGTTTTCTCTGGACAGTACCAAAACATTTATAGTTATTGTTTTTTTGGAAATGTGGCTGAATATTTATGTTACAAAATTAGCACTAAAATGCATGAAAAATTATGTATTGCCATGTAAACAGCTGTGTTGTCCATGTCCCATCTGCCACGCCCTTTCGTCCCCATTCTGGTTGTTGTCCTCCACACTCCCTCGTCCTCGTGCTGGTTTCTTATGTTTGGGCCTCACCCGCCACACCGCCCTCATTCTCGTGCTGGTTATGTGTGGGCCTTGTCCGCCACACCCACTCGTCCTTGTGCTGGTTGTTTATGTTTGGGCGGTAGTTAGCAACCCAGCACAAGGACGTGGGGGCGTAGCAGACGAGGGCCAGATGTCACAAAAGCAAAAAAAAATTCGGAGTATATCTGCAGTTTTCACGTTAGTGCGGGGTTTTCAGCAAATAATTATTAGTTTGGTTCTCAGAAAAAATGCTGATCCACGTTGAAATAGGGAATTACTGTATTTATGACATAGACTGCAAAGATTTATTATGAATTAAGAAGGTCCTGGGTTTCTGCCAGGCACTCCAGTTTCCAACCCACATTCCAAAGACAGACTTGTCAGGGGTATTTGAGATGTGAAATTGCTCTGTGATGGACTGGTGACACATCCAGGGTGTTTCTTTGCCTTTTGCCCTGTAAGCACTGCAATAGGCTCCAAAACCACATGACCTGGGTATGTGGTTCAGGTTATGGATTATTGGATGAAAATTGTCAAAAACTGTGCAAAAATAGCCACAAATTAGCATCAACATGATGAAAATGTGCAACATATAATAAATAAAGGGAATTTACTCTGAGATTATTTGTGGGGGAGTAGCAGTTTGGGTATAATATTGTTTATAGTTGATTATTGTTTAAGTTTAAAAATGTGCATATAGGTTTTCTTATGACAGTTACAATATCATGGAAAAATAGGCCTACATATGAGACACATACCCCCACCCCTCCACCCCCCAAATCATGACAAGGTTATACAAACAAATATATTTGGGTTATTTTACATGTGTAATACCCGCTGATTGTTTTGCATGCGTGTGTAAGAGGAGAGTAGGAAGAATTATGAGGTGTTACCTGTGAGAAGCTATGGCCCTCCAGCGATTCCTAAACCTTGGACCAGTATGACTCTAATTCCTTTCCCATCACAACTCTGGCTACCAAGCAACAGTTAAATAAACAGCAGGCAGCCCGTGGCTGGGGGCTGGAAGAGGGGCAGCCGATTGGACAGATGGAAGAGTCATGTGATGATTACCATCAAGCGTCACAGAGGCCAAATGTGGATGTTGCAGCTCTCACATTCACTCACACACACACTCCTGTGCAGATGACCCGGGCCTCTTTCCATCCACACCATCTTTGGAAGAAGAATGGGTGTGCTTCTCCACATATTCACAGCGTGTCTTTTTTAAGGACCTGATGTGAATTGTTTTCTTTGGTTCACAGCTTCTGCAGTTATGCTGCTGAAATGTTTCTTACTTGATCATATCCAACCATTGGATGGGGATCTTCTGTCAAGCTAGTCTGCTGGTGTCATAGATGCATAATAGGCTGAAATGTTCTATACAGTTACTGTACACACACACACACACACACACACACATATATATATATATAGTGCTGGGCTGTTATCGGCGTTAACGTGCTGCGTTAATGTGAGACTCTTATTGGGCAATAAAAAAAATACCACCGTCAATCTATTCACAAAGTTAACCCAACTTTGTGAATAGATTAACGGCGATATTTTTTGGGTCTATACTACGCAAGCTATGAGTCTTAGACCCCAAAGTTGTAGGAAGGAATTAGCATGTATAGAGGGATGAAAACTTCTCACCGAACCTTTCCTTTCACACGTGAAGACTTGAGACACTCCAAGGGGAACTTTCTGGGCAGCAACCAATCAGCATCAAGGACAAGTAAATAGAGTGCTCGGATTGGCTACTTACATTTGTTACTTACACTGCTGATCCACGCATAAGTGGGAGGTTACTGTGTATACATGAGGTAGCCTTGAGTAAGATACCATTCCATGCACTGCTTCCTAAGCACTGTTGCTGGATACCCACTGCTTCACTTGGTGAATGGGTTAAAAGCGGAGAAGAATTTTGTGCTGTTCACACTGTGTGCTGTGGTGTGTTCATGTATGACAAATGCACATTTACACTAGGGTAAAAGTCAGCTAGACTGCTTGGGAACAAACATACTTCCATAAAGTAGTAGTGGACATTATTCAGTATTATCAGGAAAAGGTATAGGAATGACCAATGGGAAAGAAGGCAGCATTTTCATTACTTCACTTTGTTTTGAAAATTGTGTAGAACCACTTTGTCAACAGGACTAATTTAAGTTAAGATGCACTCTGTGCTTGTCTGATTCAGGACATGTCTCAACAACCACAATAAGCAAGAGCTGTTTTACTTCAGTTTGCAAATAGTACAAAAAAAAACTACACTCTGATGATCTAGGCCTACATATCAGTCAAATGTTTTTACCTTCATTGTAATGCTGCAGTGCCATGTTGTGATCTGGATGTGTGGACCGGGTGGGTTTTGGCTAGGCTACTACTGTACTGAAGTTATGTAACCCAGGCTAACTGATCCTGGTGTGAGGCCCAGGTTCAGTGTCTAATTTTAGCCTTTAGGGTGTGGGTTCCTCTTTACACTCAGTGAAAGATAAGGCCACTCAGCACTCATCTGACCCTCGCTGAAATTTGGAGATGTGTGTCTTGCTATCCTCAAACACACAGCTCCCCAGGGAAGTGCAAGCTGGTTTATCTGACATCTGAATGTGATTTGAATGAGACTTGGTCCTGCCAATTGCCACGTAGGTCTTCTTGATGATACCCATCAAGATTTATCATAATTTACCAGTAATCAGTTTTGATCCAGAACATAAATAAAGCCGAAGCATCTATGAAAGCAGGTTAAGGCATACAGCTCCGTTTTTGAAACTAATTTTGTAACTTTCAGATAACATGTCGATAAAGTCTAAATAACATCCGTGGCCCGTCATCATCATGCCGGGCATTCCTGCGCCAGGCCAGGCCTTATCAAGGAATACTTGGCTCGTGGTCGGTGACAGAGACTCCAGGGAGCCACTGTGAATTTACAAAGAAGGCTGAGCGAGTCTAAAGAGCAAGTCTCGTAAAAAGAGTGCAAACTTTATTAGGTATTGGTTTCTCTGCTTTTCCACTTGCGTGATCCAGTCACTCTCAAAGCCTTGTCCTAGAATACTGCTGTCCTATATATTCTGGTGTTTTTCCTGCTCTATAACACCTGATCCAACTTATCTGTTAATTAAGAAGCTCATCCATTGGGAAGCATACAAGTACAACACACAGTGAAATGTATCCTGAACCGCTCCTTACTGACTGTGCAAACATTAAAACAATGTTTGCACAGTAAATTATAAATTATAAATTAAAATCTGGACATTTTCAGAAACCCAAATAAAATAAAGAAATGAGTACAAGTAAATATTTTAAATTTAAAAAAATATATAAAAATCAAATTTTCTGAAACACAAATCTAAAATAAGTAACTTAAACGATGAGCACCAAGTGAAATATACAAACTGAAAATTTGTTTTTTGTTTTTTAATATGTATTTATATAAATAACTGTAGAGCTGATAAGTTGCCTTGAATACTAGTAACTAGCATATTCTCTGAAATATAAACTTTAAATGGGTTTGACAAAGTACCCTGCTAACTTTCATTCTGATAAAGTAAACGTAAGCTAATGGTGGTTAGGGAGTAGCCTTTGTGATCATGGGACTGCCAGTGACACCACTGAGGTACCCTTAAGCAAGGGCCTGCACCACACACTGCTCCCCGGCGCTGCATCGCTAGCTGCCCACTGCTTCACTTGGTGAATGGGTTAAACCCAATTTCTGACCAGAGGGTGGATTCTGTTTCCTCCAAGATATATACTGGCATCTCCACAAAAAAACACTAATAATAAACACTGTGAATGTTAACAGACGTGTAAAACGCCTGTTTATTGCCATTATTCCCACACAAGATCTAAGGAACCAAGTGAACCTCAGTAAAAATGTAACAATCTTTTTCTGTAAGGGCAGGCAAACAGGTTCAGGTTCAGGTCTTGTTTGGGTTTCCAGTTTAGCAGTACCAATCAAAGCAGACAGGGTCAAGTCAGGTTCGAGCTTCATTACCCTTAGTTGCTAACATTAATGGTTGTTCTCGGCTTACTTGTGATCCCGTATGGGGTTGCAGTGTGTCACTGTGCACTACAGATTAGTTCCAGCTCAAACAATGAACGCTTACATGTTCAGTTACACTGTATATGCAGTATTACAGTTACACTAATTTTTAACTTTTTTTAATTTCTGCTTTCCTTGCTTTTGCCTGAGGTGGGCAAAATAAAGTACTGCAATATGAACAAAAGTGCAAGAACATTTGTTTTGCAAACACTTTGAACAAATAAGGTGCTTTTTAACAGCAGTGTTTCCTTTAACACAGTTACACAATCACAATATTTCTGCAAATCTCAACATAAACATTAATGTAATCAAATCTAATATAAAACCGAAGCTATATGCTACTGTAGGGCATTCAGCTTTTAATTAGTTTATTATAGAAAAACAAGGAACCCTCAGAGTCCAGAGAATGGGCGCCAGAAACATTATATTGGGGGGTGGGGGGGTTGTGTCCGCCTACTTTTCTCCTTACGGACTTTTATTAAAGGTCAAAAAACCATCTTGCTTCTGGAGTTCCTAAAATGGGTGTGAAACCAGCTACAGCTACAGTATGGCACATAAATTCAACGGTCTTTTTGCAGTTTTTTGTCAAAATATTCAGTCATTGCTCAATTTTCAATGCTGTACTGTGCTTTAAGGACTGATATGTAATTACTTACTATGAATAAAGTTGTAATACAGCTAACCCCTGCATATACGCAGATCAGCTTATACTCAACTAATAATATTGTCTGCCACGCCCCCTTGTCCTCATGCTGTTTGTCACAGCTTTTTTCATGGCAATATATAATTTTTCATGCATTTTAGAGACTAAATTATTAAGCAAAATATAATTAATGTAAATTCAGCTACATTTCCATATAAAATATAACTGTATAAATGTTTTGGTCCTGTGGAGAGAACACAAAGAAAACGAGACAGAGACGGGAGGTTTGAAAGAAGTCAATCTGAGAATGTTATTTATTTCTCCTTGCTGCTGATTGGCTGCTGCTCTGTGACGCTGCTGTCCAGAATTTCCCCCGTGTTGCATCTCGAGTGTTCTCATGTTTTACATTTTGTTCTACTTAAAGCCCTGCATTTTTATTACAGAAAATTAAATTTTACCAGCTTATACCAAAGAAAACGACTGCATGAATTACAGTACAGTCTATGCAGGGTTTACGTTGGTATTTACATTTTGGCACTGCGGGAGTTCAGTGTAAACTGTACACTACGGAAACGGGTTTACCTTTACATTTTCTTGAAAAATGAAATGAAATAAAATTAATGTGTTTTGGGAGCATATTTTGGGGCACAATCAGATATTTGACTCAAACAGATGGAAAATTAACGTTACGAATGTAATTGATTTAAACAAATGTATATAATCAGGCATTCTTACCATGTTATATAACATTTGCACAGACTTCATCATGCTATGTTTTCCTTCTATACCCAGCCAAAGTCCCGCTAGCTTGTTCTCCTAATGAATCATTACTGAATAAAAGGTGCAGCGATGGACTGTAACTGGCCCCTGTTCAGGAGCTCAGGGTGACCTTGAGTGGGGAAAACAGTGCACCTCTTTCTTGAGTTCAGATTTCCTTGGTCCTGGCATCTTTCCCTCCCAAATGAAAGCTGTACCCAGTTCCGGACCTTGTGCTGAGCAAAATTAAACATGGCTGATGGCTTTGATCCCACATAAAGCAGGCGAGCTGGATGGAACGAACATTGAACTAGAACTCACTGAAATCTTATGGGGCATATTCTTACAAGATCACCTTTTTGAAGCAAAGGACCTGTCTCTTCATCCTCCCTGGGCCTGGCCTGCACTACTAATTGCATTCTGGTTTCAAAAAGTCCCTTCCTCATTGTTTTCCGTGTCATTGACTTTGCTGCTTTGAAGAGGTGATGGAGCAGGGGGATTTTAGAGGATTAGCGACTCCCCATGCACCACAAGGACTTTTCGGACTCAAATGAGCTTGTTTAGGAAAGATTTAGCCGGGATGTTAGTGGACCCAACAGAAAACGTCAGGGGAGGCAAGAAAGAACAAGCTGGCAGGCAGGCAGCCCCCTCTGGGAGAATGGATAGGACGCTCCTCTCGCCCCTCCCCGACAGACAGGCAGCCCCTTCCAGGAGGCTGGATAGGGACCTCCACCTGTTCTATTGAGCCCTCTAGCCCTACACTAACCTCCCCCAGCCCCCACCCACCTGCCCTTAGCCCTCTACACCCCACCAACCAGGCCGTTTCCGGCGACACTCGACAGAATGGGGTTTCAAGGCTATCCTGGCTAACGCTAACGCTAACGGAGCTAACAGGGCCTAAGCTAATGGGGCTCAGGCAAACGGGGCTCAGGCAAATGGGGCTCAGGCAAACAGGGCTCAGGCAAACAGGGCTCAGGCTACCTACAGAGGTCAGGCTAACCGGGGAGCTCAGGCTAACAGGGGAGATCAGGCTAACAGGGGAGCTCAGGCTAACAGGGGCCTTTGTCACGGTGCTGTCCTGAGCGTAGCAGAGATGAGAGGACAGACGAAGGTAAGTGTCCATTACAAAAGTGAACTTTA
>JBBPDB010000001.1:6296893-6308400 GCA_037974465.1 Brachypetersius altus
TCCGGATCTTCGGATCACATGCATGCCGAACAGTGGAGAGGGATCGGTTCGGATCTCGGATCAACAGTGATCCGTTGCACCACTAATGCCATGTATACCTGTAAAGACTTTGGTGCAGATTGGTGAATATGGGGCTTAACTGTTTGGAATGATCCTGTGAGAAGTATTTCCTTCACATGTTTTCAATTTGAGTTACTTCTGTGAGTACCAGACACTAATTTAACCCCAAAGACTGTCATAGTTTCCACTGAGACTGTGTGTGTTGTGATCCAGGCTGTAAAAGAGGCCATGTGTAGAGGCACGCAAAATCTTTTTGAAACAACATTTTTATATTGTGAGATGGGCCTACAAAAGCATCGCCAGGGATCTTTGGTGGTGGAAATATGTGGTCAAAGCGAGGCCCAAACGCTATAGTACACTGCTTTAAAGCATGTGAAGAGCATAGTCCGTCCAGCAACAAAGGCTCCATTCTGCAGTAATTCAGTTCTTTGAATAGCTTGGTGGACATTTGCCAGAGTGTCATGCCTCTGTGGTAAATCCAGACTACTTTCATTGGGCAACTGTTTAGGCTATTTTGAGGATTCTTTTCATGTGGTAGCGATTTGCTTAAAAGGATAAAACAGCGTAGCGCTGTGTATTAGAATAAAGGCGCACTGTTTCCAGGGTGGCCTCGCCGGCTGCCCAAATTTTACCATCAGTTAATGGGTTAAGACCCTGTACAAACTTTGTGTAGGCCAGACCATTCTAAGCCTACCCAAAACGGTTACCCGATATTGGCGGTCCTATTTTCATTTAGCTTTTGTTTCAGTGAGCTAATCTTGGACTAACTGAATATGCTCAAGATGGAGTGAAAGGATTACACTTCAGTGTGGCCTCACTAGGAATAGATGACTACACTGATTAACAAAACAGAATGTAGTATGGAGTTACTTTATTAGTGTTTGCTACAGGAAAGGTAAATGGCCTTTAAATGTTGTTTTCTCAGACCTGTGAATATGAGTAGGTAGTCTGTTTATGCCATAGCATTTTTATTTATTTATTTTTTTACATAAACTAGGCTTGGGCAATGCTGCCACATAACCTCATACCCTCATACTGTCTCCTTACAATTTACCACAGTGGTATTTCATAGTACGTTAGTACAGGTATACAGTAACCCCTCACTTTTGCGTGCAGGTCGCGGTTTCAGTCATTTGCAGATTTTCAAATCTCCCGCCTCTGAGTACAGCTGACTGTGACATCTGGGCCTTGTGCGGCCAAGGCAATCAGACACCACGCTTGAAAGTAGCCAATCCGAGAACATTATTCATATCTCCTTGGTGCTGATTGGATGCTGCCCTGTGACGCTGCAGACCAGAATTTCCCCCGTGCAGCGTCTCATGTGTTCTTGTGTTTTTTGTTTGTTGATCTTAAAGCCATGTATTTTTAATACAGTGAATTAAATAAAATTTTTACTGTATTTACCTGCTTATACCAAAGAAAACAGCACATACTAAAGCAAACGTGTGTGTATGAATTACTGTACAGTCTATACCGGGGTAACATCAGTATTTACATTCCAGCACTGCGGGAGCAGTTCAGTATAAACTGTACAGTATGGATACAGGTTTACCTTTACATTTGAAATTAAAGTGTTTTGGGATCATATATAGGGTTTACACTATAAAAATACACACGGGGACTCTTGGAAAATATCCCCCGTGAAAAGCAGGGGGTTACTGTGTACATTTCTTTGGGTGTTTCCAGTTTGTTAAAGGGGGGTTTCGTTTTGTGTGTTTGACACCATCCGTGTTTCTTTTGTGTAATTTCCCGAGCAAGGCTGGAGGGCTATAGAAAGTCAAACTGTGGGTATTTCTGCATTACAAATGAGGCTATATCAGACTGCCCAGTCCTAACATAGATCTGTGATCATGATCACAATCAGCTGGTCTCAATTATTACAGCTAATTTCAGTTATTAGAAGCTGATGACTTGTCAGCTTATTAGAAAATTTAGCAAGCGCAGATGGGGTGGGACAGAAGCCACACATGAGTATAATTAAAGTCGCTTTGTGTTCTAAGTAAGTTATAGGAACTTTGTGGTAAAGTTGATTAAGAAATATTTGTGTGAGCTCTTGTAACGGAAGCCTGCACATCACTGCTGACCACAAATATTTCCCACAGTTCTGTAATTTTAGTAGTCCAATTGGTTTGAATGAACGATACATCAGTTCTTTTTCACAATGCATGATATATCCGCAGTTTCTCAGCAGGAAACCAGATTTTTTTTAGATCTCATTACTTTTCGGAACCAAGTGTCAGATGAGTAACTTATAATAGGTCATTCTGTCCAAAGTATTTTCTTCTTTTTATGTGGAAATACCTCAGGCTTGACAACCAATTAAAAGGTGTGTGGGTCTATTTGTGAGAGGTGGGAATCAATTTTTAGCAAATGCAGTTAGCTGCAAGGCTGTGTGTGCTTTGCTTATTGGGCCAGCCATGGGAACCAAACTGTCAGTCACTGCAGACCATGGCTCGGAGCAGCTCCTGACAGACAGCGTCTGGCGGCGTTGTCGGTAAAGATCACTTCACACCGCTCACTTGGCCCAGAAATGAAGTGCTGCCTCAAAGAAGCCAACTGGGTTTATATGGGCTTCTGGGAGAGAGGCACAGTGGCACTCAAACCTGCCCCCCCGTCTTCCAGCCACATAACAAATGGCTCCTGTTTTGTCTGGACACATCCCAGGAAACTGTTTAGTCTCTGGGAGTGCTACTGTAAGAATCGCCATGGCAACAGGCATCCTAGTGCATGGATGGAGGAGAATGGCAGAGATGGAGCCTTCACTTTGACAGGCTCAGTTCACAGATTTCCCACATCAGTGGCCTTGCTGTTCTGTTCCAGAGTCAGTTCTCTCGTTTTCTTGCAAACTTTACAAAATATTTGGCTCCATGTGAAAAAGTTCTGTCAACTTCATGACTCCATGCTATTTAATGACTTGGGAGTGTAAGGCCTTTTTACATATATATACTCGAATATGCTTCAAGTTTACACTCAATGCCTTGATTTTGCTTGTTTCATTAAAGGAATATTTTTGCCCAAAACTGTCCAATTGGCCTTTCATCCCAAATGGAGTTAATCATCTTTGATGTATTTGCTGTCTGAAGTTTCATGTTTCGTCCTGGAGCTTTGAGGTTAATGTAGTCCAGCAGGAAGCTTATTATCGTTGTGCAAACTGCACGCTTCAGTCATCACACACTTGCCTCAGACCGTGTCGAGTTGTTAAGTAATCTTAAACTGACTTCCTTAGGCAGTGTCTGAAGCATGTAGAGAGGACCCAGTAGCTGCTTTTACCTTGTAGCTAATGATACGTATTGAAAGCTGATTCCTGATACGTCAGTACTAAAATATCGAAAAGCTCCTGGACAAACAGTGCTGCTTTTAGTTTTCATGCAACATTAATGCATTCTACTATAGCTGGCATTTTCAAATAGACTGGAGCTGTTGGAGGGCCGGGAGTGGCGCTCTGCACATCACCACCAGGCATTTGTTGAACAGCTGATCTCAGGAAGCAATTTAGTCTGTTGTTTCTCCAAAAAGTTGTTACTGTCATGTCTTTTTCTCGATAAGACGATCAGTAAACATGATCAGTATTGATGCTGGTATCAGTAAACGATACCCCTCAATACTTGTAGCTGCAGTCCAAATCTAAAGATGACTTCATTTGGAGTAAATTTCATTGTACATTTGTTTATTTTTCTTTAAATGTCACTCATTTGAATAAAGGCTAACTGCACTAGTGTGGCCTGGACTGGTCTGGCTCAATACTAAGCTTATTCAAAGGAAATGTATATTCCCTTCAAAAGGGAAAAATAGGTCATATTCGATGCTCATCTAATGCACAGGGAATAACAGCTTTGAGAGAAACTGTCATTTTTATAGACCTTTGTTCAGTGAGAAGCTTTTTCAAGTGTTTTATGCAAGCCATTATTCATGCTTGGTCTGTCTTCTGTTTGGTGACTTTAAAGCACAGTGTACCTCTTTCTTGATGTTTCTTTTTTCTGTTTTCTTGCAGCTGTTGAAGAGTCCGAGAGTGATATTTACATGCGCTTTATGAAATCACACAAGTGCTATGACATTGTCCCCACTAGCTCCAAGCTTGTGGTCTTTGACACTACACTGCAAGTAAGTGCTCTTTTTTACTTCTATCTTGGCCAGATATGATATCTGCTTCTTACATGTTAGTCATGCCCTGCAGGGTTGCCATTCTTAAAAGCCTGTTAAAAACTTGCTTATTCTTTCATCAGGGAAATGATCACATGAAACTAGAAATAGAAACCTGACTGTTACAGGGTCACCTTCTGTTTTTCATGAACTGTTGTATGTTTGATCAAATGTATAAATATAAGCAGTACTTGGTGAATGAATACACAATGAAAAGGGTAAAAAGTGTTTTGAAGAGGTTCAGAGTGTAGGATGTATCCCTTTTCAATTTTTTCTGTTTTCTAAAATATGAACAAATCTTTAACACTTCACAGTTAGGCCGTGTTTTTCATGCCTAAATCATAATCTCTTTATTATCATTGTAGCAGCTGTACAATGAAATGTAAAGGTGCAAAAAATGTGTAACTGTGCAAATGTGAAAGAATATTATAATATTTCTAAGACTATTATAAATATGCTATATATAGCAATTTCCAAAACCTTTACAAAAGAAAAAGAAAAACTAACTGATGTAGAGACTTCGAAATGGTTATGTAAGAATTCAGAACTTTTCCACAAAAACACCATGACTGAATCTCGGGGAATTCATTGAAGGATATGAATAAGTACTTTAATACTGATGTCATGTTCTGTGCTATGACATCAGTAGTTATTTGTTTTATTTTCCTCACAATGGGTTGTATGTGTGCTTTGCCGTGTAGCACCTTCTGACAGCCACTCCTTGATTTTGCACAGGTTGTTCACTGGTTCACTAGTGGTTCAGGTTGAATATTGTCTGGGTCGCGTCCTGGATAGCTAGTCAGCTTTCGCTTGATGCACAGCTCCACAGCTGTGCACGACATTCTTTTGGGATGTTGGAGATTTTTGGCATTTTTAATAAACTAAGCGTGCTACACAGCCCTTCTCCTGGTCTCAACACAAATACATGTACAGTAATCTTCTGCTTTTCGTGCGGGTTACGTTCCAAGAGCACCCGCGTATAGTAAAAAAACGCATTGTGGTGTTTTGGTAAAAAATGTGTATTTTTATAGTGTAAACCCTACATTTGCCCCAAAATATACTGCCAGAACACTTTAATTTTGTGTTAAACTCAGTTTAATGCATTACCCTTAGAGAAAATGTAAAGGTAAATAAATAATCGGAATCAGAAAACATTATTATAAAAAAAAAACATTAGCATTAACGGTTAGCATTAGCAGTGTGCGGCGAGTGGAAACAGTCGTACACAAAAGAAACGTTGAAATATTGTGGAGAGGTTTAAAACACTAAAATACAAGGACAAGACACAGAGCAGTCATGCTACATGCTGCAGCAGTCTGCTTCTTCATTTTATGGTGGTTGACAACTTTTCAGTGTATTACTGCCACCACTGGACTGGAGGGTAATACAGTTCGGTTCGCAGAAAAATCCATGTAAAACTGGAAGGTTACTGTATATACATTTTCACAGAACAGTAAATCACTCTTTATGCTGCTTTACACAGTGTGAATGATGTTATTTTAGTATTTGGTGAATGGTCCATCCGCTGTGTTAAGTGCATAGTAGCAAATTCTTTGCGTTAGTAAGATTATTGTTTAAATGCAAACATTGGTGAACATATAAGATTCACTTGATTTAAAGAGCTGTGTTTCATGCAATACAAAATTCTCTTAAATAAATACAAACATACATCATCGTACCTGCATGTTTCATTCCCTGTCTAGCTAAAGGCACCTGCTATCACAACCGCTAAGAAGGTGCAATAGACTTAAACATGTTTAAAAGTTTCAGCCCACTCTCTTATTTTCAAACCCGCTCTTTGAAGACCTCTAAAGGGCATTTTCAATTAAAAACCTTCAAATGCTAATCAGGGCGGGTGATCAGTAATCAGTAATTCTTCTTTTCCCTTGGGTGCTGGACACACAAGTATGAACACGAGGGGCTTCTCTTAAACTGCCTGATGCTTGCTCTCTCTCTTCGCTCTCTCTCTTCTCTTTTCTCTCTCTTCCTCTCTCTCTCTCTCTCTCTCTCTCTCTCTCTCTCTCTCTCTCTCTCTCTCTCTTTCTCTCTCTGTCTCTGTCTATCACAAGCTTCTCCTGTCACCCAGTCATAAATTTATGAGGCGAATTGTCTCATAGAATGAATTGAGGGGGTTTTTTTTGGTCACATTTCTGGATATATTCTGTTACAGCGGATGCACAAGATGTACCCTGTCTTAAGGTTTTCCCAAGCTCCAAAAGCAGTAGATCTCCTATTCTAATTCAAGGTGGATGAAAGCCTGCATATATCTCCAGTGTGTCTATATTCTGCTGCTACATCTTTTCAAGGCACTACTCGGACAGAATTGTTGAGAGCTTCAGCATGTTCTGAGAAGAACATTCAGTAAAGGGCCCTGTTGTCCTGCTGCATTGAGACATTGAGCCATGAACAGAGGCCGGCACCTGTGAGGTCAGCGCAAGTGTCATCTAAACATTGTATTGTGCAGTATGATTTGTTTGTTTTTTCTTAGTTGTACATTGTTGAGTTTATACTTATATCACAGAAGGTTGCAATTCACAGATGAGCCCTCCAGCCAATCAGTATTTGGCTGTGTTCAACCATCAACTCTGCATAACATAGTTCAGAATAGTACATAATTACAGAATAGAATTGTAAACAATGATGTTTCATGCTCTTTAAATGAATTGTTTTTGTTTGTGAGGGTGTGCACACTAGATAATCTATCAGGCAAAAAAAATTGCTGCGATCACATGATACAAACAAAGCTCTACTTTAAAATACATTTTTAGCTAAAACAGATATCACAGTGAAAGCTGTTCCAAGGTGTCAGCAAGGCCAGCCCCTGTCATTAAGAGTAATTATTTGATGGCCAAGAGATAAATGGCTCTCTTTTTAGCATAGCTGCACCGAAGCTCTGCAGTGTTGATTGTTTTATCTGCAGCAGCAGGACGTTCATTGGGCTGGTCTCTGACTCACTACAGTGGTATGCTGGCTGGCAGCAGCCGAACGGAACAGTATCGCCTCCCCGTCCAGGAGTTTCCATTTATCTGAAGAAGAGGCTCAGGGGCTTGTCTCATTATGTGCCCCACCATGACTCGATTAAACTTTAATAGTCTCAGATTGAGCTAGAACAGCACCCAAGGAGAGAGAAGAGAGAATCTGATGATTTATTCAAGAGAGCCTTGAGATACCATGATTAATGCTTTGTTTGTTGCGTTGTATGCTGACGTCAATAGATTTTTGAAACAAGCAACTCCTTATTTTTTTAATCAGTTTTAGCTTGTGTCAAGTTTCGCTAAAGGCCTAACCTATGGATGACAATAAAACGTGTTTATAGAGCTTGACGTGTGCTCAAAGTATTATGTACTTTTGAGTATAATGCAGTAATTTTGAGTATAATGCAGAAATGTCAAACTGGATTCTTTCCAGGTCATTTTGCAGAGAGATTTCACACTTATCACACCAAATTAAAACCATGAAAATCATGTTGACTAGCTTATGTGTTGAGAGCCGAAGGGTAACTCTGTGGAGCTGTGTCCCAGAAGGAACTCTGTCTGATAAGCAAATGTCATAATCGTTGTATTCTGCTCCTAGTTGCAAGGCATTGAAACAGAGGTGGATATCTATATTTATATTCGACAGATATGTTTACTTTTATAACATAATGTGAAAAATCTTAATTATTTTGTTGCACAAAAGGCAATGGGAATAATAAATGGTAAAACCTTTTTGTTGTTTGAATACAGTTTAAAGGCATTTTAATAGGACTGAAACAATTATTCGAGTAACTCGAATAATTAGATTACAAAAATTCTTTGCCTCAAGGCTTCATTTAGTTTGTCATCTATTTAAAATATCTCTACTATCATATCTCTCCCACTTTGTAGGCTGCTGCGCATCTCCGGTATCATTGTTTCACACTGACTGTTGTAACTGATGCGCATTTCAAAGATTTAAGATGGAGTGTTTATTTTGATCTCTATGGAAATGGTGGGAAATTAAGATCTCGGTGTGCTTAAAAGGCAGAAAATGTGTTTTTTTACACTAAGGCAGAAAATGCAGTGCAGTGTATACACTGTAAAATGGACCTGGGCTACAACAGTACCTAATGAGTTCTGCAAGGGTCCACTTTTGGAGACCTGCACACACCCGCACAGTACAGCACCACACCCGCCCGTTCACCTAAGATTTGGCTTGAAGAACAGTCTGCCTTTGCATTTTTATGCGCATCGCACGCGCAGGGAGGGAGAAATAAGGAGTGAGATCTTGGTGCATTTTTCCTTTTGCTACTTATCATGCCTCCTCACTATCGACTCATAACACAGCCAACCAATAAATACAAATACTGTACGTTCTAACAAGCGCTAGTGTTCATATCAGTTCGAGGCTCCGAGCCGCTTCGAGAAGTACAGTTCACGTGAGGGTGCTCTCGGTTCAGGTGCTGCATTCTACTCTACCTACCTACCTCATCTGGATACAGTCGAAAACCGAGCTGTATATTATTTTGCTATTTTGTACCTTTTTTATACCCTAATTTTTTAAAATGTATTGCAGTATTTTATAGACCACAAAAAGGCTTTACAGTATGGATTTCATAATGCAGTAATGTCATGCCCATGATGACATTAATCAGCCAGTACAAGTGCTATTTGCATGTCCACTGCTGACCAGCTTTAGATGCAGAGTATCTTTTGTCTGTCTTTTGAAAATGCTTCCAAAGCTAGAGAAACTGGTAAAAAAAAAATGAATTGCTTAATGGTTTTCCCCACTTTTATTTTAGGTTAAGAAGGCCTTCTTTGCTTTGGTGGCTAATGGAGTTCGGGCTGCACCGCTGTGGGAGACGAAAAAGCAGAGCTTTGTAGGTGAGTACTTAAATGTGTGCTTGGGGCATTCACCTGGGTTGTGTAGTCACAGTGCCACATAAGTAGTGGAGCATGGCAAGTTAAAGTGTGAGTTCATGCTTCTTCAAACTGTGTCACTGCGTCTCTGTCCCTCTCTCTGTCTCTGCCGGTCTGTTTCTCGTTCTCTCTGTCTCTCTCGTTCTCTCTCTCTCTGTCATTCTTTCTCTGTCTAAAAGTGTGGGTTTTTGAAATGAAAGTGAAGTGAAAGTGATCATTCTATCATCATTGAACACACCACTGCACATAGTGTGAACAGCACGAAATTCAACCTCACCTCAATTTAACCCATTCACCAAGTGAAGCAGGGGGCAGCCAGGAACACGGTGCCCGGGGAGTAGTGTGTGGGGATGGTACCTTGCTCAGGGTACCTCAGCAGTGCCTAGCGGTCTCGGGAATCTAACCTGGACTTTCTGATCGCAGGGCGAATGCCCTAACCACTAGACTGCCAGCTGCCCCAGCTTCCCCTCCTGAGGCCACATCTTGCACTGTCACTATTACATCCTCACATTTAATCTGTGTAGTAGTATCACAGTAGGAAAGTCATAGCCAGAAGTAATATTCACAAGATTTAAGCACCTTGTCATGATTTACAAACCTTCTGATATTGCTATGACGCCACCGGGGAATACTCCCAGTTGAGGTCCTTGTCTTTTCTTTCTGCTTCACTTGACTTGCAAGCTCAAATCAGGAATAGCTGGCATACCCTCAGTGCGCCCATGCTTGTCCTCGGGCCGAGATTTGACTCTTCTGTCGAACACATAACAGCAGCATTATACAGTCAAAGTTACATGCTCCAGGAAAATGCTCAAGGGCTAATTCCAAGCAGCTTTTCTAAGAAGAAGCATAAAAAACTGCACCTTCTAGGAATGTGCTAGACTTAAAAATCTTATCTTTGCACTCAGTTTAAAAGCCCTTGTCACCTGCAACCTTAGACCTACAGCTTTTTATTAAGCAAAATGTTCTGTTTTAATGCTGTCAAATAGGTTTTTATTGTCATTTCCACCATATACATACAGTACATAGTAAAAATGAAACAATCTTCCTCCTCGACACAGCAATCGGATACAAGACCACAAGTGCAAACAGGACAAAGTGCTAGAAAAAGAAGACACAATGCAACTAAACAAGACAAGACAGCGTTCAGTGCAACAGCTGCAGTGAGGATATATACAGTATTTTGACCTGTACTGTATTCTAGCAGCAGAGACGTGCTCCTCCTCCTAAGCTAATGGGTGGATCTGTGAGTTAGTTATTGTTAGCATGAGTTAGTTACTGTTTTTTTTTTTCTTTTTCTTTTTTTCTTCTTTTCATGGCAGTATAGCTGCCGTTCAAGTCTGCTGTTAAGCTCTTAATGAATAAGCAGCAATTGAGGCCATCCTCTGAGCAAGCCTGTGAGAGTGCAGTGCCACACATAGATGATGATCCAGGGAGGATGATCCCTCTCCTTCTTCCGAGCCACCCTCCCTTGCAGCTAGCAACCCTGCCAGCCCTATCCCACTGCACATCGTCAGTATCTGTGCACAGATCCACTGAGAATGTAAGCATGTGTTGGCTAGTGGCTAGACTGACTGTAGTCAGAGTGCAGGAGTACTTTTCCCAGGCCCATCTCACTACAGCAGTCCACTTTGCCTGGAGACCATGTAAGCATCAAGGCATATCAACACACCGAAGGGAAGATTAAAGGCATGCAATAAAATACAAATCCATGCAAATTCCCACTGGGGCCATGCAATGATTTATGACAGGTAGAGTTCTGAACACACAACCTTGAGTGACTTGCTTTTATAATACGACGTAAGAGCGCAATGAGTCATTTTATTCTAATCACAATAAGTAATTTAGCTGCCAAGGAATGTGGTTCATTAACAATCAGCTATGATTGGCAAGCAAAGTTAGTCATAGAATATCCCATTAATGCCGTAAATAAAGTACATGAATTTAGTCGCTGCATGCAGTTATGTCTGTGTATTGAGTATTTTTTTTTTTACTGTTTCAGCCATGTAGATCCTAGGGCTATTACAGTATTATGCTGGTTGGCTACAATGAGGAACTGACTCCATATCCAACTGGGAGTAAACTGTAGAATATTTTAGCTCTGTCCAGAATAGCTTGTGTCTAAACTCCTACTCATCCTACGAAGCTTTTCCTGCAGTTCTAAAGGAGATGTGCTGGGTTCGCTTGTTTCCCCTCTCTCCATGGATTAGATGACGCACTATATTGGAAGAACAGGGAATCCTGAGCGTATGCCTTAGTCTGAGTTAATGCACAACAGCAGGCCTATGCAGAGGAACACACTGTCTACTTTGTCCTTCTCTATGCAGCCTGAAGCTTAACCTCTCTCTCTCTCGCTCTCTCTCTCTCGCTCTCTCTCTCGCTCTCTCTCTCGCTCTCTCTCTCTCGCTCTCTCTCTCTCTCTCTCTCTCTCTC
>JBBPDB010000001.1:6329653-6355185 GCA_037974465.1 Brachypetersius altus
GCACCTGCATCTCAAAGCCCTACCTGTATGTTGGTGTGATGGAGCGGGAGGAGGGAGGCATTGGGGATGGGGAGGAAAGGAATGGGGGGGGCAAAGCGCCCCCCCTTTTGGAGCCAGCTCCCCTACTGACCCCTATAGGCACCCCTGTTTCCCCAAAAACTACCCAGGGCGGGTGGTCTCAGGCCCATCCAGGCCGGGGCCCGAGGAAGCGGTGCCATCCACCCCACAGAGACCAGGGCAGGTGTGAATGTTCTTATACACTAATCGTAGACTTACTATTTAATATATAATGACTGGTCATTTTTGACCAGGAACACCATGAGTGTTTCTAAGTTCAATAATACACACAAAATGTAATAAAAATTCTCAATTTTTGTTTTGCATTCCAGTGCCTTGTGTAAACAAAGTCATGGAACCTCAGAACAAACCAATGAAATTAACTGCATTTCCTACAGAGAAAATGTAAAAATTAGTCAGATTTGACCGCAACACAATTGGAGGGTTAACCACCACTTTATTATTTTCATTATATTCTTTAAACACCATTAATATCCGCATGTGGCTGGAAATAAACACAACAGCCGGGTCTTCTTTGGTAAATGGAGGCAGGAAATCCCACTTCCTGCTGTTATTCTTACTGTGTCACCTTGATTCGTTTAAAAATGAACTCTCATTGTCCTAACGCTGTTGCATGGGGTTGAGGTCAGGGTTCTGTGTGGACCAGTCAAGTCCATCCACACTGAGCTCATCCATGTCTTTATGGAGCTTTCTTTGTGCACTGGGGCACAGCCATGCTGGAATAGAAAAGGTTCTTCCACAAACTGTGTCCGCAAAGTTGGAAACATGACGTTGAAACATTAAGATTGCCCTTCACTGGAAGTAAGGTGTGTCCCAGTACTTTTGTCCATGTAGTGCATCTTCTCTAAGTCAGAGCGGAGTTTTGACACTCTCAGCCACTCTCTCCTGTCTGTGACATTGAGAGCAGGGCTCTGCGCCAGCTCCGCTCTGATTGGCTGCTGCGCTGATAGGCGAGAGACACCTGACCGACTTTTCCAACTGACCCATGAGTGACTTCCCTCATATCACGTAGGCGAGCTGAACCCAAGCAAGAACCGTCACTGCTGAAGGTAATGTTAGAATCTGAGGACCGTGATGTTTTTAATTTGCCAGTCAATGCCAGTAAACTTTATGTGCGCGGAGATTACCTGCAGTTGGTTTTGTCACCGTTTCTTCTATTTAATTGCTGACGGTAATATTGCAGTCTGATGCATTTAGGAGTTCGGCTATTTGAGACATTTAGGAAAATCGTGTTTTTTTATGTAGGAGCAGCGTGGTACATTTATACTTTATGTGCGTGGAGATTACCAAGGGTTTGGATTGTTTTTCCTCTTGTTTCTTCGACATAATTGTTATTTAATATGCATTTAATATGTATAATGTGTAGTGCAGGTATGGAGCTGCATTTGTCATATGGTCTTTATTATGGTCCACTTTGCATGGTGCGTAATTACGCACTAGCTTTGGAATGGGCGTGTTCCACCTGCCACCTTTCGGTTCAAACTTTCACTATTAGCTCTCAGACCTTTGTTTTGCGGTGCCCTGGTCATTTAAGGTAAAAAGGTTAAAGTCTGTCTTCAGGTTGCGGTTTGTTTCGCTTTGGCTGCCAGCTGTTTTGCGCCCTGTTGCGCCTCAGCATCACTCAGTGCGTTTCCACGGCGCCCCCTCGTGGTGAAAATTAAAAACGCGCGCTTTTCGCACTACGTGCAGCTCCACACGCCAACACCCCATGCAGCACTCGACCTTACCTGAATATTTGCTAATGAAAACCCACGCATTAAATGGAGTAGATATGTGTGGCCCATGGCCAAGATTCCGTCAGTGGCTGAGTGTCTGACCTCTCAGCCCTTTTTGTAACCACTAGTGCACTGACTACCTACAACCATTACTTCTGGGAAAACGTGTGTAAAGAAATGGGTATCCAGAAATAAACAACACCACCAGCAAGCTCCCCCCCTATCGCCCTGCTGTCAATTCATGGTGGCTATATTTATAACTAGGCCAAACCAGAAGTAGGCTGCAGTATCTCTAATATGCATTGCATGGCCAAAAGAATCCAGACAAGCTTTTTAATTAGTGATTTCAGAGCACATGCTGCTGTCGCCAGTATGCACACAAAACTTCATATAGAACAGCAGCAGAATAAAATGGGACACTCTGTAGCAGACTCTGCAGACTATGGTCACACTAGAAGGTTACAAGGCTCCCCAAGATTGGGCCGTGGAGTATTGGGACAGGGGCAGACTACGTTAATTGACTTGATTTCAAAAGACTTGCTGTATGTGCAGGTTTTTGGACATTTTATATAGACTATATTGACAAAAGCATTGGGACCTATTTTTCAGGGTTTGGTCTAGACCCCTTATTTCCAGTGAAGGAAACTTAATGCTTTAGCAAGACATCTTGGACAACACAACATGCTTCCAACTTTGTGGACGAACCTTTTTTATTCCATCATGGAATTCCAACTTGACTGGCTGGAGGAGTCCTGACCTCAACCCCATCCAGCACCTTTGGTATGAACTGGAACAAAGATTGTGAGCCAGACCTTCTCATCCAATATCAATGCCTGACCTCATAAATGGCCTACAGAATGAATGGACACAAATTCCCACAGGAAAGCCTTTCAAGAAGAGCTGCAAAGGGGGACCAACTCCATATTAAAGTCTATGTGTTTGATTGCAAAGTCCCTGTTGTAATGGTTAGGCGTCCCATTACTTTTGTCCATGTACTTTTTGTAGAATACATTAAAATCCCATCTCTTCTCTCCAGATGCTGTCGACCCGAGCATTGGTGCGAGGGCTGCAGGCTGGACTCTGGAGGAGAGTGTCCACCTCCACGAGTGTGCTGGCTGCCCACAGCCACAGTGAGAACCGCAACCCATTCATTCTTATTATGCACACATTAGGTCACATGCCTCCCAGACTTATTGACTTTCACTGAGCCTACTTCCTCATTTAAGGCTACGTTCTTATACGCCTGTCTTTTTAAGGCCCGCCATGGAGCAGGGGCTGAAGTTCAACAAATGCTTGTTCTAATCAACCTCGTTGTTTATGTGTATGTCTGTGAATGGAACCACTCTATCACAATAAAAGGCACTAAATACAGTCTTTCAAGCACTCATTACCATGTGCAGTGGGATGTATTATTGCTGTGGGAACAAATCCTTTTTTGCTTAAAAAATCCCAAAGTAATTTTGGACCATTTCTATAGGTCAATTCATCATGAATTTTTGACACAATGTAAATGCCAGCATTTTCAAATTTTCTAATGTAAAAAATGGAAAAATACAAACACATTCCCTGTCTCTAGCAGACCAGCTAAACTAGTGATTAAGTAACAATCTGAATCAAATGCTTGGGCAGGAAACATGCTCAAACCCAGAGGTGGGAGGGGCTGGTCTGTTTGCTGGGGTGCAGGACTAGGAGCTTGCGATTAGATGCATCTTCATTCTGAGCACAAAAGAGGGCACTGTTTAGCCATGGATTGTCCTGATGTTCAAATGTAATTTAGTTAATGTGTCGCATCTGCTGATGACTTTTTTTTTTTATCCTTTTTAATCCTTAGATGTGGATATGATTGACTGCAGCGTTCCTCAGTACAATAATCGCCTGGATACACCCCTGCCTGATATCCCATTTGTTCAAAACCTCACTCCTGAGCAGAAGAAGCTGAAGGAGAAAGAGCAGGATGCATGGACCAAACTCAGCAAGGAGGAGAAACTAGCATGTAAACGCAACTTCAGTTCACGATTTAAAGGCCAAATCACACTGACATGTTTGACAGATGCATTTTAATTAATATTTTAAAGTCTCTTCTGACTTATATTACTATAGTTTTTTCACTTGCGGATGAAAATGAACTGCAGATGTCACTGGACACGCCCTCTTTTTATAGTATTGTAAAATCACTATCATCTACTACTAAAACAAATCTTGTTGGCTTGTGGTTGCTCTTCAACCAATGCACTGCGCTAATGGTGCCTCTATCTGTGTCTTTGACCGAATGCCAGCTGTGGTAAAATCATGATTGTGATTTTGTCATGACATGCAGATCAGCAATTAGGTTCAGCTCAAGACTGCCTTAAAACGCTCAGTTAGCTTGCAGTCCCAGCTGTTGTCAAACATTCTCCATTAAGTGTATCCTTTGCTTACAAGGTAAAAGGTTATTTTAAGCTAGCTGAGTGGTCTCTCCGTCAACTCATTAGCTATGCCGCTAATGGAAGTACTTGGAGATCCATTGCACCTTTTAAATAACTCCAGAGGCCGCGATCAATAGTCAGTAATCTGCTGAAACAAGTTTTGAAACAGTAATTGTTTAGTTCACACCACAGCTTTAGAGTAATAGCCAGTATGTGGGCCCAGATCTTAGTTCCTAAAAAATGCACGTGAGTTGATTTAAATTCTCATAATGGGAAGCATTTTTTGGCATCTAAGAATAAAGGCATTGATGCACACTCTAACATTCTATAAGCGAGGATTAGTACGCTCTAATTTGGTCACTTTTGATTAAACTGACTCTCTGACCAGTACTGGTCCACTGCCTTGTGGTTGGGGACCTCTGTTTAATAGGATACATGTAAGTTAGCCTGACCTGTTATACATTTGTTACAGTTTAACCACTAGCAGAGCTGATGTTGCAGTGGTGCCACCTTAGGGTGGCACTGTTGGCCATGTCTGCCGTCGGTCATTGCCGGGACACTGTTGCCAGTGTACAGTAATAACAATTTCCTCCGGGATCAATAAAGTTTTCTGATTCTGATAGTAAATGTGCCTACAGCAAATGTGATATTTATTGTGATATATACAGCAGAGTGTCATATATTGTCACGCTAATATTGTCAATGCTGTGATGTGATGCAGTGTACAGGCTCACCTATGAGTTGAGCTATGCTGAGATGAAGAAGGGATCAGATGAGTGGAAGACTGTGCTGGCTGGCATGTTCTTTTTCTTCGGCTTCACTGGTCTTTTGGTGTGGTGGCAGCGCAATTTTGGTGGGTATTTTTCCTCCTCCTCACCTTGTCCACTTTAAGGATTCAGTTTGGTAAAGAAAAAAAAATACATTTTTACAATTTTCTGTAGTAGTCAATTAGCCAAGACACAGTTGGAGTCCTAACTCTGCTGCTTTATACTAGTATAGAAGGTACGCAGCTAATGCTGGATTATGTTAAGTACAAAGTCTAGAATTCACAATTCACCCACTATGTTCCCCTTAAAAAAAACATCCAAAGGGTTCCATCAGACAGGTCAGACCACCTCCAGCTTTTAATGAACATAGAGACTTGTCAAGTCAAGTTTGTTTTCATAGCCCTCACACAAATGTCATTCAGTGTGCTTTACAGGAACAGAATAAAAATATTAAAGCATAAAACAAGAGGATGTAAAAAAAAAATTAAAGGAATTAAAGAATACATTACAGTTGGTGCAAATCAGCATAATGACTAAAGGCTATTTCACCATGTTTGTCGATGTGGTTTAAGACACAGACTTACTGTGAGATTAAAAAGTAGTGTTGGGTAATACAAAGCATACAGTCCTGGCCAAAATTGTTGGCACCCCTGAAGTTTTTTCCAGAAAATCAAGTATTTCTCACAGAAAAGTATTGCATTAACACATGTTTTGCTATGCACATGTTTATTCTCCTTGTGTGTATTGGAACAAAACAAAAACAGGAGGAAAAAAAGTTGACATAATGTCACACAAAAACAACAGAAGACTGATCTTGGGCAACATTAATTAACTGGATGCAGATTGAGTAGGTAGAGAGACGTTTTGGGTTTGGGTATTTACAAACCATTCATTGAAAGAACCCACCTTTGTAAAATCCAGGTCACTGTTTTAGTTCTAACAAGTCTGATTTTCATCCAGAAATAGTATACTGGAATACTTTGAAGTGGAATTGATGTCCTAACAGTCAATTTAATTTAGTTAACCCTTAGAACCCTTAGCGAATCAGTAAAATCTGGTCTCAAAAGATAAAAATGGTGTAAAACCAATGTTTGTTCTCCTATATGCTCAGCGTGCCACGCGGCTGCTCTCCGGACCCCCTCCCTTTCCAGGATTTCTCCTCCCACTTGTGGGTGGAAACTACCCACAGAGTGTTCCAAAGATTGGGGAATTGGGGAATCTTTTTTAAAACCCTGGTAGTGGTTATTATTATTATTATTATTATTATTATTATTATTATTATTATTATTATTATTATCATTATTATTATTATTATTATGTTTTTTAAAATTACCATAACTTTGGGTCTACGTGACATGGGACCACCAAACAAAGCTCAGCATGACATTTGACACCTTGAGCATCAACACAAACCAGGGGAACTTCCATATAAGGAGCTGTTTTGCCGTATGATGATGATTTACCATTCGATCGGGGGTACAGTTCCTCTCCAAAGACACAAAAATAGCAGTTTATGTCCTTAACTGTGGCAGTACCCCCAAATTATGGAGGGGTAATTTACACTCTGCTTGCAGTGTCAACATGATATAGGCAAATGTGTTATTTTTTGTGCAATTATATACGCTTCTGTTTAGCCGAAATAGAGCAAACACCGCACACTGACTACACTGAAGTGATGTAAACTGTCCCTTTAAATCATTCTTACACAACAGACATCTCAAGCCTGGCTCAGACATGCTGGCCAGAGATTGATTTCTGTTGTCTATGCAACCCTCTTATGTCCTGCTTTTTCTGCACGTCTCTGTCCAACGTGCGGTTGAGGTCCAGACCACGCTGCGATTAGGCTCCAATGTGTTAGAAGTGTATTCTTAGCATTTTCACCTTTCTCTGTCTCTCTGCTTGCCAGACGTTTGTGCTCATGCCTGGCTAATTGGGCTGTGCTGTGTGTTTTTGGGCAGTAGTTCAGGAAAGAGAGCAGAAGGGGGAGAGAAGAAAGGGGGAAGATTTGTGTGTTTGAGCCTTGACTTCAGTTAAAGAATCTCCCAAGACATTTGTAAGACTTCTTGCAAAATGAGCAAATACTCTCTCCAAGACGTTGTATACACGTGTGTGTGTGTGTGTGTGTGTGTGTGTGTGCACAAATGATGGGCAGCAGTTTTAGTGAGTATGTTATAGCCTGTATATCTGTGTAAAAAAGATATATATTGCAATATATTTGTTCTCCATATTTACAGCAAAACAGCAGTAAATATGAATGAAATTACAATAATTTACGGATATAAATTTTGATATAGGTGTTTGCACTTAATGTGTAGCTTTCTATCCCATATAGTCTCATGCAAATGTTTGAATAGCACTAGTGCAATTGCATGTTTTGCTCATTTCCTGGGTAAAAAAATTAACACATCCTCTACATGGAAATGCACCTAAATATGACATTTTTCTTCGAAGTAAAGTGCAGGATGTAATGAATACTGGAAAGAATCCAACTGCAGAGTAAAACAATTGAAGTTTTATTCTAACCGTTAGGCAAATCCAAAAACAATAAATCCAATAAAGGCAAACAAAGTGAGTCCATTGATCAAACGGGAAAATCCAAGAAGCAGAAACAGGTCGATAACTAGAACAAGAATCACACAGAAAGTTTGCTTGGTATCTAGGCAAGGCTTAGTATACTTCACACCAGTATGTTGTCAGAAAGGTCTATATATACTTCCTGTGCCTAGTATTCAGGTGATCCTGATCTCGACCTTATTGGTCTGTGTGAAATCCTGGAGTTGTGATCTGGAGTGGGTTGTTCAGTAGTTCTTGGCTGGGACCCCAATTCACTTCTCGTACCAGGCCTTACACAGAGTTTCCTTTGTTTTTAACATAATGGAAAAAAAGATATTGATAATATATTATCAGAGATATATGACATGTTATCATGGCAGAATGACCGAATGCTGGATACACTGTCCTGAAGGTATTCAGAGGTATTTACTGTATTCAGATTGCATTTAGAATACGTCTTATTAGAACACATGGGGAAATGCTTTGCTTCTGTCATTTTTTCTTATTGGTAGACGCACCCACATGTACGCGTTATACTCACTGAATTCAAAGAGTTAGTAAAATGGCCATATTGTCACACGTGAACACACCACAGCACACAGTGTGAACAGTGTCAAATTTGTCCTCTGCATTTAACCCATTCACCAGAATAAAGCAGCGGGCAGCCGACCAAGCAGCACCATGCTCAGTGGTGTCCTGGGATGCCACAACAATTCCAATCACAGGGGCAACTCCCAAACCACCAGACTTCTGAAGGAGTGCTGTGGTGTCTGTCCCCAAGATGTTGGCAGCAGATCCTTTAAGTCTCAATCAGACTTGAGATCTAGGCAATTTGGAAGGTTGAGTCAACACCTTTTACATGTTCCTCAAACCATTTCAGAATTTTTGCAGTGTGGCAGGTAGGTGCCGCATGTCAAAATAACATCCCCATGAATGCCAGGACCCAATGCCTTTTTCCTACTGTGCATCCTGGTTTTATCTCTTCCCTGGGAAAACAACACACACACATCCAGCCTTCCACATGATGTGAAAGAAAACGTGATTCATCAAACCAGGGAACATTCATCCATATCTGATGTTCTCGTGGGTAAGCACCTTTGGCAATGGACGTGGGTCAGCATGGGCACTCTGACGGGTCTGCAGCTACACAGACCCATATGCAGCAAACTGATGACTTGTGTGTCCTAACACTTTCTATCACAGCCAGCAATTTGTGCTACATTAGCTCATCTGTAGGATCAGACCTGACAGGCTAGCTTTCGTTCCACACTCATCAAAATGCTTTGGGTGTCGGGAGGTACTAACCACTGCATAATCTGACCAAATCATCTAGTTATCATAATTTGACTTAATGTTAAGGGGGTTGGGTGTATGTCAAATATATACAGATATTGCTTCATAACTACACAGAGCTCTATATCAAATAAATACAATATGTGTAAATACTTTAGTTAAATATAGTATTATATATATATCAATATATTAGATTTGTCCATGGGTATTGTTGTGTATGTGGTGAGTGCAAGAGAAAGGAGGCATGCATGTCTGTGTGTGTGTGTGTGTGTGTGAGAGAGAGAGAGAGAGAAAGAGAGAGAGAGAGATTTAGAGCCCATGTCGGAAGCAGCCTAGACTCTTGCATCTCCCATCTCCTGTCTCGGAGGCCTCAGCTCTTTGAGGAAGGAAGTCAATGCTGCATCACCTCAGGAGAGATGCAGCAGAGGGAAAGAACATGAGCACATAGAGGGAAGAACAGACAGAGAGCGAGATGAGAACAAGAGCAAGACAAAACAGAGGAGAGGGGGAGAGGGCATGGCTTAAAGCTTTTGAGTCAAGGTGAGAGAGCGAAAAAAGAAGAAGTAGTTGAAGAGTGAGTGGAAAAAAAGGAGTCCAAAAGTCAGTTGTCGGTTGAGAATGGGGTATTTCCCACACCGCTCCACCTCGTGTTGGAACTTGAAAAGCCAGGATCGCACGCCGCAGCTTCAGGGCCGCCGTCCTTCTGCCTCATTAGGGGTTTAAGCTCTCATCTGAAGGAGACTTAAATCTGCGGCAGGCTGTACAGAGACAAAGGGCTGATGAAAGGAGAGGTTTTAGCCCTTAGAAATCTAGCGTTTTTCTTTTCGTATATTAGTTCGATTTAAGTGTAATTACATAATCACATACAAATTGGATTCACATTTATATTACGTACCGTGTTAATGAACCATCTAGATATATTTGGTAGATTTTCAGGTTATAAACTTAATATTCAAAAAACACAAATTCTCACTTTCAATTGTACACCTTAGAGTTCCTTAGAACTAAATTCAATCTTAACTGGAATCATAACATATTAAAATATTTAGGATATTTATTCTTACCAAAAAAATCACAACTCCTGCAGAGATAAATTATGACCCCATAATTTATCTCACCCATAGAATCTATCTCACCCTTAGAATCGATTCAGTAAAGATAAATATCCTCCCAATAGAAATTCCCCTAAAACAATTATCTGAACTAGATAAAATTATTTCCAGATTTATTTGGCAAGGGAAAAAACCTAGAGTTAAATTTCACGAGAGGATAGAGGAATGTCAGTACCTCACTTTAAGGATTACTCCTATGCAGACCAGATGAAACCCTTAATTAATATGTGTAATCCAAAATTTAAGGCTAGGTGGAAAGATTTTGAACTTTCCATTATGAACAACCCCCCAATCCAAGCACTACTGGCTCAAAAGAAATAGCTAAGTCTCTTTAATGATCTGCAAAATCCATGGATCAAGACTCAATTAAAAATCTGGAATACGATAAGAGAGGAGTATAAACTAGATCATAAAATACAATTAATTCAATGGTGTGCCTATGAGACAGATTTTAAACTCAATCATATAGATAATAGATTTTAATCCTGGATTCCAAAGGGAATAACAACACACCCTCACTAAAGACATTGAAAACTTAAGGAATGAATACAGGCTGGAAAAATCAGATTTCTACAGATATCTACAAGTGCGTAATTATTTTGAACACAAACAAAAAACAGACCGTACTGACCCAATACTTTGTATGTTTATTGGAGCCAGGCAAAATGACTCAAATAAGGGTAGTATCTCTAGATTTTATAAGGCTCAGAATATATTAAAAACCAGTAGGAAAAAATAAGGTAATTTTTCAATAACAAATGGAGATGTATGTAAATTGGAACTGTACAATGGAAATGCACCAACTCCCACACATACCGGGAGTTTGGGTGGAAGTGTCTTGTCCCTTACTTTATCACACCTAAACAGAAAGCACACTTTTCGGGAGAGGATGCTAAACGTTGGAGACAATGTGGACTTTGGGAACCTAACAATTGCCATGTTTTCTGGGAACGTCCAGTTATGAGATCTTTCTGGACAGACTTTCATCAGGCAGTGAAACACATACTTAATATTGACTTGCCTTTCCAGTTCTCTTCATTATTTTTAAGAAAGACCGAATTTCAAATGAGGCGATCTGATGAATGCTTATTTGGCGTTATGATATCTTCTAGTAAAAGGCTTTGGTTACTCCCCGAACCCCCTACAGTACAGGAGTGGATAGATAGTAAATGATAACTATTTTACAGAAAAAATTACTTATTACATTTGCTTTAGAAAAACATGCTCCTTAAATTTAGGCCTAAATGGGTTAATTACGACCATTTTTGTGGAAGTACTGATAGAATGAGTAGGTAAGGATGTTTCATATTTATAATTCTGTCTCCTCCGATATGCATGTTGTTAATGTGATATGCTCACGCCCTCTCTCCCAAATTGCACAGTTCCTTTTATTTTTGTTTTCTTTTTTCTCCTTTTTCTTCCTTTTCTTTTGTCTTATTATGTTGATATAATTTTACGTTTAAAATATGTAAATGAGGAAAATGAGGCTAAATTTTCTTGATTTGATGTACACTTTCAAATTTACACCGCCTTCTTTAAATAAAGAATATTTTTTAAAGAATTACACACTGTGTTGACAGGTTTCACTGCCAAACAAAGACTTTAGCACGAGAGCCACAACAAGTCTTGTAAGTTGTGAGGTGGCATCTCATAAATTAGACTAGTTTGTAAAGCACATCCCACAGATGCTTAGTTTTGAGTAAGATTTGAGTAATTTTGTCAAGATTTTTCCGGTTTTAGGGGTGGTGGCCTAGTGGGTAGGATACTCGCCTCTGGACCAAGAGGTCATGGGTTTGAATCCTACCCTCAGCAAACCACCACTGGGTTCCTGAGCAAGACCCTGAACCCCAAGCTGCTCCAAGGAGACTGCCCCCTGTAGTTAGGGAATGGAAGTTACTTTGGATAAAAGCATCTGATAAATGCTGTAAATGTAAGACAGTCAACACCTTCATCATATTCCTCAAACCATTCATAACGTCTGTGCTTGTTTTAGACTTACCAATCGTTTTGCATTTACTCTGTATTTATAATATTAGTAAGGGGCGTACCGTAATGATTAATACTAATAATTTTCTGAATTGGTGTTGTACAAACTGGTGTTTTAACTGTGCCTTGAATGCATATAAAATAGGTAACGTATGTAAAGGAACCTCTGTTCTCCTTTGTTTACTCTATGCATTGTACAGAACTGATGTAATTTTACCATTTAAACAGTACAATATACAACTGCATTCCTTAAATAACTCTCATGATAAAGTAATTGTTTTTATTTTCTGAGAAACCGGTTCAGTTTCTCGTCTAAGAAGTAAAAATGCTGTTATTTGTAAACCCTGTTGAGGATAGTGACAGGTACTTTGTGCAGACTTGAGCAGTCTCTGATTATTTTAAAGAGGGGTGGAGACTCTTAGTATTCATTTGCTCCCTGACAGTCAGAACAGTTCATCATTTCCCCTATATTTTCAGCTTTAGTAACTCAAGACAGCAGTGATGCCGCTCTGCGTGGGCGTCGGTGAACTGCTATAGGTGTGATGTGTTAATGGTTATGACTTTACTACCACGATTAATTCACACTGGGCTGTTTTTTGGCTTAGTTTCCATATGCAGACTGGACAGTGAATGGAACATTTTGAAATATGTTTTGAAAACAAAGTTCATGCAGTATCACTAACTTTTATTGTTTTAAAAAGGCAAATAAATGCAGTTTCCATGATATGGTCCTTGTGATTTCAAGTAACAACACGCTGTTGTTATTGCTGCAGAGAAGTGGGATTTCTAGGGGTTTTATGAAGGCCGTCATGCTCTTACACAGCAATATTGCATTTTTTATCTGCCCCTTTCTACCATATTTGTAAGTCAGGGTGACAAAGATACCCTACCCCCGGGGAAATAATAAGAGGCCGATGTAGTTGAGTTCATTTCATGGCATTTGGCGGTGTGTGCCTTTTTGTATGTGTGTGTGTGTGTGTGTGTGTGTGTGTGTGTGCACTCGTAAATTCTGTTTTGAAAACGCGCCTGCCTTGTTGTGGGTAGCGCTAGTAGTTTGGTTCCCTTTGGCCCGCCATGCACTCAAACATTCTTACTCATTTGTTTATTCCGTTCCTGTTTTCTAGCCTGAAGATAAGTCGGCAGCGTCAGGCCCTTTGTTGTCAGTTGCAGCCTCTGTCAGGACAATTAATGGCTCTTTATTTATTTTGTTTGCTGACAGAGTCGTAGTTGTGTGAAAGGTGCGTGTTGGGAAGTGGGGGGTGGGGTGGGGTTGAGAGTGTTCAGGGGATTTTGCACAATTAACCGTTTCTTTCATTTTCTTTTTTTTTCTTCCCTTCCTTTTTAGACTTTTCATGGCTGTCTTCTCTTTCCTTCCTGCAGTGCGTTGTAGTGTTACTGAGTACAATGAGCTTATTTTATCCGAGGCTGTGTGTCTTTCAGCAGTACGTGCATTCGGAATATATTGTCAGAATATGGTTGGAACCTTGTCTTAAAGCATAAACTAGTCTTAAAGTGAGTAATAGTGACATTCTTTGATAGAAAGAAATAAAAGTGTCTTTGAAGGCGTGCACAAGCTCTAATACTAGAAGTGTTACTTAGATGACCCTACAGTGCTAACAGATGCACCAGCTGTTTAATCCTTACTAGAAATTTCTATGTAATTTTAGGTGTAAAAATAAACAAAAGTAAATACGAGACTCGGCTAAATTCAGGCTGGTCTCAGACCGATGTCCGCTGTGCTCTCTTTTCTGCAGTGTATGGCGATGTTCCTCACACCCTGTCACCCGAATGGGTTGAGAAGCAGACCCAGAGGATGATCGACATGAGGGTCAACCCTGTGCATGGCTTCACCGTCAAATGGGACTATGAGAAGAAACAGTGGAAGTAGGAGGTTTACAATGGCTACATGTTTAGCATTACTCATCATTAACCTGTAGAAGACTCAAACATATTCAGTATGTCTAATAAATACAGAATGGAATGTAAAAAAAAGTGTGTCTGGCATTCTGCTTCAGAACGGTTTCACACTTGGGTTGATTCTTGGTTCTTCTTATATCTTGCTCATTTTATATCTGGTTGAGCCTCAGTCTCTGCAGGTTTAAACTGAAATCATAACTGTACATATTACATTTTTCAGTTTGTATCGGTTAAGTAGTTGTTTTAAAGCCTGTGCTGTCCAAAACTGTACAAAAGATTCTCTCAGATTAACATGGATATTGTGAATGTATGGCATTTGGTTTTGTGTGTATAAAACTTCCTATGGCTACATATCCTTATAATATAGCTGTAACTGGATAAATCCTGTGGGTGACCCAAGCAGTCTACTATCATTTATCCTTTAGGCATGATTAATTTGTAACTTGTGAGTAACTTGTTTTGATCAAAGTTCTATGAAACAGATAAAACAACATCCGTGAACTCAGTGTTTTTCCCCCCAAAAATATGAACACAAACAAGTGTAATAGCATAATGTTAAAATATCCCTATCTTGAGTTTCTTAATACTTGCAAATTCTAAAAACATTGAAGGCAGTGTATCAGTAGCTACAATATTATGTAAGCCTGCTGTATTTGCAAGTTAAACTACTGGAGGCTATGCAATTCAAATTGAGAAGCACTGCACACTAAATTGCCACTATGAACATGTCTTAGAGCATATATATATATATATATATATATATATACATACATATATATTAGTGCTGGGCCGTTAACGGCGCAAGATTCTTATCGCGCGATAAAAAAAATATCACTGTTTGTATATAACAAACATACACTAAGTATGCACGCCCTTGAACTAGTACTTTGTTGACGCACCTTTTGATTTAATTGCAGCATTCAGTCTTTTTGGATAGGAGTCTTCACTTGGCAATATTTGCCCACTCTTATTTGTCAGATTGCAAAGGCCCTCTTTAGATGATCCCACAGATTTTCTCCTGGATTTAGGTCTGGCTCTGGCTGGGCCATTCTAAAACTTCTTTTAAAGCCCCAGTTCCAGCTGAATAAAAGCATCCCCAAAGCATGATCCCACCACCATGATTTACAGTGGATATGGTGTTCTTTTGGTGATGTGAAGTGTTTTTGCACTAAACATACCTTTTGGTATTGTGACCAAAAAGTTCAACATTGGTATCATCTGACCATAACACATTTTACCACATGATCTTGGGAGACTTGATATAGATTACTTTGCTAATTTTAACTGGAGCTGGATGGGGTTTTTTGTAAGAAAAGGCTTCCGTCTTGGACCCCTGCACCACAGTCCAGATATATGATGAATAGATTGTTGTCACATGTAGTACACAACCAGTACTTGCCAGAAATTCCTTCAGTGATGCTGTAAACCTCTTGCAGGGCTGGACTAAGATAAAAAATCCTATTTGATCCTATCCTATTTGGATCAAAAGTTGCTTCAACAAAATTTTAGTTTAAGGGTGCGCATACTTAAGCAAGCAGCTTATATTTTTTTACATTTTTTCCCAACCAAATTTGCATGCTTTTCTATTGAATTATATGGGTTATATGAGACGTTTAAGGTGAGAGAAGGTGAGAAATATTTTTTTGTGTACACTTTTTACACTTCACACATACACACACACACTACATGGACAAATGTTTGGTGCCATTGCACCAACAGGGACTTTAATGACATTGCATTCAAATCCATAGACTTAGTCCTCCTTTGCGGCTGCAACAGCTTCCACTCTTCTTGGAAGGCTTTCCACAAGATTTCGGAGTTTCTGTGGTAATTTGTGCGCATTCGTTCCATAGAGCATTTATGAATGTGTGGAATAGGGTTGATTTCAGGGCTCTGTTCGGGCCAGTCAAGTTCTTCCACAGTGAACTCATCCAGCCATGTCTTTATAAATCTTACTTTGTGCACGGAGACACAGTCATACTGGAATAGAAAAGGTTCTTCCTCAAACTGTGTACACAAAGTTGGAAGCATGGCATTGTCCAAAATGCCTTGGCACTGCACTGGAAAACAGGTAACCCAATACTGAAAAACAGTGGAGCCACGAAAAACAGGTGTGTCACAATACCTTTGTCCATACATTGTAGAAGAAATGTTATCTTTCAGAATAAGAATGTTCTTTTTTCTGCGAAAGTCTGAATGAATGGCGTGCTACATATTCCGCACACTAAGTTCCGCCCTCTTTGGTTGCGATTGGCTGTTGTACAGGGTGGGTGGGGCTATTTGGAGGGGGTGGGGGGAGCCCGTGCTGAATGAACGTTTCGGCGTCACGCGCCCGCGAGCCTGTACTCCTCAGAATGGACCTGTAACGGTTAACGTTACTTCTCCGGATCTGTAACGGTTCCTGTCAAATCCATCGTTACCGTCACCTGCGAGATATCTACCGTCTCTGCTACAGGAGAGCTTCCATTTCGAGGAGCTCAATTTTCTCTTCCGTGTTTTTGGTGACTGTCTCATGTTCTGTGGAATTATAACCCTGAGGAGAGAAAGGTAAGAAGAGAAAGAGAGTTCAAGCTAAAGACACCTTTTCGAATGAGTCTGGTTTGAGAGAAACATAAGAAAGAAAGAAAACTCGCTTCAAAATGGGCTACCTCAACTTTCGTTAAAAAAAGGAAAAACTGAAGGGGGCGTTCCGCGCGAGGCATACCCACCGCCCCTCTCTCGCGCGCGCCGGCCGAGAACGAGCGGTTGGCCGTTGGAGCTGAGAGAGAGAGAGATGGCGTTTGGTTACCTGAGAGAAGTTCTGTAACAATTTGCCTAACCTTGTAGTAGCCCGTTTCTATATATGCATATATATAATATATTTGTGGTTTTCACGTAATGTCAAACGACCGTGACCGTGCGAAAAAAGCAAAAAAATGTCGGGACTCTCTCGGTCGGACAGTGCTCTCGGACCTGGCGTGTTAGTGAAATGTGCTCGGAGTGACCTGCTCTCGCTTAAGAACTAAAAACAACTCGACAAATAGAAACAAGAGAAAAATAAATAAAATGGCCAATGAAAGTCCCTACGACAGCCGGGACATCGTGGAGAAATATCTCTACCATAAACTTCTGAAGCGAGGGTACGTGTGGGAGTTCCGACCCGCAGCAGCAGGAGCCGGAGGAGCCACGAACGAGAACGACGACGACGAGGCCGAGCCCCCGCGCGCGGGGCCCGCGAGGCTGCACCGACTGCTGCGCGAGGCCGGGGACGAGCTCGAGCGCGCCTACAAGCGGGACTTCGCTGCCATGTGGGACCAGCTCCGCGTGGGTCCGAGCGCGCAGCTTCAGCGCAGCTTCGTGTCCGTGGCCGAAGAGCTGTTCGGGGACGGCGTGAACTGGGGCCGCGTCGTGGCCTTCTTCGAGTTCGGCGGCACGCTTTGCGTGGAGAGCGTGAACCGCGAGATGGCGTCGCAGGTGGAGCACATCGCACGGTGGATGACCGACTACCTGAACGGACCTCTCCTGCAGAGCTGGATCCAGGACAACGGCGGCTGGGTGAGTGGGGGCGGGTTACACTTCACCTTACTCGTCAGATCACACACTCTTTACAACTTAGTCCCCTCAAAGATTTCAGTCAGAGACGTCCAAAGGGAAACACCTCCAGGGCTCAGTTCCCTTACACGTTGGCTCTCAGCCACACCCACCTACTTATTCCATGTTCACGCGCCAGAGGTTAAAAAAAAAAATCAGATCACAGACACTCTTTACAACTTAGACTCATCAAAGATCGCCACGGTAAGAGGTGGCAATGCCAAAGACCTCTTATATTCACCTACTAAATCCATGTGCATGTGTTAAATATCTACTTTTGGCTAAAGGATATACTAGAGGGTGATCCAGGACAACAATGTAGGGAGCAAAGGAGTGTGGAGGTAGCAAGGGGCTTACACTTTACATTACTCATCAGATCATAGACACACTTTATAAAATAGACCCCTCAAAGATCTCCACTGTAAGATGCCTCCAATGGGAAAGACCACTGGGGTTCATTTCTCTTACACTTTAGCTCTTCGCTACACCCACCCACTAACTCCATGTACAGCTCATTATTGCATCCATCCATAGGTTAAAAACTGCAGACACTCTTTACACATAGACCCATCAAAGACCTCTAATGGTAAGAACCTCTGGGGTTCACTTTGGCTCTCAGTTGCACCCACATACTAGCTCCATGTGCATGCCCCATGGGTGAAAAATCTGCTTTTGTTTGGAGGGCATACTAGAGGGTGATGATTTGCCCCAGAGGTGTAACCCTTGTCCACACTGACGGTGGAAACCCCGCAGTTAGACTACAGCTATCAAGACAAGAGTTCAAATAGGGCTGCACTCATCAGTGCCTCAGTTCTTCTCCTCCTGCACTTGGACTTTCAGCCACACCCACCTACTTACTCAATGTGCAGATGTGCAATGCTCATTTTTGCATGCCCCAGACCCAAAAAATCTGCTTTTGGCTTTAGTCATACTAGAGGGTGATGCTTTGCCCCAGATGGTTAACCCTTGTCCACTCTGGCTGTGGAAACCCCTCAATTAGTCTACAGCTAACAAGACAAGAGTTCAAACAGGACTGCATCTCATCAGTGGCTCAGTTTTGCACTTGGGCTCACAGCCACACCCACCTACTCCATGCGCAGAAGTGGAATGCTGCTTTTTAAGGCTCCTTGGCAAATGTTCTGCCAGGAGTCTTCTCCCCACCCACCCAGAAGAGTGTGTTGAATATCTAATGAGTTTCAGGCTGTGAGCGGCACTATCCCTGGCTTACACTCTATTGGTAATTCGTTTGAAAGGCTTTGCCTTTGGGGTCAAGCATCCTCAGCACTCTGGTGTTATAGCGACTCGATGTCTGTTCGGTAGTTGACAGGCAGGTACTGGAGAGATTGGTGTCGCTTTAGTCTCTAGATTTGCTTGCTGGTTCAGGCCTGTTGGGTATCTGAAAAGAATTTGGCTCCCTGCAGGGATTGTGGGGTATGAATGAAAAATCAAGCATATCCACCAGCACATTTAATCCTGCAGTCAAGTATGGAAGCGCTCCTATTTTTTGGATGGGGGGTACAGAGATCTTGTTTTACCACAGCTTGGTTCCTGCACTGCAGTGCTTGTGCGCTGAATAATTTAAAGCATAAACTGAAGCAGCCCATCACAGCTCTGTGCACTTTCATATGAGATGACGAGGCTGCAAGCACTATCTGACTGCCCATGATATCATGGTACCTTAAAACCTCTGAATTCTGTCCTCAGTCTCAGACACAAATGATCATGCACTTGTTTGCTAAGCGTGTTGTCAGGATAAAGACTAATAAAGTTAATGAGCTTGCTGAGTGCTTTTGCTCCTAAGAGAATGGCTTGACATTGTGTGTTTTGAGTGGACACTTTACTGCTGCTTTATGATGCTTTTCTGAAAATTACACAAACATGAAATAGAATTGGAAAAAAAACAGCCTACTTGGCATCAGTGACACCTCCATTTGAACGAATAGAATGTTATCCTGGACATGTTTCTCATTATCCATCATTACCTTTAACAGTGAAAATCAACAGTACAGTGTATATCACTATGATCTAGTGTAAGCAATGTATTGTCCAGCACTACTCACACTCATAAATAAGAACTGTAAATGTCTTAAAACCTGCATCAAATGTTAACTTGAGTTATATTAGGGCAGTGGATGTGGTGTTGAACACCTTGCTGTCTCTTCTTCCATCCTTTACTATGAATGTGGGGGTGGCAGTGTGAAGGGTACAGTACCGTCTAGACTACATTCAGGCTAGCCTAGTTTCTGGGCTGGTAGGCCAGGCAGGTGGAAGGATGGTGGCCCATTGGGGCCATTATTCCTGTCTGGTCTACAAGTGGACTGGAGCAGAATTAATGACGCTCATTACTTAACGCATCTGCTGCAGGATACTTAGATAAGAAATAAAAAGGCCTTTCTGACAGAGTGGAGTGTGGAGGAAGACAGCAGTCCGGAAACAGAAGAAATGACCACTTTAAGCAGACAGTCCCTAGACACTACTTTGCCCTTTTGCCTAGTTCTCAACTTGTTCTGTCTTTTACACAGTAATTATATTAAAGTGGCTACTGCAAAGGATATACAAAAACGTCAGACTGTGTTATTACAGGTGCTATTAATATGTATGTCTGTATCTTATCCTCTGTGTGCGTGTGTGTGTGTGTGTGTGTGTGTGTGTGTGTGTGTGTGTCTACGTCCAGCTGATGAATGACTATGGTCAGTTCCATCATTCCTTCAGGTGATGAGGCAGTGTGCAATTAGGATACAATTAGCACAGAAGCACTTTAATGAGGATTTAACTCATGTCTGCATTATTCACAAAGCAGCCGCACTCTTGTCCAGAGGCAATTAATGATTAATTTATTTCATTTTGTCATGAAAAGCATGCTTAGAGTTTGCGTCAAGACTGATATTGCAGAGGGAATTAGGTTGCGCACCAGAGCCGCACATTATACTTTTGTGTCTTTGAATTTGCCCTTAACTGCTTTAAAAATGTGGGATTTGTTTTGAAGGGTTGAAAATGTTTTGCACTGAGACCTGTCGACACCAGGGACTTGCATCTCTGTATTTTTTTTCTCTGCAGGCTAAATTTCTTAAGTCAGTTTTTATCAGTTTTCTGTTAGCTCTTCATACATGGCAAGGGATGTAAGTATTTTCTAACATGGTACTTGCTTTGTATGTGTTTTAACTCGGTTTAAACTGTGAAACAGTTCAGCTTTGGCAAATTAACCTTTAAATTTCAGTATTATTCATGCCTCCTAGATATCAAACAGAAGCACCAACAGAGGCTAAATAATCACCGAAACTATGATAAGTGTTCCTTGCAAAAAGCAATCAAAGGAAAATCATATACTTCACTAAGCACCAGTGGTTTAATATCAAACAGCATTTTGCTGTGTAATGTGAAAATATTAAAATGGCTTTTTATGTTGAGTACTTAAATAGAAAAATCTGATTGCTTATTTGTTTTCTCAAGTGTGTGACATACAAGGGACTATTTTTGGTATTCATGGCCTGCAGTAAAGGGTGCACAAAATGTGCAAAAATGGCCTCATTTAGCTATAAATTGGTCAGATGGCTTTGCTTTGGTGCCAAAGAGAAATGTCTGCAGTTAATGCCGACTTATTATCATCCTTTTGAATTAATGCGATTCATTAATCCTTGGATAAAGCCCCTGGAATAATTGCACAGTCTGCGGAGAATACATGATTCCGCTGTGCCGCATGATGCTGTTTCATTACTGTTATTCCAGACTCCCTGCTGGGCCTCCCCATTTACCCAGCATGTGATCAAGACCTTCATCTCGCTTTGGTCCTCTTTCCAATTGAATTTGGGATTCAATTGAGTTTCTGAAGCATTTGAAAGGCCTGTCTTTATACAGAGCAAGCAGTAAATCTGCTAACTGTAATGACACAATTATAGATCATGTTAGCCATGACAAAGCAAAAGGCATAATTGAATTGCCTATGTCTGATTGACATGTTAAATTTAGGTACAGCTGACTGAATCACTTTGCCTTGGGGAGCATGCCCACTAGCACTGCAAGTGGAAAGCTCCAAAGTTCGACAAGTCTGGAGAAGGATTCTTTGCCCCAGTGGTTTATCATTGTCCACTGACTATAGAGGAAAGCTTTGCTTAGGGCCTTGGTTGCCTTACTGGATAATGCTTGCTGTGGAAGACTCTCTAATTAGAATATGTCTAACAATAGTTCAAAAGAGGGCTACTGTCTAGAGGTATATAAAAATCAGTATTATTTTCAAACATGAGCAGATTATGCTGAACTGCTTGAGAATGCTGCTTGTATTATTCCTTTCTAGGTTTTTTCATTATCGCCACTGTTACACTGAGGTATTTCATTTGCTGTGCCCCCAAACAAATTATCATTTACTCTTGTTATAATTGTCATGTTACTAAACTGAGTGTTAGTGGATTTAGAAGCCTTTTATTAGACTGAGTCAAATAGAAGCTTTCTGATGGGGTTTATACTTCAAACTTGGCAGTAACAGCTGGTTTATTCCCTTCTCACTACATGCAGTTTAGGTGTAGCTGATAAAATATTAAAGTTAATTTATTTATTCTATTGGCTAAATATTTCTCCACTGATAGACTTTCCTGCTAATCTGCCATATGAAGTAAAAAGGCAGAGTAACCTTTTACAATAAGACTATGAAGGGTTTATAAATGATTTATAATTGCGTTGATGATTAGGTTGTAGACAGTTTAGAAATAATTAATATGTTGTTAATTATCAAACATTGATTTTTGATAATTGATACATTGATACAGTTATCAAACATTGATACAGAATCACTATTTGGCAAGATTTCAGATCTTGCTAGTTGCTTAACTTGTCACTTTCTCAGGCAGAATGTTAAACTGTCAACTTCATCAGGTATTTAACATGTTACTACCAAGAAAACACCAGATCTTTTCAAATGCTGAGTCTGCATCAAGGTGTGACAGCTGTTATAAATTTTTATAAGTGCTTCTACATGATATAAACTGTCTACAATCTAATTACCAACCTTATTATAAATCATTTTTAAACCTTTTATAAGCGTAGTGTTATTGTAAAGTGGTACCAAAGGCAGTAAGTAACATCTTTCCTTTATTTTTTAGACCATGTCGATGGCAAGTGTTGCTAGACTAGTAAATGTAGTCTCAGCTGTATAAGCTATATTTTGGACACAATGAGAAGTTTATGGTTGTGGTAAGCGTGAAAAGTACCCAGAGAACCCCCTTGTTTCATTGAGCGTTTGATGATAGTTAAGATCTTTCACTTTGGTTTTAATGTTCTTTGGAAGACATTTCAATAAATTGCCCTGGTAATTACCTAGGTATTGCTGAAAAGAAATACAGTTGATTCTGGTCTTTTTATTGTAGTGTTACCCTACTCAGGCACGAACCGTAACTGTCATCTAAGAATTTCTGATCATGCGTGGACAAATGTGGGTATTTTCGCTGTTATCAGGGACACCCACTGTGCTGTTTACCAAATGCCGCTGGAGTTCTAAAAAGCCAGTCTCTGTTTAGTCATACAGAATTACGAGCCGCTTTTATTGAAGTTTGTTTAGTTGGGCTACAAGTGTGTAGGTGCTCAGCCCACGCACAGCACACCTGTGGTTCCTTCCATTCCTGTGTGTGTTGTGTGTGTGTCTGTGTATGTTTGTGCATGTCTGAGTGGAACTGGTGGTTCCTTGCTTTAGTGGGCCTGTTTGACCCCACCTGTGCCTTTTGTAGGTGGGTGTTGTGTTGGGGCGTTTACTGAAAAAAGGCGAAGCACTTCAGAAGCGCCGCTCAGCTATTCATTTTCCAGAACATGTGCCTCATACGCTCCTTTCAAGTGACATTGTTTGTGAAAGTGATGTAGACACTGAAGACAGAACGTGAAGAGAAAAAAAAACCTCAAAGAAAAAAAGGAAAGAAGGGGGTTCTTTTTGTCCTTTCTGTCAGTTTGATTGTAATGGCTTCAAACAAACGTGCTGTGCATTCTGCAGCTGGTGCACTAAACATCGGCACTGTCTGTGAGGGCAAGCCAAGTAGGGTGAGGGACAGCAAAAGTAAGAAGAGAAGAAACCGAGAAGTGTGGATTAAGACAGAAAAAGAGCAGGAAGACCATATGGACATATAGAAAATGTGAGAGAGTTTATTGTTTTTGCTTCCTGCCCAGCTGGTGGTGTAGGGCGTGTCAGCCTCACCTGGGGGCAAGGTAGGGCTCTGTGAGCTGATTGGCTTTCATAAGGTAGCAAGATGCCATATATTATATGGACCAGTGTTGTTGGACTAGAGAAGGTACATGGCACATGATGGAGGTGAAGGTTTAATTTGAGTAGCAGTGGAGGGGTGTTAACTCAGGGGAAGTGAAGAATCCATCCTGATCTTTGTGTTCTTTCATGTGCAATACTGGTGCTGTGTCCATAGCATACCTATTTATTTCCTTTATTAATCACATACATTATATTGATTCATCCAAACAACAAAGACCCAACCTGTTTTCTTTTTAGAACATTATAGCAGTCCATGGCTCAAGATCCTGACAAAAAACTTCCAGGTGTCTGCCACTAATGTCATTCAATAGCACTTGAAAAAAAACTGCCGCTTTGATTAAACCCTCCCACCGCTCATTAAACCATCCACAAACCTGAAACCAAACAAAGAACAAGTTAGGACAACTACAATATTGGGAGAATTATTCACTCATACCTCATTGTGCATAACTATTTTGAAAACGAAACAGAGATACAAGATTCTCTCGGGACAGTTTATGATTGGCTCAGTTAGCAACAATGTTAAAAGACACATGGGTAAACATAATTTGCAAGTGCCAAGTGGTTTTGCAGTAAACGACTACCTTTGCCAGAGTAATGCAATATATTTGCAATCCAGCAGAACCAAGCATGTTGTGACAGCTCTCATAGAAATACAGCTTTCATCAGTCTGAAGATTGAATATTCGGTAACGTCACTGCGGATAATGACAAAAGCAGCCATAAAGCATCAGTGGATGTCAGGAATATGGTCTTGTTAGTGCTTTCATATAATGTAACAGACATTAAACTTTAAACTGTCTCGTAAAATATTTAGCTAGCTAGTGTAAGACAGATAGTTATATGTGACATAGCTTGGCTACATAATGTCCTAATGACACTCAAGTGGTTTTGTGTCTTGATTAGGGTGACACTTCTCTCATAAGGAGTAAAGTGAAGCTTACTCTTTGTGGTGTATTAGCATAGTGATATTAGAATCATATAACTATTGGCGGATATTTTCTTGAAGACATAAGATTGATATAAGGACTGATGTTTATCTAATTATTAATATTTAATAATTTATTTATTGTGTTCTGGAAGAGTGGAATCTTTAGGTATCTTTAGGAATACTCTGCTAAATGTTATGCTTTCATTCTTTCTTGTTTTAAGCCTATAGTAATAAATATGTTATATGCAAGCTGTATGTAACAAGTATTATTTTTGTTCAGGTAGATGTAGCGGCATTGTCTGTATTTTTTTACATTTTTTTACGGGGGGTTCTGCATTGGATGTCAGCATCACCCTGCAAATCTTGCATCCCTAATTGCAGATGTTGGCAGCTCTTGTTGTGTGTGTCTCAAACCAGTTTTCTGTTGTTATTTGTTCTCATGTAAAACGACCCCCTCGGTCGGCCTTGGCAGAGAATCGCTGGCAAACTGAGCAGTACACACCACCACCATCGCCATCCTCCACCCAGGTGTTCTGTGTTTTCTATGACAATACATACCCCCCTCTTTGTTTTTTGTGTCCTCATTATATCAACTATTGGCTGAGGTTAAGCTTTTACTAAGTTAAATGTGTGAGAGAATCAAGGGTTAGCTTTAGCATCCCGGGTGAATTGACTCATGACTGTGATTGGTTGTGAATCAACTTGCCCAACATTTTTTTTACTGCCACGGGCCACCGGGTCATTACCTGTGTTGAACCCTGTCTGGAGACTCGCACACACGTACACTCTAGAGCCCGACTGATAAAGGATTTTGAAGGCCGATACCGATACAAATATTTGTTGGTTTTAAAATCTGATATTTCGATATATCGGCATATATATATATATTTTTTTTAATTTCAGAAACGCGCAACAAAACATTAACAGATTTCCCTAACATTAGTTATTGAACACACTTCACCGAT
>JBBPDB010000001.1:6355285-6377003 GCA_037974465.1 Brachypetersius altus
CGTTTTTATTTTATTTTTGAAATATTCATTTATCGGCCATTATAAATGCCGATACCGATAGTTTGGAAAATGACTAACATCGGCCGATAATATTGGCCTGCCGATATATCGGTCGGGCTCTAGTACACTCACTTGCATCTTGGTGTGGTAGTTTTGGAGGAAGGAAACCTCCTGTTTAAAAAACTTTGTAAATGAGTGCTTGATCTCCACAAAAACAGCAGGTTGGTGTCTTTGATTCTTATCCGCAGCTTGTTTCCATCTCAAAAGAAGGTGTAGATCAGAGACAGAAAGGACAAACTGGATGTGATAGACAGGCTCAGCAGAAAGTGAGAGCTGAGTGTGGAAAAAAACACCTACAGGTACTGAAATGTAAAGAGCACCAAAACATCTTGTACTTTATCCTTTATCTGCCTCTCACTTTAACTCAGTGAAACCAGTGGTGACTCAGAAAAATAACGCTGAGTGAAAATGAAATATCCTGGCCCTTTTTATGTGTTAGTCATTTGTTTCCCTGAACAGGTTGATGCCTTGGGGAGAAAGTTGTTGGGACTACCCCTCTTTCTCCATGCACTCACTGCAGGCAGGTTTTGTGCTGTATGTGGCATGTATGTGGTTATCATTGACTTGACTGACAGCATAAAAAGCTCAATGGACAGCAAACGTGAGCAGTAGTAGATGTGGATACCTCATCCAGCCAAAGCACATTTGACAATTATTAGTGCTGATCAACCATAAGCAAACAAAGATAACTGAGTTACATCCCAATTAAGGTAATGGGCTCATCATATGTATGTAAGATGTCCTGAATGTGATATATTACTTCACTGTATTTTTACTGTTGATTTTTGAATGAGCGATTGATCAAAGTGGTGGTGTGTGCTGATCAGAAGACCGTTGTATTAGTTTTGAGTTTTGCCTGCCTTTGATGCTGCATGGTTGTTCTTGGCTCTTCTCCCAAATGGAGTGTCTAGGTTCTGATCTGTCTTTAGTAATTGTAGCTGCTGTTCTTTCCACAGGCCCTCTGACAGGCAATATAGTGTTTCCCATACATTGATTTATTTGTGACAGCCTGCCAAAATATCAGCCCTGACCTCCATAATACCAACTGCTAGTGCCCCCCCCCCAACGATTCTGAGGTACAAAGTGCATTGCAGCATGAAAGAATGAAAAAAACTATAGGAGTGGAGCACAGGCAGCACATATGTCTGTGGACCTAAATCCTAGTCTGAGGCATCTGTCTGGCCTTTAGAATGAAAGTACCCTTCACCTCATACACATTAGGCTGATGACACAGTCATTATGTCCTCATAGAGCTGTAGTTTGTTCACATGGACACAGGGACAGATTGTGCCAGTGGCTCCATGGTAGCCTATCCCACGCTGTTCATACTCATCAACAAGTATCCCTCTCTTGCAAGTATCCCTCTCCCTCTCTTGCCGGCTGGCATGTCTCATTCAGTGCTGAGCCGTCAGTGTGTGAGCCATACAGTCTCTTATCTGAGAGCCAGGTCTTCTGATACTTTCATTGAATAATACAGTCTTGGACGAAACCCTCTGATACTGTCTTTGCTTTCTGTCACATACAGCTTTGAGTCGTCTGCTGGACAGACAAAAGGAAATCCGATTTACTTGTCCTGGCAGAATGGTGCAAGCTGCCTCTTAGAGATGTCTAATTCAACCTCCTACACAAAAGTTGACAGTGCTGACAGTTGGCTCATGGAGACATTTTACGGAAAATCCACATCTTCCTATTTCAGACACAGATATACGCTGAAAGAAACACACCACTGCAACAAACAAAGGGACACAAAAGGGACATTCTTGCAAAGACTCAGACATGCAAAAAGATTGAGGGCTTGTATTTAGGCACAGAATGTAAATAAGAGTCTTATAGCTCTTTGCTACATGGCAGCCTTGCTTTTTTGCTGCTGGGATCTTAAGATGTGGGAGTTTGTGTAGGCAGGTTGGGGGATTCCTAATGGAATTAGTCTGGGAGCACTGTATAGATTTCTTTCTCCTTTAGATGTGCTCCATAACTTGGTCTGTCTGCTTGTCTCTGCTTCTGTCGGGATCATCCTTCTTCTTTCCTTGTGCCTCATTTCCCAAACTGTTTTTTGCACCACACCAATTTGATACATTTTAAGACCAAAAACCTTTCATTCTGTGATATTTTTTTGGATCTGCTGCATAGTCTTTTGAGCTCATGTGGTCCCGCAGCCTACCTTAAATTTGGAGGCCCAGTATAGTAAAACTAGTTTTTTTCAAATCTAGAGTCCTCAATCTCCCTTGGCTCTGTGTCTGCAGCTTGTTGTGGAAGAATTCCCTTCATCTGTATTTCACTGGGCTGCAGCTTTATGGATGAGGGCCTAGCTTAAGAGTAATGATTCTGGTGGAGTCGTTTGTCTGTCATTGGGTTGTTTAACGTAAGCGTGGCTCAGCATGCCCTGCTATCCATCGTTGTGTGTGCTCCTTTTGTCTGGAAAAGGCAGAATCCCAGTGGCCTCTCTAAAGCATCAAGGGGCTGGAGCCAAGTTGGGACCCCCCTCTTGTACCTCTGGGTCTGCCCTGGCTCCATCGTCTGCCATCTGCTGTGCCTTTTTGCACCCGGCACACTCTGCATTGCATGCTCCTCATCTTCCCAAAAAGATATTTCCTACCAACTGTTGTCCATGGGCCAGGGCTGCTTTCTCACCAAAAAATATATGAATGGAGCTCTTTTGTATGTTCAGCCTCAAGGTCTGGGTGTGCTGGGCCAACAGGCTGAGGATCAGACAGTCAAACCACATGTTATGTTACCTGTACACTGGCATGGATCAGGTGCACTGTTTGGTTTATCCTCTCAGCAAATGTCGTTTTCCCAGCTTGCTGCTTGTCTGTGGGTTCGTGCTCTGATTAGTGGAGCGGGAGTAGGAGAAACAGTGATCAAGCCCAGGGAGCCCCTGGTGAATGCTAATAAGCTGTCATTTCCTGATAGCACAACGTGTGAGCACTGTTGATGCCAGATATGGTTGAATCAAAGCTAAGTCAAACAGTAATTATGTATTTTAGTTTCATCCATTGAAGTATGAATTATTCATAGGGATGTGAGGGGGGAAGAGGCAATCAATCCCTTTTAACACTTTATGTACCATGACCTAATGTTTAGGCATGTCTCTTAATCCTGGCATTTAGAGTCTTAAATACCCTGAGATGCACTGATCTACAGAATGAAGAATGGCATCTTCTGATGTAGCACAATCAAACCTCTGGAAGGACCACTTCTTATAGTCTCCTAACTAAGTCGGGGGACACACACCTGTTTATGAGTTGTTTTCCCAAATTTCCACATATTAAGTTTTGTACTGGACGCATATTGATAAATATGGGTACTTGTTACTGTAGGGGAGCAGACATGCTGTAGTGTGAAGTGAAAGGCATCTCACTCTCTTGTAGGCCGGAGGTCCTATTTCGACTGCTGGGAGCCATGGGAATTTCCTGGATTACAGAATGGCCGTGGCTAATGCATTCACATGGATTAGAGATGGGCATGTCACAAAGCCCATCAGTTGTGATGTGTCTGCTCACACACCCCATTATCCCAACAATTCGGAAACTGTACTGTAAGGGGCTGGAGCGCTGTGGCTGGAGAAGGAAGTCTTTATGCAGTTCTCCACACTGTCCTCCTTCATTCCTTCGAAGAGTGCATTTGTGTGTGTGTGTGGAAGGGGGATTTGGAGTCCGGTCCTGACAGGAATTCATTCTCACAAGGTCAGATACAGCTGGGGGCATTTCAACCTTCTGCACACTGGGGCTTTGAGTGTGCCTCATGTTGTAATGCTTGTCCAGTGCTTTCCATGCATGCTGTATGTTTCAGTGTGGATTACATCATCACTAAGATTACCGGCACACTGTCTGTAACACGCTTCTATTACTGACAATGACTTTTTAAATGTCTCATGAAGGCCGCTTTCACTAAGAAGGTAGAAAAGAACCACAAGACTCAAATTGTAACCAATACCAGATCTGAATCATACCATGAAAAAAAAAGAGTGTAGATCCCCCCACTTCCCCACCTCAGTGTAATATGGATCTGCTGGCAGATGTCCAGTCCAGAATTGCCCACAAATCCCACATCCTGGTCCGTTCTGTGTCCAAGCACTCAGTGTTCCTGGCATATGTAAGTCTGGCCAAACATTTAAATGTGTAAATAGGTTGAGTTGTCAGCTTGACTGGCTGCTACAGACTGTATGCATCTTCTCTCTTGGCTCGTCCAAGCTCTTTGATGATTGCAGATAGGGATTGAAGTGCACAAGGCGGGAGGGGGCTCACCTGTGTGATGAGAGGAGATGAAAGAAGGTAGCTGTCACTTTCCGCTGTAGTGGGATGTTCACAGTCTGGAGATGAGTTCAAACTTTGACTGTGTCAACCATATACCCATTGCACACTTCTGTTCAGATGAGGGGATGGGGCGAGTCACACACTCACACCCGCATTCCTTTGTGAAGGCGCTCATTATTTAAGGACATTTAAGAAGGCTGGGAACTGAACCTCCTCCATTTCTCAAAGACGCTTTGCTCTGGGCTGTCGGTGCATCTTCACATTTCTTTTGTCTGCCCCTTTACTATTGATTGTAGGCCTCAAGTATGTGACCTTCAGATTACACTGCATTCAATGAAAACAGTGCAGATACAGTTATTGTTGGATAATTTTTCCTTATTCGATCTGATCTGAGAGCATGTTGATAAGTGGTTGAATGGTAGTCGGTAACACAGGCTTTGCTAAAATATTTTGTTGAAGTGAGAAATTAGATGTCTAGACAAAGTTCACTGCATCAATAAACAACTTGCACAAAAGTCTTAGGCAGATCCATCTATTTTCTAAGGTAAACTAATATAGTTCATTTTTCTTGTTGAAAGTGAACAATACTTACGCACATGCAATTGTTAAAAAAATTAAGGGGCCCTCTAAAAAGACAAGCATTGCATTGTCTTGCGTTTCTGCCTTTAGTCGCTAGGTAACATAATAGCAGTAACTACAACACGAAGGGTGGATTTACTTAAGGAAACAGAGCAGGCATTAAGCTACAACTCCAGAGGTTTGGCCAGAGCCAAGGCCAAATTCTAAGCATAGCCATGCTATTCCTTCTTAATTTAAGGCATATTGTGGTTAAAGTGACAGCCGACCAGCTACATATGAGGGCTAATGTTCAGTACAGGCCCTCGTATCAGTGCAGTGTGCTGGACCAGTTGCTAGAGCCATTGATGTGGCTGGAGGTTGGGCGTGGCCAAGCACACCCTCATGCACAATTCTCTCGAACTGCCACACTGGCTCGGTAGGCCAAAAATACCCTTCATGTGACACTCGCACTCTCTCTCATGCAGAGATGGAGATAACAGAGACACAAAGGGACACACACCGAAATCACCAAGCACATAGAAACAGCGACAGGAGAATCTTAAGCAGCGTTCCATCAGTGGCTTAAGGGAGGGCATGAGGGTGGAGGTGGCAGATGGGTGATTTAAGCATGCAGGCAGCCTGAAGGCGTACTCTTCCTCCCTTTGCTAGCCCCTTATTGGTCTCTCTTCGTTCTTCTTTCTTCCATTCCTTAATTCAGCTTAGACACTGATAAGAAGCAGACGACTGAGGAACCAGGGAAGAGAGAAAGAGGGAGACTGAAAAACAAGACGGAGAGAAATAGAGAGAAAGAGAAAATAAGAGAGACACAGCAAAGGAGGTAGAAATTGGTAACACACCTAGACCAGGTACCGCTGCATACCAGTTTGTGCTATGGACTCCCTTTCTCTCTCTAGAGCCACTTTTGCCTGTCCTGTTGATGTTTTCTTTCTCATGGTTGTGTGAAATCAGCCAAGATATTTGTCACACTGCTCTATTTAAGAGGCTCCTTCTCTCTTTGGCTGCTGATTCTTACAAAGTAGTGGCAAAGACAGCTGACAATCCACTACGCCATAAAATCTTTCAGGAACTTCAGGAACTTAAATTCAGGAACTCATTAAACTGATTTTTGTGGCATTTTGAATGCGACAAACCTAAATATTACATGTTGTGACAATCTCTTCAAGTATTGTGAGGTTGTATTTTTGACGCCAATGTTTGATCTACTCTGCTTCCCACAGTGATATGGCTAATGAGTCTCTGCTCTGTGTCCGTCCCAGTGGCTGACTTTGATAAAGCCTGTCTTCTCACTGACCAGCTGTGGCATGGGACCCATGCTGACCAATTAAACTCCGTCTCTTTAACTGAGGTCACAGATTTTTACTGAGTACTAAAGAAAAAATGGAGCATACTGTGGGACTTTGACCTCTCCCATGAAATATTCATACAAATCCAAGCTCACGCACTCTCCCATGCCGAATCCGCTTCGTCCTATTGACTCCACCAGTGGGACCATTGATGCATAAGGTGTGGCATTTTTAGACTGGATTTAGCAATGGAACCCCTGTGTTCTTTTGGATCTCCACCCAAATTACTTGACTTCTAAAAATGCTGCTCTCATCCATCAGATCATTGTTCTTTCAAATGGTGGAGGGCTATTTTCTCTGACTGCTTCGGGTGATTTAATGATGATTTTTTAATATGCGGTTTATCTTCAGTCAAATGGAATACCTTGCCTGTGTGCTGAGGGCTAACAGTTGATCATTAACCAGAACAAATGACCCTATAAAGGATGCTGCGACCAAAAGGTGGGCCGATTTTTCCTCATGAAAGTTTTGTGGTACTTTACACTAATCTTGAAAGCATAAACGAACACCCACCATGTCTTTTTCGATTTACATTCTGAGGTTTCAGACTAGATTTCGAACCCAAATGAGAAAAAGGCCAAAAATACTGTTTTGACGCGGATGCAAATGAACGCAAAGGTAAAAATCCCCATTGTAGATGGGTGCGATGTGCGCAGTGTTAGCAGCTAGCCGAATGTAGAGATTGAAAGTCCCTTTTGGTATTCCCCCTACAAAAGGAGAACCAAATCAGAGATCCAGCCCAACTGTCAAGACCTTGTGGGGCACAGCAATTCATCAAATAACTGGAACCCATGGTTGGTTGAAAACACACCATATATATAATTCAAAGCAAGACCAATTATTCATATCAAGACAAAGCATGCTATTTTTATTGGATTTGTTTTATATGGGCAATGCACTGAATCTTCAACATGATTTAAATGCTGTTCTCCGAATGACTGCTGCAACCAACTGTAAATGTTTTGCGGAAAATTTTAACCCACCCAACCAGTCAGCCATATTTTGTAAGTTGGTTTTCAGCTTTAAAAAACTTTCTTTACTTGAGGTCATTTGTTCTTTGTGTCTTCCTTAAAGAGGTATTACTGTACATACATGCTCAAACATATCCTTACATTGTGACTCTGAAGAGGTCCATGGACCATTTAAATCAAAAAGATGAAAGCATATCAATTTCAAAATAAAACATCGACAACAAAAATGAAACAATCTCTTTCAAGCATGCCTCTCAAAATTAAATACCTTTCAGTGGACAAAACGGATATAGTGAACATATTGCTGTTCCATTTCTTATCTAACCAAAGAAAGGTTTAGGTCACCGACCAGAATCATCATTTGAGGTAATGTTTTCCATGTGCTCAGCTGGTTGGAAAAGGAGTGCCAGTTCAAATAAAGGAGATAGCTTGTTATAGACAATTGCTTGTTCCATACTTTTATCTGCTGATGAGGTGCTGCCGTGTTGGCGTAAAGCTGCTTTATCAAGGATTTTGAGCTGATTGTAGATGGAGTCCCCATCAGAAGTGTGGAACAGGAGCTTGGGGGCATGTTGGACCGCCTGGCATTATTGTTCAGTCTGGAAAGAGATAATTTTGGGGGGAAAAGCTGCCTTTCTCACTAATTGGCTTTGCTGGCTTCTGGACAGCTTGTTATAGCCTCCAGATAATTGTGAGTGCAATATGGAGCCAATGTTGTTACAGTCACATTACTGTTGTGACACACCAGCTAGCTACAAGTGGATTTTGAGAGTATTTGTCTTGTATGAAGACTTAAAGGACCTTTTCGTTTCATAAAGGCAGAATTAGCTACAAGTGCAGGGGATGGGGATTATATGTTCTCTTATAAACAATCCACAGAGATGCTGAAGGTGATTCCTTGTTTGTTTTGTGGTCACAGAGAGACATGCACATTGTCATCAACTTTTTTTCCAGGCTCTTGTGGCATTTTTCTAACTAAATGTTACCAAAGCCAGATTGTCTTGTGCCCACATCACTGCATTCCTATCATACTTCTCTTTGAGGCCAGGAGGAGATCAGCTGATACCGAGAAAATGAGAGAGAGAAAAGGAAATAGAGAGATAGAAAGAGAGGTCAGTGAACTCTTTCCCTAGTTGCCTGTGTCAGATGAGGGGAAAAAGGGTGGGAGGCAGTGTGTGGGTGGGTGGTGTGTGGGGGCAGGCATGGGTGTTTGGGGAAGTTGGGGGTGGAGGAGGAGAGGGCTGATTACAGAGTAGTAGGGGTAGGAGAAAAAATGAGGGAGCCGTCTGGCGAAAAAAAAAGAAACACTTCAAGAAGGCCCCCTTCTCTTCCAGTCCATGAGCTAACGCTGGAAAAATGTTTTCTTTTTTCCTCTCCTTTGTGGGGTCGGGTGGGGGGGGTGGGGGTGGATCTTTGCATCTGCCTCCGCATGGCCACCACCCACGCAGTCTCTGTAGGCTGGGGCTCAGCTTTCTCTCTTTCTCACTTTCTGCCCCTTTCCCCCCACCTTTAGGACATCCAGCATTTCCTTAGTCCTGCTCTAGGGCTCACTGACTGTGTTTGTGTGTGTTTGTGTGTGTGTGTGTGTGTGTGTGTGTGCCTTTGTCTCTGCTGGTAGTTTATCGGTGCTTTTCAGTCCCTCTCTCTCGCCCCTTCCTTCTTTCCCCACACGTCGGGAGCTGGCTCGTGAGCACAGCTGAAAGAATGTAACCCTGGCGGTCTGTTGGATTGGCTTATGGCGGCAGAGGGAGCTGTCAGGAAGCAGGCCTTCCCTGCTGTTGTAGTTGATACCTGCTGTCTTTATTCCACTCAGTCGATACAGTGAACTTTTTTGTGAGCCCCCCTATCAGTTTGAATAGCATTGAGTACGCTATAGACTGAATTCAGCTGCATAGAAGGGCTCAGTGATGCCTCTCACCAGGCTTGGCATTTTGGTCTCATTTTTGCTTCTGCCCTCTGCCCCTTCTGCCACAGACGACTGGTTTCTGTATAAACACCAATTACAGCTCTTACTGCATAGTTGGATTTTAAACAATGCTAATATTAACACATAGAAGTCACTTTTTAGCTCAGGGTGCTAAAGAAAAGTGTGTAATTTAATATTATTTCTTCTTCACAGCTCAGTAAAACAATTGGAGAATATCTGCATAACCTAACTATTCTGCATGTTCTAAAATGAATCTTTCTAAGCAGACAATTTAATTTTATGAATGTTGTGCATGCGTATTTGTGGAAAAAGCCACTATTTAGCATTCGAAAATGTCAGAATTACATACTTGAATGTCAGCTGAATGTAAATGAAATACCCTGTGTAATTAAATATGTAAATAGATCAGAATAGGATAGCAAAACAGAAGTTATCTATTCTTCTAATTGTATCTCTTTGGAGCTTGCTTGCTTAGAGCCTGAGTTTTTCTTGTTGGTATGCTTGTAGTTTAGAGCTATTGGCTCTCAACAGCCCCCCTCCATGTTTACCTATGAAATAAGTCCAAACCCTTTCGTGTAATCCCTACGTTTTCCCCGACAACAAGGGACAGATTTGTTTGTGGAAACGGGGAACCAGTGGGCTCAGATAAATCTTTGTATTATGATGCAAGTGCGGTGGGGAAAACATGTTAAGCTGTCTAGAACTCGCTGGATGAGTGTTACTAGGCGTTATGTAATTTAACTTCACCGCGTGAGTGCATGTGGACACACTGTATGTACATGTTTAGATGTACAGTATATACACTGCACATAACTTCTGCTTAAATTGATCAACAAAAGCAGAGCTCAGAAAGTCTAGCATATTTGTTTGCCATGCCGTCAGCCTGTATTTCAACCCTAATAACCGAGCAAGGCTGTGCTGGAAAGGGTTAACATTCTTTAAATGCTTGGCTGCAGCTACTGGTGATTCATTTGTGGCACCAAAATAAACACAACAGACTCAAAAGCATGTCCCACTGGTGAAACAGGCTGATGGGACATTTCCCTAATTTGCACTAGTACTCATATGCACACAGGGGGCTGAATGTCTTCACACAGCCTGTTAGATGTTTTTTTGTTTGTTTGTTTTTTTTTATGAAAAGGTGGAAAAAGTGAAACCACAAGTGCATTATTTCACCCTCTATGTCCTTATATTTAGGTCCCAGTGTGTTTTGTGCCCAATTCCACATGCACTATTTTGGTATTTCTATATTACTAAGCATCTCATCTTCTGCACTTTTGCATAATAAAGCTGTGTGTGGTCCTAGTATTACAATACTGGCACCTTCAGTATGAAACATTTGTGTGTTCGAAGGCTGGGCTGATTGCATCAAAAACAGAGCTGGCTACTGTGCAGTAAAATGCCAGCAGTGCAGAAAACCTTTATTATGTGACTTGCATTTCATTACAGCAGGTTGGGTAGAAAAAGGTGATGATACATTTCACCAACAGCTCAGAGAGAGAGGACAAAGAGAAAGAGGGGTGGAGAGAGTGAGGAGAGAAACAGTGTTGGTCACAGAGGAAGAGGTGGTCATACAGAGAGAGAAACAGAAATTCTGCTTGTCTTGACTGATGAGTACTCATGCTCAAATTAGTGTGGGGATGCACCTGCTGAGAAATCTGTTTCTGGAGCACTTTGGCGTACTCCTGCAGCCTTTTGTTAAAAAACTCTATTATTTATTTGTATGTGAGTTTTAAAAAAGTCTCAAGCTGACAAAATCATTATTAATACCATTTTAACATATTAACATTATGTTAATAGGATACTATAAGATATAGATAAGATATAAGATGTAGTCCAGTAATCCAGGCATCACCAAACTATTTAAAGTAGAGTCCTCAAACCAAAAAGAAAAAAAAACTTTTGCTTTCATTCCTTTTTGAGGTTTGGTGGTTTAGCATGGCTTTTATCTAGCTCTTAATTAGAATCGCATTTTTGCTCTACGAAGAAAAGCCTTTCCAAGTACTAGCTGAGTCTGGCTTCCGGCAGGGCACATCAGCTGATCTGAGGCTTTGTCCCTTTAAACAGCATGGTCATGCTCGTGTCTGTTTATGGAGACCCGTAGGCTGTTTGCCTGTTGAATGAAGTGCCTCCTGCCATTCATAAAGTTTCAGCATGCCTCTAATGGAATGCGTGTGTGTCAACAAAGAGGAAACGAGATTCTGGACAGTGAAAGAGAGGAACTCGGGAGAGCTTTGGTGGTAGTGGTGGTGGGGGTGTTGCGATGGCAGACAGAGAGAGATTACATGCAAACACAAAGACACATGTTGACATCGGTCCCAGAAATGTCTTAGCTAAGCTAAAAGCTGCACATTAACTCATGCATGTTCATGTGCGTGCGCGTGCATGCACTTGTGCAGTCTTCCTCAACTCTGCTGACGACCAAACCCTGAGCAGTTCTCAAGAAGCAGTTACGCCACGCTGTCATTGTTCTCACGCGGTTGTTATGTGCAGAGACCCGGGTGTAATCTGATATGAGCTCCGTCATCCACAGCGAGTTCCAGCCGTCGCATTTTCCACACGCAGACCGACAGAACTTCTCTGACTTCTCTAAATAAGTGACAAACTGGAGTCATGAATAAACAGAAGCTGGACTTTACTGAATGCTCTAAAAGCGACAACCTTGTTGCTAATATCTAAAGTCATGTGATTTCCTGTGTCGCATTTTTGTTAATAGAAGGGTTTCTAAAAACCAGCGTAACACATTTCTTAATTGGCTTCAATTTTAAGAGCATTTGAAGTTCTCTAACCTGTGAAACTGTTACCATCATGTCAAAAAACATCATGTTGAAGAAAAAATGGTCATATTAAGAAGAATGTAATTCGAGAAACACGAGAGGAGAGAGAGAGAGATAGAAAGTGTTTCAAAATGACAGCGTGCTTACATTTTGTCTGTATTTAGAAAGAATGTAATAACTTCATGCTGGAGCCCTAACTCTAAGAATACCGGTTGTGGTAAGGCACATTCTAAGAACTAGGCTGAGGTTTCCAGAGAATAAAGGCTTTGACATTTCAGAAGATTAAAGAGAAATCAAAAGTAAACTCAGATACACTCGCTAATGCGAGTGCCAAAGAAAAGGCAGAGCATTAGCAAACCATTGATGCTTCAGCAGCCTGCTGACTACAGATGGTTGGCTTGTTCATCAGATAATGCTGTTCTGACTGTTCCTTATTGCACGAGCAAAAATGCTTTTTTTCACAGTTCATTCAGCTCTACACTTGCTTTTGAATGAAGGTGTGAGTTATTCTGCATTTAGTTACATGAATGAAAACTGTTGATACAACAAACAAGGTTAGTACTTTCATCCCTCCTCTCATGCACATTCTGAATAATCAGGTGAGTACGTTTGCAAGAGACTCGTCATCAGACAGAATGACACCCTGCTGAGCAGAAAAAGTGGGTGTGAAGTGTGCGTTTGCGCGTTATCCGTATGACCTGTTTCACCCAGCCCCCTCAGGACTGCTGCCTCGCTCATGATAATGTGTTTCAATGAGCCTTTCGTAAGAGTATAAGCTAGTATTGATGCCTCTTGCCTACTTGTCTGTTTATACTCTGGATTCTTGACCTTCGATCTGTTATGGAGGTGACAGTGTTCTTTTTTTGGTACTACATCATGTTTACTGTCTTATTTATTGAGAAGATTGCTTTTCAGAAGAATTATAAAGGACAGTCATTAGCAGATTGCTGCTGTAACTTCTCCAGTTTTTTTCTGATTTGCCTAAATTTGACTAAGAGTAGGGACTTTATTGAGTGAGCCTGTTGATTTTCATTACAGAACAGAATACTGAAAAGTTACACAAATTGCTGGTTATGACTTTGACATAACCTGTAAAAACAGATTTACAATGATCAGCTATAACATTAAAACCAATGAAGTGAATAACATTTATTTGTTTACAGTGTGACCTGTCAAGGGGTGGGATATATGAGGCGCAAAGTGAGCAGGAAGGTTCAGGAAGTCGATGTGTTGGAAGCAGGGAAAATGGGCAAGCATAAGGATCTGAGAGACTTTTACAAGGGGTCAGACTGGGTCAGACCAAGGCTAGTCCATCTGGTCTGAACCCACACAATAGCTACCATAGCGGTGTGATGGACAGTATTCTTCTGAAAAACCCTGGGTCCTGGCATTCATTCACAGTAACCTTAGGAGGTCTTGTGGAGTCCATGCCTGGACACAAGCGGTGTTTTTGTGGCATGAGTAGAACCTATGCAATAAAAGCTTTTGTGTTTTATATTTTTGCAGTATGTTAATTATAATAATAAAGTGTAAATGTTCAGAAGTATATTCTCTGTAGAGGATGTGTATTTTTTCACATTTTACCAACTTTTGAATGGGGCTGAATGTAAAGTAATATCAAGTTCATATAAATGAGTCTATCAGGCTGTTACTTACTGCTAGAAAAGGTGCGGGCTCATAAGCAGTATCAGATTTTAGATACCATCTAAAATCTAATTGTTGTTTATTCACCAATCAGCAGTGTCTAATTATTAGGGCTGTAACGATAGGCTATATGAAACCGAAATTGCAATCCACGAACCTGTGTCACGGTGTGAGAGGGCAGAACCCCTTCTAACTCCCAGAGTTATCCTTCCTGTCCAGATCCAATGCTACCACATCTGTTAGTTTTCACTGCTCTGGGCAGGCCCATTAGCGGTACTCCTCCCAATAAAACCTTTTTTACACTGTGACTGGTGTATTTCCACGTCGGTTTGAGGCAGTAACCAATCGTAGAGGTTGTTACGATTCAAATGAGTCCTCCCGCAAGTCTTTCTGACTTTCCTAGGCAAAGTTATAGTTCAAAATCCACAAAGACCACCTGGTGAGGTGAGCTCAATTTCTTCGAATGTAAGTAAAAGGAAATTATGACTCTTCGCTTTAGAAGTCTATAAGCTGGCCGGTTGTGATAAAACTGTTGGGGAGTTTGTGATTTTGCGATTTTGGCCAGCTGGGCGGAGCTTGTTTTTGGTTTTGGACAATGGTCAACCAGTAGCTGAAGGATCAGTTCTTCCTTGGGGTCTTTGAATGCAAAGAAGCAGTGTCAAAGCATTTCATAATTCTGTGGTAAACATGAGAATGACTCGAAATGGCATCTCAAATGGTACTGCTTTTTCCCCCCGAAAGCATTACAGACATCTTTTTACATGCAGCCACGTATGACTTTCCAGAATGCCATCATCTGTGTCTGTATAACGAACATCATTTATTTTTCCATATGGGTATTCCTTTGCTTTCTGCAGACTCTTTGTTAGTTACAGTCAATACTTAGACTCCAAACACAAGGAAGCTCCTAGAAACCTTGTGAGCTCTGCAATTACCTGCAAAATAAATGCATATCTCAGTCAGGGGCCTCATCAGAGCATAAAACACACATGCACACAGGCATTTAACTTGCATGGCTTATTTGTAGCATTTATGGAGATTAAAGTGCACTTAGCAGTGCAGCAGTGCAGACTAGCTTTTAAAAAAAAAAAAAGGGAGGGATATGTAGGCAGCAGTGTGTTTGTAGTTGTGTTTTGGGTCTTTTTCTGGTGCCCCCCACTAAGACAAAGTAGCCCTTAGATGCTCAGCCTATTCGCTTACGATCATTGTGCAAATTCTTAAAGAAAATTCTCAGAGAGGTAGCATGAATTACTCACCAAATTCCAGTCTGTCTTTGTGTATATAGCCTACATGTCACTAAAGCACAGCAGCAACGTCCTAACTATGCGACAGTGGTAAAAAAACGCGTGCGGTGCGGTCTCTCTTCTGACCCACGCAGCGAGTGGCTAGCCACTAATGAGCTCGTGTGCTGAACACATGCCTCAGAAGAGCCTGTTTTGATCTGTCTTTATCTGTGTGACTCCATATACCTTACTCTGTCAGCGGAAGGCTTGATGTGAGGAAGATGCTGATCGAAAATGAGATGGAACATTGGTCATTATCGGAAAAGCAGGCGTCCGACTTGAATTAAACATTGCTTTAATCATTGTGTTTTCCTAGGCAATGGCACCAGGGTCGCTGGGTAGACAAATAACATGCTGTCAGCCTTTAAGAAACTGCACATGAGGTTTTTTTGTGTTGTGAACCCCTTCCTAAGGATGGCAATACGAGCACATGGGAATAGTCCCAGGCTTGTAGCCGCCTCGAGGCAAATGAAAGAAACCCCAATTTAAACTCCAGACTTTGAAGCTTTAAAGCAGATTGAGGATCCAGCAGAGCTGCAAGCAGATCCACACCCAATCCCAACATGGCCACATCCTGAGCTGGGTCCGCCTGTTACGATGGCTAAAACCACTTTTCTTCAGAAAGGCCCTTGTCGGGGAGCTAGACCATACATCCCTCCTTTACTTTGAAATTAAATTTTGTCTGAGACACTATGGCACAGCCTGGAGAAGCTTCACAAAGTGTTGCTCTAAAGGAACACCAGTAGCATTTTTTTAAACATTTAGTTTGCCCCTCTAAATTCTCTCTGCAGCATGACCTTAGGGCCCAGGATGCTTGGCAGTTTGCTAACCCACAGCAACTCTTTGCAACCATGGTGCAATGGCTTACTCCATTTAGAAATATCTGCTTTTTTAGCTTCCCTCCATTTTCCTGCAAATCATTTGGCAATCATTAAGCATGGCTGCTGTATTTAGATGGGAACATGCAGCCGCCCTAATCTGAAAGAAGGGGTCAGGTTGCCATTCTAATTGGCCATTATATAACGACTACATTTTGGTCTCTTATCAGTCATTGACCTTGTTGCTTTATGTTTTACAGTGTATGAATTGCATCTAAGCTGTTGGAAGCTCTCTCTGAACATCAGCTTAATTTTATGTCTGTATTTTAGACCTTTAAATCGCTACTCCAGTGAATTGCAGCATATAGCAGTAGAGCTGTTTAATTATTGTAGGTAACAGACAGACCTTACTCAATGACTATGTTAGTTCCTCCGGCAGTGTAGAAACGGGACTAATGCCATTAGCGCAAAATGACGGTTTCTGTGGTACACTCATGGGTGCTGTGATCTTGCAGCAGGGGAGGAATGTGTTTGACAGGGCGCATCGTGCTTGTTGTAGTGCCGGGCTCTATCCCCTCTGTTCCCACAGCATCTGAGATCTGTCCCAGGGCCAATCCCATTCCCAGCTCCACCTCGGCCAAAATCGCCCCCGCTTCTCCTCCTACAGCCACCACCGCACATTCCCACATGCCACATATGCCCGCGAAGAAATGCACCAACCACTGCTAACGCCATTCCTGAGGCCAGGAACACCGGCACGCGGTATTGCTTTATGAACTTTATGTTGTAAATATGCTGCAGTTGTGTAGTCAGTGTTGCTTCATAAGCATATTTTGCTCACTTGAACTGCGTGCATATGCTCATGCGTCAATTTGTGCTCACACAAGCCATGTGCCTTTGTTCACAAATATTTATTTGCCCATGTGAGCTGTGTGCCTTTGTTGAATCTAGTTGCTATGCAGACAGAGGTGTTCACCTGAGACACAGCAGTGCAACATCAGAAGAAAAAGCCCACAGAGCAGCATGTATCAGTCAATCATCCGTTAGCTGTCACAGTCACATGAGTATTGATAAACACAAGAGGAGCACTCTGCCTGTTATGACATGACTAATTCACACTACTGAACAACACTTGTCACTGTCGAACCATAAAACCAAATGACTCGGTTGAGGCAACAGCTGAGTTTGAAAACAACGTGAAGAAACTACCCACATACACTTTTCCTTTGAAAAATAGCACCATCAGTGACTTTTCCAGACAAATTGTGTGCCTTTTGCTAGCTCCTGCTGTTTTTGTTCATTCTACATCTTTTTTGTGTGTGTGTGTGTGTGTGTGTGTGTGTGTGTGTGTGTGTGTGTGTGTGTGTGTGTGTGTGTGTGTGTGTGTTTGTGCATATTCACTGCATATTCAACTTGCCTTTGTGATTGTCAGTGTAGGCACATTTATATGACTGTCAGTGTGGGCGCATATGTGTGTTTCATTGGAAGCTGTCTCTGCGTGGTGATCTATGTGTGTGTGTGTGCGCGCATGTGTTCCTTCTCAATGCCTGGCTGTTCCAGTAACTCTCCGCTGGCCTTGTATGCTCTGGTTTTCTGGACAGCTCACAGAAGTATGTCATGATAATCAGTGAATCATCAGTTCTTGGAAAAGAGTGTGGCAACCATCGATTTATGTTGTCGTTGTTGAAAGAGACACCAATGCGTCTTTGGATACAAATCCAGCAGATAATGGTTGCTGTTTATTATGTTGCCGTTATACTTTTATTAACTTTTAAAATCACAAAGCCTTAAATCAATACATGTTTGTTTATTATTCTGAAAGGGGCAGATAAAGCTGGCAGTTGTACCATACCGAGACACCCAGTCTTCTGCATAGTGGCTCTGAGGGACCCCAACAGCCACATGATTCCAATATATGTGCACTGCAGTGCGGAAGTCTGCTAATGGCACACTAATGTAATTGGACCTCCACCTTGAAAAAGAGCTGATTTGGCCAGGCGGACAAGGAGCCGTGGGTTTTATTGCTGGCTCATAAATGCCACTAGGGAGGCGATGGAGGTGAAGGAGACTTCCTGTGCCGGCTGATGAGTCAGTGAGCCAGGCTGCCATCCATAGGCTTCACTTCTTTAAGCCCCTCTGGCTTCTTTCAGCATCCCAGACAGATAAAAGAGACTTAGCTGGCTCCACCTGTTCCAGCCATCATTGTCCACAGGGCTATTTATACAGGAGAGCACTTCCCAGTGCGCTGCCTGGTTGGAGGTAGTCATGGAAAATGAGGCAGCCTCTGACCTGGCACTCTGAGTGGTCATGAGCCACTGGCTCCAACACTGATCTCATGTTTCTGCCTCTCACCTGTCTGTTTGTGTCAGAAAGAAGCTGTCCTTCTCTCTTTGGGTGGATGTTAAGTGCCTAGTCACGTCCAGGCCCTGAAATTCAGGAAGTAAATGTTCTGTTTACCGGAAGCCTGGCCTTCAGGGGTTACTCTGTATTTGATATATTGTATGCAACACCATCTTAATCCCTTGCCAAATGAATATTTTATGCATTGGTAGTAGTAATAAGAGAGTTTGTATTTACAGCAGCCAATGAGCTATTAAATTATGCATAACCCACGCTGATACACAACAGTTTGGGTTTCATGAATGGACTCTCATCCTGGCTATAAAGCAAAATGCAAGCAGAAAAACTTTTTGTTCCTTGAAAAATATATGTTAATTACAGGTTTAAACAGAGAGACTTTGAGGAACACAGATAACAAAAAGCTTTGGAATACAATTTATTTCACTTTTTAAGAAATTCCACTATTTTGATTGTTTTGCTTATTAAGCTGTTAGTCTTTTAGTATTTATGGGTGAGAAGTCTTGTTGTAGAGGCTGAGTAAAGAACCAAATAGATATACAAATAGATATAAGAAACATATTAATATTCAGTTCTGTGCATTGTTGACTGCACCTTTAATTAATAACAAAAAAAACAGAACTGACATGTAGATGAGACTTCAAATTTGCGGATATTGCATATGCTTGGATATGCAAAGTTGCCTTGACTGTGGATGAGTATGTGATCTCATCTTCTTCTTGCTTTGAAAGAAGCTTTTATTTTTTTTGTTGAAAAATTGCTCAACTGATATGATTGGAATGTTCACGCATTCTCCATCGAGCATTACGGCAACCGGTGAAACCCTCATTGCAACTGGGAATAAAACCATCATGTCATCTGCACTTGGAGCTCCAAAATTCCCCTCCTGCCACGACAGTGACATTGAGCCACAGTTATTTCAAAAACCATTGTGCACCAGCATTGTGAGAGCGTCCTGAAAATATTTCTGTTTTGTTTAGTTCTGTTCTCTGCTGTGCTGCAGGCCCGAGGGAGGGGATTGGGTTGCTGATTTTGCAAACGGCGGGTGGTGGGGGAACCTGAGAGGCGATGGGAACAGCGACGATGTAAAGCGGGCCCACGGATCCACAGCTCAAACTTCAATCACTTGCTGTGCCATTGTGTCAGGCCCTGCTCCCCTGCTCCCTTCCTCAGTGCCCAGCCCTCCCCTCCGTGTCCCTATCTTCTGTAAAAGTGACACAGAAGAGTTCTCAAAGCCTGTGTGTGTGTGTGTGTATGTGTGTGTGTGGTTGACATGTGGAGAAGTGTGCAAAAGGAACCAGATGGAGCAAGACTGAAAGACACTGCACAGAATAAATTCAGGGAGGGAGAAAGAGAGAGGCAGAACATCGAGATTCTTTCGAGGGGGGGGGAGGTTCACTGAATCATTTGAGGAGCAAAATTTTGAAAGCCAGGGTATTTGGAGGAGAAAAATGATTTATGCATATGGCAGTTTTTTGCCTTCGTCAACTGCCTCCGACAGATGAGACAAAGCGTCAGCTAGCATCATTAAGATGAGCAGACACCGAGAATGGCTTGTCGCCATTCGGCATTTAACACCTTCGCCCAAACGAACGAGGCTGGCAGCAAGTGAGGCTGCACGAGTCCTTGTTTGCTGCAGGAGTGCGACGTGCCACTTGAAGGAGCTGTCTGCTAGCACCCGCCGCTCTTGCCCTGCTGAACGCACACGGCCGTCTGCACAGGGATTTCACCTCATGCAAATTCACCGCTGGTCCGCTGATCCACGGCATGACTCAGAATCTCCACTTGAACACCCACGCCCCAAACACATATACATACACATGCACTTCTCAAAAATACTGACTTGCTGGAATCCAAATCAAGTTGCTCATTTGCTGACACTTGCGTATATGGGCCCCCAGCCTCGCTCAAGGTCGGTCACGCTCAGCCAGCCACGTTGATGAACTTCAGGTGGCTTTTTGAAGATAACGAGCTCAAGTTGATTTTTCAGATTTCTTCAGATGGTTCAGTGCCTTTGGGTCATCAGCAGGTCATGTTCAACTGGGTTCTTTTATAAAGTTAAATGCGAGTTTCATGTATTAGCTCCAGCTAGTGTACTTGGGAAATTGGGTTATGTGTCAGCAGTTTGGTTTGAATGCCTCAGCTGTGACATATGTGAAGCTAAGAGCGTCATCCTTTTATAGATCATTTTATTTTTCCAAATATTGCCACAGATATACAGATTCTTTGACTCTTCCATTAGCTTGTGCACCGTGCTGCTTGCAGCCCCACTCTTAAAATACCAACCTGGCTTTTGTCTGGGTTTGGGTAGTGATGATAAAGCAACATGGATGCAGTAGTCAGTGCTTAGTAAGGAGCTGTGACTCCTTATACAATAGCTAATAATGGTTTGATTAGCTCACTAATCCCTTCCATGAGGCTAAGCCTCCTGCATTAAGGTAATTTGCATGAGATGTTGAGTACTGTATGGGGGAAATGCTCACTAGGGGAATTTCCTCAGTTCAGCCCTGGGTCAGCTTGGACCTTAATATGCTTAAAAGGAGCTCCCTCACCCTTTCCCTCTCTGTTTCCTGTTTCCCTGTTTGACTATGAAGGTCTCGTTTTGGCTGTGATCATACTCTTTGCCCACTTAGTTTCACTATGCTTTATCCATTTGATTTGTTCACGTAATCAGTTTTTATCTCAATGTCTAAATGCCCTCTAATCTCTGGTTTATTTACTCTGAACTTGGAAATCCCCTTCAGTAACAGCAGTGAGTTGGGGTGTCTCCCCCAAGTCATCAAACACTCCTGAGTGTTAGAGCTGTCTGCTTAACCTGAACTTCCCGTAACTCTATAACACTTCTGACTTGCCTGTGTCCTCTTTTATAGTAACTACTATTTTCTGGATGAATGAGTACTTTGCCATGATTGAACTTGGTTTTATTCATCTCATTTGGATTCCTGCAGATTTCAGAGACACACTCTGAATAGCTCTTAGTGAGTTGAAGCTGAATTGTCTCTGAAGGCATGTGTATCTCATGGTCCCTCGGACAAAGACAATAGGGCCCAGCTCATGAGAAAAGGAAATCTTCCACAGTCCCCTTAGCCAGAGAAAGAACAGTGGGAGGAAGTGGTTGTATTTTTTTGTGGGGGGCACCTGTCACCCTTTGCCAGTGCTTAGGCTGGCTTCCTACCCCTCCCCTTACCCTAACACAACTGCTTTTTTCTGGCAACAATTCAGACACAGCTCAACGGTTTTTGGAGTGTTTGAAGCATGTTGCAAAAGACAAGTGAGAAAAAGCAGTCCCCGCTTATCAACAAGCTGTTTCTTATACAGAGTCACCCTCCCTGTGGCATGGCAGTTGAGCTTACACTTATCTCAGTCACAAGCAGAGGCTTTTTTACAGTTTGAAGGACCAGTATAAAGAGTGAGCCTCCATGCTTGGGGTTATGGCTACTTTTTACAATGGCTGGATTGAACTGCCTACAAAACCAGCATTTTAAATTGTGACGTACACATTAGAGCCCGACCGATAAAGGATTTTGAAAGCCGATACCGATACAAATATTTGTTGGTTTTAAAATCCGATATTCCGATATATATATATATACACATACACATACATATATATTTTTTTTTTTTATTTCAGAAACGCGCAACAAAACATGAACAGATTTCCCTAACATTAGTTATTGAACACACTTCACCGATGATCTCACT
>JBBPDB010000001.1:6377103-6393362 GCA_037974465.1 Brachypetersius altus
CTCTCTGCCCGACTCTGGCTGGATCAGCAGGTTGCAGGATGTGTGGCGTGTTATACACGAGTGTTGCCAACAGGGACAGTGTAGAGTGCCCTCTGGTGGACAAACTATACAATGCCAACACCCATGACATGGTTGAAGGGTGTTTCATCCGTTTTTATTTTATTTTTGAAATATTCATTTACAGATAGTTTGGAAAATGACTAATATCGGCCGATAATATCGGCCTGCCGATATATCGGTCGGGCTCTAGTACACATGTATGAGTGTAACTGAAAACAATAACCCTCTTATTGATGCCACTGATGTTAGTAGATCTGGTCATAATTGACAGGCCCCCCTCTTTGGCTTGATGAAAACTATATTCTGCGTCAGCTACAAACACATGGAAACATAGTTTAGACCTAATTTGAGGAAGAGGTCACATCATAATGGGTTTAGAGCTCTTCTGGGATGAGACACTTTGGTTTTAACATGACTGTGTGAGAGCTGTTTCTAATATGATGTCTGTTTGGCCCCAAAGGTCTCTACTGAACCCTGCCTTAATTCATAATGATGGTGTTTTCCCAGACAAGTGCCAAGTGCCTCTAAACAACATGTGAATCCACAACACACTGCAGCTCAGCTCCAGGAATGTGCCTCAAACCTCTCGTCCATCAAAATGCGTCTGCCATTCTTCCTTTTTTTTAAAATGGTGTTTTGAAGCATCAGAAGGGATGAATTAGCAGGCCACAGATATAAATGCACTGTGGGAAAGCAAAGTGCTCTTGGTTCACAGTGATAACAAAGAACAAGCATGTTTTAACCACAGTATGTGGGCATATGTTGTAATAACTGAGGTAAGAATAGCTTAAGATATGGGAAGAAATATTGTTTAAATATTGTTTTTGAAGATCTGAGAAGTTTTTTTTTTCTTCAATATTTTACATTTCATAAGAAGGTCAAAATGGTGAAATTTATGAAAATAAATGAGATGAAGCAAATGGAGAAAGTTTAATGTTAATTATCCCAAAACTTCAAATGTGATGTTCTATCCCTGGAATATACATAAAGATCATAAAGCTGTTCGCTACAGAGATAGGATGTTTACTCATTACATCAGTGATTTAGAGATTTGTGATACAGGAATGCTATTTCTTCATATTCCCAGACAGGCATGTTAGTTCAAGAAAGCCATTGACACATCAAGAAAGCCATTCAAGCAGCAGGTAAACAAAGCATAGTGGTTTGATTCCTAACACCGATGTGTTACATCTGTTTTCATATTTTAAGATGTCATTAGGAGAAGTAAGAGGAGGCGAAGATCACCTAGGGTGGTCCAACTGTAACTGCAGGGGCCCTTGTGGCCCCATTAGGTAGTGCTATCCTCAGGGGTCCTTATCATACAGATACAATCGCGCTGCAAATGTTTAAAGCACCACCAGCAATGTCTCCTCTCTCGGATGTGTTTTTGCGGATCTTGGGTCCTGCTTTGATGTGGAAGCCAAGGGGTCTGCTGTGCTGCAGAAAACCCACAGGCCCCCCTAGTGCCAAAGTGCTATTGGGTCCTTGGCAGGAAGTGTTTTGTCCCTGCTAAGCAGTTTGTAACGGATAGCATGTCGTTGCAGCACATGTGTTTCTGTTGTGTCGCAGTAGGAAGTGTTCTCTGCCATGTGGATTTTTTTTTTTGTGATGGGAGGAACTTCCTGTAGTTCCTAAAAGAGAAAAAAAACTGTTAGGACAGTCCCCCGTTCCAATGTGCTTCTGAAAAGTAGGGAATAGTAAATTGTGAGTATGTAAGTGTATGTTGAGTATACTTTGGGATCAAAAAATGAAAAATGAACTTTCAGTGAGAAAACCATTTAAGGAAAAGGATGCAACAATTAAAAAAATGTATTCAGTACAGAGAGTGTTGTCTCAAAACAATACATATTTTGCAAAAAAAAAAAGAATACCTGAAAATGTGCTTCATGTTAATTTGTCTATTTTCAATTTGATAGAGCATTTAGCATCATCATAGTCCGACATCAGAATTTATGGTAGTACAGTGGAGTTTTAGTTGATCGTTTCTCAGTAGCACTGAAACAATAAATGAAAACTGGAACCTCTTTGTGCCGCGATCTAACATGCTAGCAACAAGCTAACATGCTAACCCTGAAACAGTGATGCAGCTCAGTATATTACTTAGCACTGTAGTACAATACAATGACTTGCCTATGTCTCCTTTTCGCATGGCTTTTGGTGCCCAACAAGATTACATAAGCCTCATTTGAGCTGTTAATAAGTGCATGCAGTAGACCTAGGTTTCATTTAGTTATCCTAGTGCCAAGATATTGGATCATCTTTATTGATGTCATGGGATTTCAAAGTTAAATGTATTGCAGTACATTCATATCAGTTTGCCTATTACCCACTTGCACATTGCCTCCAGATGTACAATTAAACACCAGTGTTCTCTCTTTTGGGTCGGGTGGATTTAACCAGATACGGTTAGGTTATCAAATGCTGAGATGTGCTTCAGGCTCCGAGCATGAAAGAGCGTGAAGAGTGGCTGTGAGGGCACCAAGAACAGGGGAGATACATGAATAATGCTGTTAAATGATGGAAGCCCAGTGGCTAAGGACGCTGCCTTTTGTTTCTATTGTATATTTTGCTGTGCTGATAGTTAAGCACAGGGCAATTGTATTTTCAGGATGCGTTAGATCCAATGGTCAAGATACAGCTCCCACCAATGTTTCTTTTATGGCCTTGACCTGTACATCCCTGTGACGGCAGCCCCCAACAGAGATGCATGGAAGTACAAACCGAAAGGCAGCAAGAGTCAGAGAGCGGCGCCAGGTCACACATCCCATGGATCCACTGCAGGACCTGGCTGTGATTTACTATGACTCTTGTGGGTGTGAGGCGATTCTGTTCTACTTCTCCACTAAGTTTAGTGGGTTTAGATTTTGCTAGTCTTACTGATGAGGCTGTTGGTTCTTCTCTCATGTCTCCTTGATCCTGCTACGCTGTTGGCTCTGAGACAGGGTCAAGCCGTTGTTTTCATTGAGAATCTGGTGAGAAATGAGATTCTGTTCAAAGAGTAGGGCCATGGTGACGTTGTCATACATAACCATAGCCTCATTTGTAATGAGTATGTGGAGGCGTGGATGTACCCACCATCTGTCACATATAGCGAGTATTCCTGTGATGAGCCTGGCCATGAAGGATTTGTTTTTAGTTGGGAAAATGAGCTGAGAGGAAGGTCACATTTACCATACAGGGAAGACTGACATGCTTGTTTAGTCAGTCCCATAGTGTGCTTTAATGTGCATATAGATATAAATAGTAATGAGTTAATAATTAGTACTACATTGCCACAGTTATACAGTACAATACACTAAACCAGTGGAATATACAAAATTTCAGGGTTGCCAACTTTGACGTATTGAGTGTGAGACACGCATCTGACGGTCATCTCACGCTCTCATGCTTTACATCCAATTTCTCACAAGGAAAATCTATTTTATCCATCGGATATTGGCTGCCCATTGCGTCGGGCCAAACACCACTTGTGATTGATCAATTAAGCCTTACGCGTGGCTGAGCAGGCAGAGAGGTGTTCCCTCCTGTGTACACTCCTCTACGGTAGGTGGTGTACCTAATGATGCTGCACTCGTCGACAGCTGAATTAAGCCTGTGTTAATTTTAAATTTAAGGAGATGTACATGTAGGTCTAAGGCACAGTTTTTATCTATGGTTTTATACAATACAATACAATATTATAAGATGTGGATTATTTTATAGACTAATAGAATATAAATAGAATATATAGGAGACATCCTTCCTGACCAGTGAGCTTCAGCGCTCTGGCTAAGAATCTGCTCACATGCTGATTACATGTCCAGCTGTCCATTTAAAATAACTCCTCCCAGCCTTACGCTACCTTAAATATATTAAGTGCAATAATATATGGAGCTACTTCTGCACCTCACTGAATTATTACAGTGAATACCGCATCATTGTGGTTCATCATCGCTTTTTTATTGCTGCCGTAAACAGCACAGACACAACTAGTTAGCAGTGTATTCATGTTTCATTTGTCTGCATTTTCTACTGCAATATTCTTATATGTGTTTCAGTGAGCAGACTTCTTCCTTTCAGTTTAACTGAAGTGTCTGGGCAGATACACAAATATGCTCCTCAAAGTGAAAGAATGAAAAAGGAAGTTGATAGGAAATTCATGAAATTAGAAGCTTGTTCCAATAACGAGTCAAGTCGCAGATGTTCTTTAATGAATCATGTTAAAGTACGCTTCAGAACCGCTCTATTGAAAAGGAAAGACAGAAGAAGTTGTATGGGGCGTGAGGTCATCTCCTGGCCATGCGCCTGACGAAGACCGCCCAGGAAATCTGAGGATGTGATGACACAGTCGCTTTGACACTAAAGTCTGTCGTGCAGCTGCCACATTCCTATTAAGGACGCAGCCCTGACTGCCTCCAACTAAAGGGGCCATTCACAAAGTCAGCTTGGCCACTGTCAACGATGGAATCTTCTCCGCTTGCTTCTGTAGTCATGTGGCATGTTACACAGACAGGTAAGGTGACACTGAATGACCTTATTTCAGTCTCTGTGGTGCTGAGTGTGAATGCCCTCACCTTTCCAGGGTTTAGCACTGAGGCACTGCCCCAGCCATCACCATTACAGGAAAGACGCAGAGGCAGGAAGAGCACGAGTGTTCTACAGATCAAGAGATCTGTTAATAAGTTATCTGTTTTACCGGACGCTCAACCTTTTGGGTACCTCTCTGTTTCCTGCTTGAACTGGGGGTTCAGCTGAGGTGACTGCACTTGTTTTTTTTTATGCGGTATATTCTTTAAGTGTTTCTGAACTCTGCCCAGCAAAGCTTGCTTGCTCTGATAAATGTCTCATTTCTACATCACTCAGGATCAGTAGGTCTTTCTTATGCCAAGTAGCTTCAACCAACAAACACCAAAGGCTTCTGATACCTTGATCTGTTTTTTGCACAGTTTCTATGATAACTCTTACATTTCCAGAGTGACGAGGGCAAACAGGGCTAATGAGCGACGCACATTCCTACTGTGGCTGATGAGACCGCCCTGCATCCGCCCTGCTGCCTGCCCCACCTTCCATTGCAGCTGAGAGCAGAGGCCAGAGAGGGGCTGCTTTTTGGAGGCCATTAGTAGAGGCCTTAGGCAAACAGAGGCAGTCTGTTCAAACATGGGGCGGTAACAGCCCTAATGAGGATGTTTACTGAGCAGCAGAAAAAAAGGCATGAGCAAACAGGGATGTGGATACGGTGCATACACTGGCACCTCGCAAGCCCTGTCCTGTCACCTCTCCTGCTGTGGGGCCTGCCACGGGCCCTCATTTACTGGGTGTCAGGGCCCTCATCACAGAGCTGGTAGCATGGGGCTCCTCCAGGCTGCCAATGGATGACATCTCCAGTGGCACAGTCTGCTGTGACTCTCGTTAGTGTCCCCGTTCCTCACTGCTCTCAGAGTCTCTTTCTAGTTGGACCTGCTGAACCCTCCCCCTCCTCTCTCCCACTTACCTTGTTGCTTGGAGCCAGGTGTGTGGAGTAAATGGAGCACTGATAACCTGCAGGAAAAAGAGGCGGCCGGCCCAGAGAGATAGACAGAGCAGATAACAGAGGTTAAAAATAGAAACGGTAACGGAAGTGTCTTGGGAGATTGCTAGGTGCCTTTTTTTTCTTCTCTGGGTAACAAGGCCGGTGGCCATTGTTAGTGGTGTAAACAGACAGTGGACCTGGCTCCTGTGTCATCGTTAAATATGCTCTGCTGGCTCTGTGGAATAAACCGCGATCTCGGTCCATCTGGGCTGAAATTTAAGAGTCATTAGATGATTGGGGTGTGACAATGATTACTGTCAGCAATGTCGATGATTCACACAGCTGATGCTGTGCTGGCACCATTTGCTTGTTTGATATTCAGCTATTGCTTAAATTTTGATTTTGGCAAAACAGGCTGCACTGTCCTGTGTGGCTTTTCAAAATAGACAGTTAATAGAAGGTGTGTGTGTTGGGCGTGACTGAGGAAGAACTGAACTCATTTATGTATTTTACAAAATGCAAAATTCATATTTACTGCTTAAGGGAGAAGCGCCTAATCTTGGTGCCTCAGCCACGTTTTGACCAGCCGTGTGAATTGGCTCCTACATAGGTACTGCCTTTTCCAGACACTGACACACTGCAGTGGGTGCCAAGCTTAAACAGAAGCTGAGCACTCTTTCTTTCACAAGGCGCCAACTGCTTAATATTGCATCAGCACATTTGGAGAAGCTGTTGAAGGCAAGACATGAAACTTGTGTGTGAGCTTCCGCACACCTACACTTCACCCCAGAGCGTCTCGCCCATCTTGTCCACTCATGCCCAGTTTGATCTCTCTTGTTCTCTCTCTCTTTCTCTCTCTCTCTCTCTCTCTCTCTCTCTCTCTCTCTCTGTTTTTCCTTTTATTCTCCCCTTTTTCTCTGCACCCCTATATTTGTCTCTCCCTCCCTCTTTTCTGGTCTGTTTTTTGTTCCTCTGTGCTTTTTTATTCTCTCTCCTTTGCTGTACTGTTGCCTCTGAGGCATGGTCCTCATAATCTAATCCAAACAGTGGGGCAGAGGGTAGCATCTCTTTGGGCCAGCCAGAGGCCTGCCGTAGTGCCAGATGTTGTAGAAGTACTGCTTTACTTATTAAGCAGCCTGTGCTACATTGCACCAGGCTCAAGAGATCCATACATGTAGACTTTTTCTCTGACACACTAATGTCACTATTGGTTGTGTGAGTAATGAAATAACCCACCATTTTTGTGTTGAATGAGAGATCAGAACAGGTTTAATTCTTAGATGACACCTTCTTCATCAGCATTAGCCGATGCATTAGCAAACACACACACACACACACACATACACACACACACACACACATACACACACACAACACACACACACACACACACACACACACACAAACACACACACACAAACACAAAATTCCAGTATTGCTCAGGCATGAGAAGTTGTTGGGGCATTTCATAAAAAAAGAAAGTCTCAGGGGAACGAATAATATACAGTCATATACAGTCCACAAACACTCATACAGAGAGAGAAACCTCTTCGGCTCCACCTAGCTTTACTTGGGCGGGCATGGGGGTGTCCCTATATAGCTCTGTACAGTCAAAAGGTAGCTCCTCTGAAATCAGCAAATCATCTGTAACCTATCATTGCATCAGTGAGGTTTTGTCTGGGGCCAGACATTACATTTTCTTTTTCCTGGAACGGTGTTGAATAGGGGCTCTCCCGCTCTTCATGTGTTCACTTTTAATTCCCCATTGCCTCTCTGGGGAAAGAACCTCATTATTTCCTTATAAATGCTCCAATGAGCAGGACTGGATGATGAACAGGAGTGTTTCCTCATGCCAAACACGCAGATAAGTGGTGATATTTTGGGTGCAGAGTGGCAGCAGGCTGTAAGGAACACACACTGTGGGTTTTGGCTGCACTCTGTTGGGTTTGGCCTTGTGATTTTCAAGCCCACCGTCCGAGAAACAGCAGGACAGGGAAGCAGCATACGCAGTGTGTGTAGGAGGGATGAAACAGAGGAAGCCCTCATCTCCTCCTCTATTCTTCTGTTTTCTTTTATTCTCTCTGTTTCTAGATGTTCTTAGCCAAAAAAAGGGTTTCTGCATAGTACAAAAAGAAATTAACCCAAAGACATTATGTAGATAGTGAGTTTAGAGGTCTTTCATTCTTACTTGTCCTTCTTTCTCTTTCCCTCCTTCTTCCTTTCTTTCTTTCTTATCTGTTTTTTCCTGCCTTTTCTCATTGTGCATCTCTGTGGGCTGGATGCCGTCCCATAGGGATTTGCATGCACAGATGTGAAATGTCTGCTCTATGAAGCTGCGATGGAGGGGAGGGGCATGCAGGGACAAGTGGCTCCCTAAACACCTGAAAAGGAGAATCACACCACCATTAGCCATAGTACACATCTTGTATGGTAGCATAGGGTGTATATGTTCATTCCAATTAGACAATAGAAAATATATGTTTGTTCTTTTTTCTACTTTGCACTGGAGTTGCTTTCTTATGTATAACAGCATAAAGAATAAGAAACTTCATTCCATGTACCTTTTGGCTTTTAACTATTTATAAAAGAGATGTAATCATACATTGCAATGTAAAAATTATTACCAACATTCTAAGAGGCACATGAGTAATTCCATTGTTGGAACACCAAAGGTCATAATCAAACCACACTAGCCTCATTCACTCCCTACCCACACCAGTCAATGTCATATGACACTTTCCCAGTTTATCCCAAACCAGCATGTTCACCATCATAGGACATACTTCCAGCCTCAGTTTAGCCCACACTAGCACATTCAGTGTCATATGACACTCACTCAGCTCTGGGCCTTCTGTCTCCCAGGTCTATTTTCATTAAAAGGTCCATCTAAAATTGAATTTAGTAATAGTTTCGTGTTTTTTTTTCTTTTTTCTTTTTTCAAAATTCATTTTATTCCATGAGAAATTTTATTTTAGGCATCACGTCCTCAGTTACAGTGTTATTTCAGATTTGAATGGAAACATAAATGCTCTGTATCTACTCTTACTATAATCAAAAATATTCATCTAGCATTGCCCTGTGTTCAGAAACTGACCACTGATGAAGGACTAGAGGATGATTAACACAAACTGTGCAGCGGATGAAGTATCATTATTAACTTTACCAATGCAATCCTTATCTGGTGAGATGGGTCTGATAATTACACATCCACACAAATACACACACACACACACACACGCACATACACACACATGCTAACATACCCGTACAATGTCTGTGTCACTACTGTGCTAAGAATGATCCACCCCCAAATAATATCTACTCATTAATGAAAGAGATAAGGGGGGGAGGGGGAAACAAATGATGCAAAAAAACATTTGAACTACAGTCTCTAATTGTACAAAGTACACCTATATGGTTAATGGAGCTGACATACAAAATACCTTTTTTTGATGTGTGTATCTATTTACATTATTTTTGTAACTTCATATTCTGTAAATTTTAATCGCTGAGCTGCTAGGCAGAATGTTTATAGCACCCTAATTGTCTCTAACCAACCAGTTGTTTCAGGCTTTTTTCCCTCATGCCTATAACTTAATGTAGCTGCTACATAATAAGCCTTGGGATATAATCTGAGTCTGAGAATTAAAGGAGTTTATAGACTTAAACTAGGCAATGCCTTAAACTCTTGCTCTCTCTGTTTCTCTCTTTTCCAGGATGGCTTTGTGGAGATCTACAGCCAGCAGAGAAGGTCAATTTTCCACCCCTGGCCTTATCTAAAGACAGTGTTTGGTCTGGCAGCTCTTGGAGCTGCAGGGGTAACAATTGGAGCTCTCTTTACCCAGAAGTGATGACCCTTACGCCCAGCTTTGATGACCCTTACGCTCACCCTCCATCCCTCTCTCTCTTTCTCTCCTCTGGCTTTCTCTCCTAGAGGGAGGCACTTGTTCAGCATAGCACTGCCCTACCCGTGACCAAGGTGCTCCTGCTCCACTGTCCACTCCAAGCTTCTGAGCTGTCTTTTCTCCACACGCTTGTGAGCGGAGCAGGAGACAAAATACAATTATGAAAAGATGGACAAGCTTATACACATGTACTCTATCTCCATCACTGCCATGTACAGATCTTAATACACACACATCCAGACACACAAACCAGAGACACGCAAAAGCACTCTCACAAAAAGACTGACACCTTTTATGATGAACGTACACAAATAATAACACCGTTACTTTAAGAGACATCCACAGGTGTTGAAACTTAAGATGTTGCTTATAGTTATACTGCACATATTTGTAGCATGAGACAAGAGATAAATATTTAACGCTGAAGAACATGAAAAGGAAAAATTAGAAAAGAGGGGACGGCCTAGAATGTGTAGCGCTTCCACTCTCTGCATGTGAGGTGAAAGCTTGAGTTATTATTATTTTTTTATTTTATTTTTTTTTTTTAAATTGCATGATGGTCTTTCGAGCATGTTCTCTTCTCGTGGTAGACCGCTCCTGAGCAGGACTTTGCTGCAGGTTTTTTTTTTTCCTTTGTTTTTTCTCTGTCCTTCAGTTGGTGTTTCTCAGAGCATCTCTTGAGAGCTCATGTCAGCCCGGCAGATGCTGTGCATTCCTCATTAAAAGTGCATGTCTGTTTGATTGGTTGACAAGGCTGCATTTGTCAGACACCAAGTGTGTCCTTGCTGGACGACTGTCAGGAAGCACAGCTTAGCTGTATGCTTTAACGGGCTTAGAAGGTGGCACATCGCACCTGAATGTATAAATTGTGTCTTTAACCTGAGTGTGAGGTGAAACTCCGCAGAGGATTAACATTTCTCATCTCATTGTTCTTAATAGGATGTCACTCACTTTTAGTTCATAGGCCTTTTTATGTGCTTTTTGTATTTTTTTGGGAAAAAAAATAGAAAATAATGAAAAAAAGGAAGTTTGATGGGTGGGTAACTCCAACTTTCATGTAATAGTTTATTCAAGGAGTAGTACCAAAAAACACGGTTCAGGTGGTGTAGATAGACAGGTAGTATAATGTGTGTGTCCATGTCTGTTGCTGTAAGTAGAGCGTGTTGAGAGAGAGAGAGAGCTTAGCAGGCATATGTGCTGCGGACTGGTTATTTCTCGGCCAGTTCCTCTGGCTGGAGATAAAGCAGGACAGTGGGCAGCTGTGCTCGGCCAGGTGTCGACTGGGAAGGATGAGAGGGGCAGGTGGGGGCACAGCTGGGAACAGAGGTCCATTCAGCCTGGCATGATAGGCATCCAGCCCAGCAGGAGTTCCACAGAATCTTAGGCCGCTGCGAAGTGCGAAAAGAATCTTAGTTGGATTCTTTTCTATCTCCCCCAGCCTCTTAAACTGCAGGATCAGTTAATAATCTTAAATCTATAGTTCAGCCAAAAATCTAACAAACCTTACTCCCATATGTAGATGATGAGTTTACTGTCTAAAATTTGCTTCTTCAGTTTTGCGCTGGCGCTATGAGATTAATGTAGTTTTTGGGGAAGCATTTAGCATGTTATAGCATGCCAAATAGTTTAGTAATCTTAAACATGCAAACTGTTGTCTATAAATGGAGACTTCAAGGTGGCTGCTGGTACTCTTTACAGTTATCCCACTTACTTTTGGCCAAGTTGTAGCTTTAAGACTGAAATCTTGTAAATTATTCAGTAATTTTGAATAAAAAATGTGAGTTATGTAATTATGACAATTAATATATGGGCCCTTGCAGTTTATGGGGTTAAAACACCTCAGTAGGCCAAGCAGGAGAAGAAGGGCTGAGCCTGAACTTGAAACCCAATCTGTGGGCTCCTACCGCTGCTTCCGCCCTGGAGAGAGAGCCTAATCGATCTGCCATCGGATAACCATCCCCAGAGCTCGCCACAGGCAGAGCTCATTTCCGATTCGCAGAAAGACATTGAGACATCTGTCTGTCGTGTTGTGCGATCACCCATATGTGTTCCCCGTTCCTGCAGAACCTAAAGTTACCATTGGTTTGTGTGAGGGTTCCTTAGAGAAGATGGAGTCAAGAATATTATGACAATCATGGGCTACAGAAAGAATATTTGTTTATCGTTATACTTATGTTGTACTGTCATTTACTTTGGATTCTAGGTGTTGTAATCCTTCTCTTCTGGTTATCAGTAGTTTAACTTGTCTCATAATCATTTTGATATTCAAAGTTCTGGGTAATTTTTGTTCACCCAGCATACATCAGCAAGTCGGTAATGAGTTAGTCAATCTACTCGCGGAGCTCTTCTGTGTTTTAAAAGGTACAAAATGTGCGCTATGAATGCTCACAATGCAACCATGTAGATGTTATTCGGTATCCTTATGCTGTGGATGCAAAGGTATCACATTTAACTGAGTATCTTGTGGAAGAGAGCTGTGAAGACTCGCACTGTAACATCATGTATTTAATGGCTGCTAATGAGATTTGTAGCTCTCAGCAATGTAACATCCTCGTCTTTGAGGCACCTTATGACGCTGCTTATAAAACAGCAAATACTGCCACAGGTGGGAAGCTGTACTGAAATCCCCACCACTGTAACTTTCACATTTTCTCTCATCAGAAAGTGTGTAAGACGTAACGCTTGTGTAAGACATAACAACGGCCTCTGTAAGATTGTATGTATACTCCAGATAAAGATGTCCATGAGAGGTGGCGTGCCAACTTTTCTTAAAGTAAGAAAGTTTCACCAAAAAACTGAACAGTTTCCCAAAAACATCAAAGATAATGGCAAAGAATGGCCTATCAATGCTATGCTCACAAATGCATTCTTTTATAGCTGTAGGTGGGAAGTCAAGTTGGTTTAAATTCAGATGTTTAGCTCTTCTGATGTAAATAATTAATGTATTTCTATGTTAAAATTGGGGGTTTTTTTGTCAGTGTTTTGGAAAACTTTGCAGCAGTAGCTATGATAGAATGCATTTGTTGGTGAATTGTTTTAAACTACCTTCACTGTCGGCACCAGTCATAATGTGTTTTTGGGGAACTGGGTCCAAATGGTGATACATCGACAGCCGCATGCTCAGCACCTTCTAAAATGGGCTTTGAGACAGGAGCGTGTCTCCTCAGTCTGCAGTAGCCGTTCTTCACCTCATTATAACAAAATGAGGCAAATGTCAGAAAAGTCATTGCAAGCCAAGTGGTCCAAGAGAGAAGACACTGATGAATCAAGAGTAGAAGAGTGAGACCTGCACAGGTGACCAGTCAAACATGCATGTTTTGCTTAAAGAGTACGTACAGTATGTCAACGTGAGATTTATTACGTGATCATTAGTCATTATTCATTTTTTAAGGTGTGGAGGGGAGTGGGGGGGGTAAATGGGGTACCTGGGCTTGAACATAGATCTTGTTTTTCTTTATTTAATATATGTCTTTTTATATAATTCATCAATTCTCTCTCTCCCAAGAAATTTTAGTTAAATTTCCGAGGCCAAAAATGTTTCTGGCTTCAAAAGTGGGGAGAGTCCTAAAGTGCACCCGGTGACCTTGTAACTGCTGTGATATGGCACAATGGAACAGACATTCAAGGGCTGAAGTCAAATGCTGACCCGTAAACCTATATGTATACTGTATGTGTATCTCTTCCACTATGCATTGTCGAACCTTTTTTTGTGTGTCGCAAAAGCATAAAAGCAATTCTCTGGACTCCTCATCATATGAATGAATTGAGGGGGTGGGGTTTAGAGCAGTGAAGGTGAGAGGTTTTCTCCTCTCTGTGTGAATTGTAGCTTTAGAGTGATCTGCATATGGGAAGTTGCGATTTCTTGCTCCATGGGAGCACCAGTCGATATTTAAACCGTGTTATTTACATTATGTATGAGTGTGGTTGTTTCATCTCTAGCTATACAACTTAATTTTTTCTCTCCCGCATTTCTGAGGTGTTTTCAGATCGTATGCAATTTAAATGAGTTTCTGCAGTGTCTCATTTCTCCCAAATAAGCCCCACTCGATTGCTATTCATTACATCTAATTGTAAAAAGGCTCTTGCACTTTTTTTTTGTCTGTTTAGGCAGCTAATACCATGGAACCAGTTTTCAAAACACGCCACAATCAAAGAGCCAAGGCAGAGGACAATAATCAATTTTATTCTTTTTTTTTTATAATGTTATCTTTTTTGCTGTTGTTCCTTTCATTTCACACATTAGCACTAAATTAAACGCTGAACCTTCCAAATTGAACAAAATTTCCATGTTTCATTTTGTCGTTGTTATTAAAAGATAATACCTCCAGCGGTATTTGTCGTTTATACTGTTCAAATTCTCACACCACAATCTTTACTTGTCCAGCATTGAATATGTAGCCTGCATTAAATCACTGTCCTTGCCTTTATACTGTTTTTTTCTCATTGTTTTTTGTTTTAATTTATCCTCATAGCACTTACATGTTTCAATGTGTCAATACCACTTTGTCTATGTATCCATATTATAAGCTAACAGTGAAGTGTCCCAATTAAAGTCAAATTTGCCTTACCATCTGTGAGCTGTCAGCAGCGTCTGAATTCACTGAATCCTAAACTCGGTGATGTCTGTCACGTTCAAATCAGAAATTGAAAACATTACTGATCCCGGAGGAAACTGCTTATGTTAGAACTGCACAGACACACAGAGACTCAAAGATAAGAACAAAAATAAAATATAGTATTAAGTCGAACTAAAGCGCCAGAAAATATTCTTAAAATGCTTTGTGCTTTATACACTATGCTAGATACACCTAATGGTCTGGTGGATATAATGCTACAAATAAATAAAATTACTGCTGAAGCGGTTTACGGGTTAAAACAATAGTGGTTTGGAGTTGTTCTCTATATCGAGTCAATTATTGCACATGAACTACAAATATTGTACATAATGATAATGATTTATCATACAATAAATGCTGAATAGCAGCAGGTTAGTGCACAGATTATTATGTGGGTGTGTGACAGGCCACTGGAGGACAGGCCTGTATGGGCCTGCTATATCCTGAAGAATCTCTGTGTTGGGATGGCCTAGAGCGAGAGAGACATAGAGGCTTTTAGCAGTCGACCTTGTAGAGAAATCTCATCTGTTTAGCTGGGCAGATCTTTTCTGATGGTTTATGCCGTGTGTGGGAATGAGAGAAGCTGTCAGACGTTCACTTTAGTCGGCACACTAGAAAGAGCACAATGCCCTGGAGCACTCAACCCATATGTGTGTGGAATAACCCACAGAGAGCGGATTTGAAAATACACACACCCTGGCATACACAGATGCAAGCGCTGGTGTAATTCTCGGGGGTTTCCCATCACAGTGTCTGGAGGCACCTGATCGGAAAAAAAAACAAACGTCCGCAAAGACTGTCGGTATACAAATGTAGCATACATCTCAGAACATCCCGGCCATGGTGGTCAGCATGGCAACGCCGCTCATCGTGATGATGGAGATGCTGCCTTTTAAACAATTCATGGTGCGGCGCATGCGATAAGCACCGGTGGGGCGTGTCTTTAGCTGCGGGGAATAAACTTCATGCGGTGCTCCCTCCGGAGCCCGCGCTCATCAGATATTACGTGAAGATTAACCTCCTCCAGCATTCAAAGGCTCATAGTTGCAGTGCCAAACCCGCAGCTTCCCAACATCCTCTTACAGAAAAGGGAATGAAAAAAACCCAAGCAGGGAGAACTCAGCCCAGGGGAATGGTAGGGTTAAATTAGCTCGAGCCTTGAGTTCTTCATGCAAGGAAAAAAAGAAGAAGAAGAAGAGAAAAAAAAATTTACCGTCTCAGCAGATGAAATATTTGAGATGCTTGGAAGAAGGAGAATTTTAAATGATTTCGTATTCGGCGGCCTGGCTGCTTCCCGCCTGAGCGGACGGCTTTCGGTAAACGAAGGCAACCGAGGGCAGTACTTACAAATTCCGAGGACGGATACTTGACGATGGTTGCAGAATTAAGATCGTTTGAGAGAGGTACTTTACCGCCACTAATAGGTTTGAATTGAATTGAGTTCTAACCAAACGAGATGGGCTCTCTGTAGTAAAGAACAGAAAATATATGGTATTAAAACACATAAGAGACACCAGTGGGCAAGTGCATTTTTTTCTTAACAATAGGGAAGCTGGTAACCCGCCATATGCTGCATATACGGCGTACAGAGATCAGGTAGAAGAAGTCGAGAGAGAGAAGACGACCATGGTCCATGATTCATTATCCCTTTGACTCTTTTCTTTCTGCCTGTGCACCTCTCAGACCCCTGACATTGCGCTCACTCATTCTCCTCCTCAGGGTCCTGGATTCAGTGCGGGGCTCAGGCCGAAACTACAGACATGAAAGCCCGTGCTCTCAAACAGAATTTCTGTTTGAATATTGTGCACCAGATTCTCTCTCTCTCCTCCTCTCTCTCTCCATCTTTCTCTCTCTCTCTCTGTCTTTGTTAAAATCTGGAGCTCACTTAATTGGCACAGTTGTGGAGAATATATTTTAACCCGTTTAATCCCAAATTTTTCCCTGCAAAATAAGTGCATGCATTTTACTCCTTAGACATCCCTAACACACAGTATGTTCGAATTTTTTCATTTCTTGGTGGTTATGATAGTGAAAATGTAGGTTTTATACTCAGCAACAATTGTTGCCGATGGGAAACTACATAGTCTAAATTTAATCTATTTTGACCTATTTTACCTATTTACACCCACTATGTGGTACATGTGTAGGGAATGGGTAGGGAACCCCTAGACCCTCTGCGACCACTCACAC
>JBBPDB010000001.1:6399715-6416487 GCA_037974465.1 Brachypetersius altus
AGAGGTCATGGGTTTGAATCCTACCTTCAGCATACCACCACTGGGTCCCTGAGCAAGACCCTTAACCCTAAGTTGCTTCAGGGAGACTGCCCCCTGTAGTTAGGGGATGGAAGTTGCTTTGGATAAAAATGTCTGCTAAATGCCATAAAGGTAAATGTCTTAACAAACTGCAAACCTTTAATCAGAAGAGACAGGCATGCTGTTGTGTTTCTTAAAGAACCCTTTTCTTACATTCTTCTTAAACATACATCTGTGCTACTCTGGGACTCTTGCAGCTAAATACAATGCAAGGAACCATTTTTTCACAGAGTAGCATGAATCATTTCTTAGTGTTAGAACCGGAATGTATTAACTGGCTCTATCACCTTTAAAGATCTACCTACTTATCTATCTATGGTCTTCTCATTTAAATAAAATATACATTTCTCAGATAATGCATATTATTTGTCTATTTCTCATCATTATCAATGCTAAACTGACCGTATAGCACTGGGTGGCTGGATATCCTAGTGGTTAGGGTGTTGGTCCTACAATCAGAAGGTTGGGGGTTTGAATCCCAACAGCTAGAGTCACACTGCTCCCCAGGCGCCCCACGTTGATGGCAGCCCTCAGATTCGCTTGGTGAATAGGTTCAAATGCAGCGAAACAAGTTAATGCTGTGGTGTGACCACAAGGGTTAATAAATGAAGGGTATAAGTTTCAAATTTGTATTTTTTGACAGGGCAGCACGAATCGATTGCTTAGAAAACAAATTTTTTAAATAAAATATATTTTTCACCATTTAGCTTATAAACTGCCTATAAACTGTGTGAACTTTAGCTAGATGCTGTTGATTTGCGCTGTGGTAGCATTTTTCGACGAGTCATCAGAACACCGGTGCCTGTGTGTTTGTCTTAAACTGCACTTTATAGATGAACTCTTTATAGATGAGTTCTATCTTTGAATCTTTGTTCTATCTATGCATTACCCCCCCTGCATATTAGGTAATATTTTTGATTGCTGTGACCATTACTGTGCATGAACAGTGCAGAAACAGTTATTAAATAAAAGAGATGCTGAATATCTGTAATGTTGATTATTCATTCACTCATATGCCAGAATTCATTTAGATTTTGAAATACTTTACAGCAAAAATGTGTGTGATTATGATTAATGAATCAAAGAGTTTGTATTGAATTTGTTTTAATCACATGACACCCCTAATTTTATCATCTTCCCCGAGGTGCGCTTATGACATTTTTGAGGTTTTGTGTATGTTACCATTTTCTAATCCCTCTTTATCCCTTTAAATTGCCTGCTTTTGTTATTGTGCCTTTAAGACTAGCGTAAGTGAATCAGTCTCTTTTCTGTTTATTGTACTTCATTCATACAGCTGAATAGACTGTAGCAGTCCTCATAATGACAGCCTGAGTGGGCGTGGCTAGACTAATGCAGGCTGAATAGGTGGATGTGTAAATGACCACAACAAATTTTGTGACTACAACAAATTCCTGACATGCAGCTCAGTTTCTGTGCTTGCAAAGTGTGGACTGAAGAGGGAACTGTAGATTTTGAAATGTATTTACACATTACATTAAACTCTATTATTTCATAAAAGTGAGGGTTTTTCAGTTTATAGGCCCTTTAAAGTAACAGAGCACTTTTCTGTGAATTAGCTTTGAGATTATCACAGCACACATGAGGAAAACAGTCTTGTTTGTCAGATCAGCATTTTCAGATCAAATCAGATTAGGGCTTATAACACACATGCAAGGCTTCCCTTAAAATCAGCTTATTTTGTAAGGCTTAAAGGACCAGTTTAGGCATCGTCCCTCTACCGCGAGGTACTCAGTCACTGAATGTGATAGGTCTTCAATGTGTTTGCAGGGGAAAAAATGTGATATGATTGCCCTAAATGCCTCTGATGGGTAGAACTAGATTCTAAAACATGTCTCAGATCTGCAACTGCACTTGGAGGTGAGTTGGTTTAGAATTAGCGTCGGCACTCAAAAGAAAAAAGTAGGTATCTGCGACTAAAAAAAAAACATCTGAGGCTGCCCTACATAGGTCAACCTTTATCCCACCTGATAGCTTTCTCATCTCTGTTTCTGTGCCACTGCCTACCGTTCGCTCCTATTGGGGTCAGGCAATATGAGGCCGTGGCAATTTTTAGCCGGTGCGATAATCTTAGACCCACTGGAATAGAACAGGAAATAAGAGCGATTATGAAGCCGTCTTCATGAGGGACCTCTGTCGGATGCCCTTTTGATAATGTTATAAATGTAATAAATGTCACACAAAAGCCTTTGATGGATGTCTCCCTTTGGGGGACGGATGACTGGAGGACCTCTCTTGCTTTGGAGGTGGACTTTTTTTTGATCGAGTTCTGCAGAAGGCGTCAAGAATTTGAATGTTTGGATGACGGCGCATGTTCACGAGCAATACAACTCCTGAAACAGCCCCAGCACTTGAGCCAATCTGCTTTGCTGGCTCTGGCCTGTGAAAAGCACCCTCTGGTGAGAGTCAACATTGGCAGATTTCACAGCCAAATCCGCAAAATAAGAGGGAGAGAGAGAGACAGAGAGACAGAGAGAGAAAGAGAGATCCTTTTGATGATGGACTGTTCTGGAATCTCTTCAAATGTGACCAGACATTATCCTTTATTTCATACTGCCCTGTCAGTTGGAGTGGAATGAGATCCACTAAAGGCCTCTGAATGCATCAAAAGCAGAGAGCAGCCACAAATGGAAGTCACTGAAAATGACATCCCTGCAGCTCAGGGAGAAACTGTTGGCAAACAGTCCTCTAGCACCCAAAGACCAGCTGTGTAATAGTGGTCCAGGTATCATTAATGCTCCTGTTTCTATGACTTAAAGACTTTTTGTCTGTAAGTCGTGATAGATGTAAGGTCACTAAAGTCAAACAACTGATTAAGCTTATCTTTAATGAGGCTCTCGGACCAAAGTGGAAAATTGTTGCCGTATTTCTTGTAAACACAAAATATTTTGCAATGTTATTAAAGCTGCTGTAATGGCCAGGCGTCCCAAGCCTTTGTTCATATAGTGTATCTTGAAGGTGGGAGGTACTTAATTACCTTACTAGACACCTGTTGGGCATCGGATATAACACTAGACATGAATGACAGTGGACTAACACAAGTGTATGAAACATGGCAACCTAAATTCAAACAGGATTAAGACAATAACCTATCACCACACACAATCACTTAACCTAAATGATTAACAGTTGTAACTGAATACATGAAGTTGGACACTGAACTGACGCTTTCAAAATAAAAGTTCAACATATATCAGACAATGATGGCCTCTAGCGCCCACTGACCGGGACTTTGACAATACTTGGTCATTTAGATCTGTGTAGATTGTTTAACATCTATTTGATTTGCATTGAATGGGTAAAAAAAATCTTAGGCATCCGTTTTTTTCTGAATTAAAAGAGCATCACTTTTATCCTTGTTTGGCGCTCGAGTCGAGAAGTACAATGCACCACAGCAGTTCCCAGTGGTTAACTATTATAATTGTGTAACGCTTGCTGGGCACTGATGAATGAAAACTTGAAAGTGATATTAAATCATAGAGTCCGTAAACTGATGAGGCTGATTGGTGTAATATCATACTGAAGAATGCTACATAGCATGACAAAGATCAAATAGATCTCTCTTGGCCTGGAATAACCGTGTAAAGAAATTATGAAGGAAGTACATACAAAGAGTGTCCTGAATTTGTGAAGAACAGTCTCTGTTGTGATTTTCCATGTCCTCCAGGCATCAATTGATCTGTCTGTTCCTGCCTACTGCTTCTGCCTTTTCTTGTTGCGGTTCAAAATTCCACATAAGCTTGTACCTCGCTATCTCTTGTGCAGTTCCTCTGTATCTTTTCTACTAGGCCATGCCATCAAAGCAGAGCTCTGTACAGAAACTCCGATTTGGCTTTATAACACCTTTGATGTTTTGACTGACACTACGGTATTAATCTGACAAGCGGCACATTTCCCTACAGTGCGTGTCAGATAACAGTCAGTGTACACAATGCATGACTGTAAGATAAAATGCCTTTCCAGTCTAAAGTCCTGATGAGGGCTGGAATGATGGGCTGGCACTGCTTTGTTCCGTCTTCCTTTCTTTCCTGGCTCCTCTACGCGCTGATATAGGTGTGTTAACACGCTGGTTCCATGCAACTAAAGCATTACATTTGTTTCTAAAAAAATCTTTCTTTTCTTCAAACCCCTCTCCCATTGACATTGAAAAAGAAAAGAAATTACTTCTGGGATCAGTGCTTTCTGCTTAGCTTGCATTACTAGGGTTGAATTTGATGTGCTACATTAGACAACGGGATTGTGCAGCTCCCTCAGGGCTGGGCTGTGGACAGAAAAGGAATACAAAAGAACCTTGGTTTCATTGCTTCTCTCTCCCTCACCCCCCATCCATTTTTTTCTTGAGGTCTTCTCGAGGTCTCTTTGCCCCAGAACTCTATCTTGTGCTCCCAAAGTGAGTGCTGGACTGTCGGAAGCGCTTTCATGTTGTCTGCTGCTCATCACACCCTTCTCATAGGAGCATTGTTTTCTCACTGAACTAGGCCAAGAACATTGAAATGTACTCTCAACTGAAGTCCCCTAGCCCCCCAGTCTGCTGTTCTCAGCACCATGATGACAACCTGCTCACTGATGGCAAGGGTTATAAACATGTTCAATCAATAACTGTTGACACAAATTCTAACATGGTGAAGTGAAACCGATTAGTGATGCTCTTCATGAGAATCTCTGGATTTGGTGGACTGGTACATATCCTGGTTATGATGTGATGAGCTTTAAGCAGACATGCTGTTGAAGTCCATCAGTTAAGGTCAGTCCAATACGAATACACGACTTTGTACTGGGGGAGACAACAAAACTTCTCCTCAAAAAAGTCCAGAGAACTCTCCAGAGGAGAAAAGAAGAGCTTCAGAACATCATTCCAGATATACAGATTGAACGGAGAGTCCCTAAGAACATCTATTATTTGTATGAAGGCTGCGCAGGTACTTGTACTCTGACCCTTCCTGTGCAGTCATTAGTCTATCATGCACTGAAGTTGATTTCTTTTACTAGCTCTTGTTCAAGCATGTATAGCCCTTATTAGTTGCAATCAAGTGGAATATTTTATTCGCTGTACATTTTGTATCTGTCACGCATCCATTTGTGCCCTCATTCTGACCTTCTGTTCTGCAGATTTTGCTATTACAAGTAAAGAAAGACCATTCCTTCTTGTCCTTATTTTCTTACCAGTAAAACAATTGAAATAGAATCAGTATAAATGAAGAACCACAGAGAGCTCTGCAGGTTTGGAGAAGTAGCAAAACCCCCTGAGAAAACAGTGCTCTAGAGAAAACAAGGAACCCTAGATAGAGTAATGCTCTCGACATGGAGTTGAATAAAGAACCCTTGAGAACTTCTCTAGGCATGAAGAGGGATAGAAGAGATCCAGAGAACAGTCCTGATGTAGAAAATGAATGAATAACGAAAGAATAAGAAATGCTCCAGGTGTGGAGAATGGATGAAGAACCCCTGAGATGCCCTGGGCGAGTGCTGAAAGCTGGTCTGTCTCTCAACAGCTTTGAAAAGACTCAATAAGAGCAGACTTCATACGAGCCCCTGGGTGTGTTCTGCTAAAACAGAGCTCCAGGTAATGACTCTGCTATATGAGCTCCAGTGATCTTGGTTATATGTGTGCGTGGGTGTGTGTGTGAGTGAGAGAGATCGTTCCTCTCCGCACATGTAAGTCTGCGTGTGTGCAGCAACATATTTTCAACATACTTAATGAATAATTCAAACCATCCTGTCCTTCCCATTAACGGCACCCGCGTCCGCCCCCACCCCACTTTCTGCGAAGCCATTAATGTTTAATGTCTTCATGCATGTGTGTATGTGCACTTGTCTTAATGAGGCATTGTTGCACATTGTTATGTAGGCCTATGCATTGTATACGAGTGTGCCGTGGGGTTGGAAAGTGTGTAATGTGCCTTGTTTTGTTATTTGCATGCAGGCAAGTGGGAATTTTACTAGCTGTGCCTACAGAATCTGGTCATCACAGACATTAAAAACATGACTTTCATGACGATTTGTACTTATTTTGTCCTTGAAAGACTTGAGGGTAAAGCTTTAGCCGAACTCTAAAAATACTGCTAAATTATAGTTGATTTTGCAGGCTATAAAAATGACACAAAATAAGAAATATAGCCATTGCTACATCTGTTGTAAACATGCCTTTTCTCATCCTACAGAAATGCTGGGGTGGGATTTCTTTTTCAGTCTAGGCTAGGAAAATCCCTTCTGATGATGTTTCTTCACTTTCCCTTCCCTCTAGAGCACTTTGTTGTGGTCTGGCAGTGACCAGTGTGACAACAGTTAACTGTGCTCCAGGGACTACAGTGGTAAAACTGTACTTTTGTGTGTTTTTGTATTGGCTTGTTTTATTTTCCACCTAAGTTATGATCTGTATCAACTATGACCAACACATACTGCTTGAAATTGTGTAAAAATGATATACCAAAACTGCCGATGGAGGTGCCATGCAAACTATACCACTGCAAGCACTGTGCACATAAAGAAAAGCAAGGCCAGACTAAAGGCTGAACCAGTTTGACCATCCATTGTACTCTCCAGCATTCAATCTGTGTACCATAAAATGGACTGTGGCCATCATGCTAAACAGGCAACAAACTGGTGAGAGCTGCAGAGGCCTGGTGTATGAACTCTGCTGAAGTGAATCACTGCTGTTCACCTCAACCTTTCTATCGGCTCACTTCACTGCAGTACTAGTGATAACTGTATATTTGCTGCTTTCCTCCAATGCTAACTAGGCACTAGGCGAGCTACATAAACAACAAGCCACAAACAGCGCACCCAGATAAACTTTCTTTATCTGCTATGAGCGTGAGATTCTGCCTTCAGGTCAGGGGACAGAGCTGCTCTCTGCTAAGCCAGGGCCAGCCTCTCATGTGCTGGTATGATTATGCACACAAGATCTACAGTCACTCTCACAACACCAGAGATCCATGCAGCTTATGGCAGGCTCTCACTCAGTACAAGTTTGTACCAAGAAGCAGTGGTGGGGACACAACACGCACTGAGGAACTTAGCGAGTTCTATGTATGGTTTGATGCACAGAAGAAAGAGCTGGTGTGGAAAGACACGCCTCCCACCACTGACCAGGTAATCTATCTGCCTACAGCTGGCGTGAGGAGGACTTTAACCATGATCAACCCACAAAAAGCTGCAGACAACATTCCCGCTCGAGTGCTCAGAGAAGGCGTTGATCAACATCACTAAGCCAGGTGATCACCCCAACATGCTTTAAATCCGCCACCATCATCCCAGTGCCAAATAAATCAGTGTCTTGTCTGAATGACTGATCAAGAGCAGATTCCCCGGATTCACTGGATCCACTACAGGTGGCATATCGACCCTATATGTCTACATGGCATGCCATGTCCTCTGCCATTCACCTCGCCTTATCTCACCTGGACAAGAGAGGCAATTTATGTTAGAATGCTGTTCACTGACTTTGGTTCAGAATTTAACACCATAATCCCACAAAAGCTAACTGGGAAAATGAGTGAGCTGGGACTGAGAACCTCTCTGTGTAACTGGATCCTGAACTTTGTCAGAGACCCCTCAGTCTGTCTGTATCAGCAACAGCGTTTCTAGCAGCATCAGTACAGAAGCTTCTTGCTGAAGCCACTGCGAACCTACGGCGGAGTTCAGAGATTAGGTTCAGCATCTGGCTGAGTGTTGCAGTCAGAACTGTCTGTCTCTAAATGTGGACAAAACCTAAAAAAATGATTTTTTTTTTGGCCACGAACAACTCAGCATCAATGACTTCGTGGTAGAGAAAGTAAAGAACACCAGGTTTCTGGGAGCGCACATCTTTGACGACCTTACCAAGCAGTGTCTTTACTTCTTAAGACAACAGACCCTCACAATGTTCTACAGCGACACCGTAGTCAGCATCCTGACTAGCAGCATCTGTATTTGGTACAGCAGTGCCCATACTGTAGACCGGATTATTAAATCAGCTGGTAACATCATTTGTACATCTCTTCCCTCACTATTTTCCATAAGCGCTGCATCAGAAAGACCTTTGCACCGCTCCCATCTGGGAGATGCTATTTCAGCATTAAAGCCTGATTGGCCAGACTGTGTGAGAGCTTTTTCCCACAAGCCATCAGACTCCTCAACACACTGTCTCCCCTCCCGCTGACTCCCCCACTACTCCTGCCACACACATAAACTGTGAAGCGACTCTATTTCGCACCTTGGCATGTTACACGTTTCTTTTTTTATGATGCACGTGCAGCTACATGCACAAAAAATGAGTTCCATAGATTGGCTGTATGTTTATATACATGCTGAACATTTAAAGCACATTCCAGTATTCTGTTTTCCATGTGACTGCTGATACAACATTTATGTTATTTACATGTGAATACTATGTTCCTTTTTGTACTCTGGAGCCATGCTGTTTCATCTCACTGGATACATGTAAATAGCTGAGAAGACAATAAAGTTTTCTTTGGCTTTCTTGAAGGTGAGAGGAACTTTTGGGAAACTACAAGCACTTTGGAGCAGATATTTGAGTCAGGCTGGACCTCAGATTTTTATTTTATTAGCAACACTTTTTAATAACTGTTTCGGGATTTTCAGTTTACACATTAAAGTGTAGTTTTAGACTGGAATGCCCATTCAAGTATCATTTCGTGGTTAAAGCCTCTTGCTTGCTAGGTGAAGTTTTGGCCATATTGTTCCTACTGTTGTAGTTGCTGGCCAACTGCATTGACCTTAGCTGTGCTGCTGGGAGCCAGAGGGGTTGCTGTTTAGGTGTAGCTATATTTGGGAGCTTGTCCTGGGTGAGCTCCTCCCTCCTCAGGTGTTTGGCTGGAGAACAGAGGATGCCTCGTGTGCACGACCCTGAGGTATTTATGTCTCGGATGTCAATAAAGCAGCTTGCGAATAGGCTGTCTTTGTCTCTCTCCTATTGAATCTCCATTTTTCTTTGTCCCGACTCCCCTTCTCCTACACATACTCTTTTAACATCACCTTCTTCTTTTCTATTCACCGCATATCTTTTAGGGCTAACTTCTCCGCTTCTTTACGCTCTTTATTTTTTTGTTGTTACCAGGGTAACATGAACCGACATGAAAAAGTGGAAGCGAACAAAGTGCGGAATCGTAATTGCGAGAGAGGGGAACATGTGGCCTTACTGATTGCATTCTAATAGGCCCATGTCTAGTGCTATTTCAGAAACACTCTGAAACCAAGCCTTGTTGAGAAAATGTCCGCTTTTCTATAACAAAGCAATGTGCCTCATTAAACATGAGTTACAAACTGAGCATATAGAGGATGAAATCTGCTGCAGGTCTTGTCTGTAAATAATGAAAACACATAAGTTTTTTTTGCTTTACTCAAAAGAAAATGTGCTTCGGAATGGTGATGTTCCATCCTAAAGGAGTGCATTAGATGAAGCAGAACTGTGTGGACCAGGCTGGGGGTTGACCATGCCATTCGATGTGTGTGCTTGGCCTCAGGTCGCAAAAGAAATTAATGCGCTGAACTAAATTTATAGCTACACATTGATTGCTGCTTTGTGAGGGGCGCGAAAGCCTGCCATTTCATCAAACCTGGGAGAGAAACTCACAGGGAAGACTTTGAAGATTAATGGGTCGCTGATTGTGCCATTATTTGGTGGGAAGATAACTTCTAAAGGAACGCGAGACGCCGGAGATGCACGTCTGAAAGTGTTTAGAGAAAACGATAAGACATTTATCTGGTTATTCCCTTGCTGAACGCTAGCTATCTCCATATACCTGCTGTCTGTGCAAGTGCTCCTCTGTCTCTGTTGCCCCCCTCAGTATGACTTCATTTCCATTTCTTTCCCATCTTCTTTGCTCAGCTCCTCGGTGCAACGAGCCCGACTGATCTCCCGGATAATAAAGAGGAATCCCAGGGCCTGTGCTGCGCCTTTATTTTGATCCAGCGAGGAAAAAGCGGGAGGATTTTATGAGAGCGGCTCTAATTATCGCACGGCGATATCATTAAAAGATAGCAGAAACAAAGGCAGTGAAGATAAACCTGTCACGGAATGGGGTGGGAAGGCAGAGGCCATAGGTGTATGTGAGATAAGAGAGAAATAAGACCTAAACAATATTTCACGCATGTTAATAAAAACAACACAGCGATGCTTCTCTGAAGGTTTTATCCAGCGTGACTGTGTTTGTATTTGGGTGAGTTGACATGAGGTCCACGCGTTGAATAAGCGGTGAAGGATTTCATGCAGAGCCCTATGGTAGATGAAGGGGAATAGCGGATGGCCTGTTGCTTTGTGCTGATGGTCAATAGCACGGCTGCCATTGCCACATAATGGTTCATATTGCCGTGGGCTTTTCCTGTGTACAGACCCTATCTGTCATGCTTTAGATAGGCCACAGCAGCGCCCACCAGAGTCTTCCGGCCTGGGATTTCTTTATCATTTTTCAAAGGAAAAGGGAGCCAGAGAGTGGAATGTTCTCGACAAAAAAGCCATGGTGGCTACACATGTGGTCCATGATGTTTACTGAAGCTGAAACGTGATCCATTACGGTATCTGCAGTAGCGCACCATAGAATGGCTGTAATAATAATAATGTTTATATAATAAAAGGTTTTATTTCACTAGCTTTGAAGACTTTATTTTGTAATTTCCTTTTGTTCCCTTATTGTAAAGTAGTAGCCAGTGCTCCAGTTGTAATCAGAATCAGAATCAGTTTTAATGGCCAAGTATACATACTCTATACATACAACAGACCAGACTTCTGCTGATAATCAGTAACAGATTTTGAACTGAACCTAAAGTTTAGCGTGAATGTTTACGGTTTAGGGAAGATTTGGGTATGCGGAAATGGAATAAAGTATATAAGTGAAGGTCAGTTAAATGCAAGGTGAGTATCTACAAAGCATCAAAGATTAGTAAGATAAAGTACTGATTTTAATCAGTGCTATCTGGTGTTTAACCAATCATATGCAATATTCTATTTTTTCCATAATTATTTTCCTGGTATCTGATTTTTTTTCCCTAGCAAAAACAGCATTTCAAATTTATGAATGGAAATATATTCCTTATTGTGATACTAAAATTATCTTGTGAAAAAGGATCATAATTAGTATTAATTTCAGTTTGTTATCAAAAAACCCATAATTAGGCCCCGTAATTAGCAGTGCTGCACTAGACTACTTTGTTCAGCTATGGAAATACACCTTTGGTTCATGCTGTTGGGGGTAATTCAATGGCTTTAGCATGCCTTTCACTCCCCTTGACCTCACCAGGATGTCTGAACAGAAATGTATTTTTAAATGATATTGGCATTTGTTTTATCATATTGAAGAAGCTGCAGTAAAAATCAATACTTTTGAAAACAAATACAAACACACTCTCTGTCCCATTAGTATGATGCTAACCAATGCAGGTGTCTATTAATTGATGTAATAGAGTTACACTTAAAGTAAGTTCAGTGTTTTTCTCCAAATGTGCTGTGCCACATTTTCCCCACCATGTTAAATTCGGTTATTCATAAAGACTAACTGTGCATTAAAATGCGCAGAAATGTGATTCATATAGAGGTCTTGTACTGACTTTCATTTTGCAAATCAATAAAAAATGTAACTTAGTGTGTACATTGTGAATTACTGTGTTGTCATAATGAATTGTATTTGTATGTATTTTAAAGTTATATGGTGATGATTTAAATTATTGTCTTTCTGCCTAAGACCTTATCACAGTATTACATATATATATCAAACCAGTAATGTAGGACAAAAACGTGCAATCTGCAATTATTAGTGTTTATTAGAACTACAAATGTGTTTTCTCCAGGCTAAAGAGTATGCAATGAACACCCACTCTATTGTGCACCTGTTTTCTCTGCTTTAATGCGCCTCATGAAAGGCATGAGGATCACCTGATGTTATAGATCGTTTATTTTCGGGCTGGGAAAAACCAGGGTCTCCAATACAGAGCTTAAGGTCCATTGCTGTTGTGAATTTATACCTAAATCAGAGCCGTTCTTTGTTGATGAGTCACTTGTAAATGGAAATCTATTCATTGTTAATTTAACTCAAGCTATCTGCATGTTCAGTTCACACCATACATTTGCTCTTCCCTTTCACGTTCTCACTGTAACACATTTGATTCATCCGGTTAGACCCTATTCTCACAGTCACCTGGTTTAATTGCCCATGATGGCATAACTCCATACAAAGCTATTGCCAATACATACACTTACAAACAACTGTTAAACGACTTAAAATTATAAATGTTAATTATTGCTGTTTCAGGGCCGACACAAGCTGCTTACTAAAAAGGAAAGAGTGCTTGTATTTGTTATGTATTATAGTCATACATGTGCTACCGTAAGTCATCATATAGCCATATGCCCATGATGAAAGTACATGGAACATTAAAGATCTGTAATGGAATCTGCAATGGCCTGTTCCATTAAACTGAACAATGCTGAGACAATGATAAAAAAAAAGACAGAGAAAGAGAGAGAGAGAGAGAGAGAGAGAAAGGGAGAAAGAGCGAGAGAGAGAGAGAGAGAGGGAGAAAGGGAGAAAGAGCGAGAGAGAGAGAGAGAGAGAGAGAGAGGGAGGGAGGGAAAGGGAGAAAGAGAGCGAGAGAGAGAGAGAGAGATAGATAGATAGAGAAAGAACAGGGGGACATTGCTTTATTATAAACAGCAATGTCCACATAACAGTCTGATGGACAGCATTTAAAAGGTAAGCACGATCCAGTGAGTGAGCTGTCACAGGTGGAGAGTAGCATGCCACATTAAAGACATTTCAGGAAAATTAGCATGATGAGTGAGCCATTGTGCCGCTGACAGGTGATATGGTTATTTGAAATCCATTTTCCTTCTCCCAGCATCATAATTATATAGCAGGCAGCAGTGGTTAAATAAGGTAAGTGATCATGTAGATATTGTGACACATCAAAATGGAGCTGGTTTCCCAGCGTGGATAGACACACATTAATTATCAGACCACCCCCTTTCTATTTTTTTAAACACTGGCTTGGTCTCAGTTATAAGCGGCCCTCAGAGGGGTTGGACCAGGTTAGGATAGTTAAGTGCATCAGCATGTGGAGTTGGAACTTTCTGTGTGGTATGTTTTTCAGTCTCAACCCTCAGTGCTTCAAGAAATGACCACATGCTTGGCCTTGCAGTGTAGATTTGTATGACGCATAGTTGATATTGCGAACTACAATAGTCAATATCCCATTCCTGCATTTCTGTTTGAATACTTTCAAATGCACCTTCGGAGAAGTGTATGTTAACCTACGATATTGTAATCAAGGTTGAGGGAGAGTATAGAGGAAAATGTATTGTTGGAACTAGTAGTGTGGAATCTGGTTGGGACCAGTGACTACCCAGGTCCCTGTGATCTGCCGGAAAGTCATTTACTTCGGTTGTTGTCACTTCCTGGGGAATGTGCATTAACCACGTCTAATACGTAAACACCTGATTCTCCTCGTGTACTGGGTCAGGTATAGCGGAGAACGGGAAAAATGTACTGGATAGGGTGATCCCTGAACAGACTTTAAGACTTTAAAGCTTTAAATTTGTTGGCGGTAATCTTGTTGGAAAGTGATCCAAAGCTTTTGCTCCCAGTTATTACTTTTCAACAATTGTGACATGCTGCCATGTTTGTTTGATTTCTAGTCTTATGTTTGACCCCTTTTTTGGTGGCTGTGATTTGCCAGAAAAAAAGTGATGTCCTTCAAGAAAGAGGGCGAATTGCACAAGAGTGGCTATTTGAGTTCAGGTAAAATAATATTACCAGGGATTCAGGGCTAGTGCATCAGTTACAGTGAGCAGGATAAAAGGCTCTTCTGAAATTAACTGCTTTTTCATTGCCTACCCAACCATTGCTGCCTTTTTGTCCTCAGTCTTGGCAGTTATTACCCCCTCCACCACCTCTCATGGCAATGCAAGACAAAAGAGTGCTCGATTCTGGCCTCTCTGGAGTTCTATATTCCGCAAATCCCCGTTTTATTTTTCTTTTTTGCTGCCCATTGACAACTTTAGCTGTATCGCTTTTTGCAGCACTGCTGTCCTTTTGACTTTAGCCTGCAAGACGGCCCTGATCATCATGAGGTGGACCTGGAGGTGCTTCTGGAGCTCTTGTGCGTGTGCGTGTGTGTGTGTGTGTGTGTATACCCCAGTTCTGTCATCCAATTCCAATCGCGTACTGCTGTCCAGATAGTCTCTCAGGCTGCATTGACCCCTCCCAATATTAAACAGTTGGAGGCAAGCCTTATCGTGAAAAAACACAACATGCCCAACTAAATCTGCCTGGACTCTTAACCCCAATGTCTGATTCACAATGCTCTGCACTCCCCTGCTTTCCTGTGATATATTAATCTCTCTGGCGAGAAACTAGTGTTATCAACAGCACAACAAAACACTGGCGCCGTCCAAATTGTAGCTGTATTATTTTCCTAAACTCCCTTACGTCCAGGCTATCTGCTACATTTTTGGCCCTGCATGAATTCCTCTGTATAAAAACACTAGGAACAGAGTGGATTCGCTAGCCAAGAATCATCAAAGCTTTCTCTGGCTTTTGTTGGCTTTGGCTGTAGATAGCCCCATCTCCCCAAAAACGAGCCTCTATCAGAACAATAGGTCAACCAGGCCGGCCCCAGAGGTTACAGATATAGGATAATAACCCATAGCTCAGGTTCATGCTGGGTCTCACATGATGGATGAGGCTTGCTTTCATGGCTGCGGCATACAGCAGTGGACAATACACAAAGCCTTCTGCACTATACAGATGGACGGAGGATGGAAAACACTCCCTCTTGAACCAGAATGACTTGTGTTAGCTAAAAATATACACATTATCTTGACTACCGATATTGAGCTATTCATACTGAACTTTGTGCCACACTTTTTAACTCATCTTGTATATTTCCGACCCCATTTGTGGTCCATCGGATTGTTGTTTTTTTTTTTACAGACTTTTACCTTTAGTTTTCCCACTGTTTAAAACATCAGTGGGAAAACATTGCAAGAATAAAGGCACATTGAAACAGCAACAGCGTGACACTGATCGCTTGATTGCTTAATTTCAACTGGTACTCCAGTGTGTATTGCGGAGTTATGGAACTCATGTTGATTGGCTGCCAAAATAAGCTCATTTCAGGTCAGGAGCAGTAGTTATGCTGCTTTCTGCATTGAAGCGGACCCTTTGTGCATCTTTTATGAGGTGTAAGCTAAGCTAGTCTCAGTCACAAAATGTTAACTTGGGAAGGTTACATCATTAATCATTATGTTCTTAAGGATTCCTAACCTGTTATAACTCCACTTTTCAGTGCAGCCTTGATTAGGATGGCTCTTTTAAGTCTTGGTTCCCCTCAGTTTTTCTTTCTCGTGCTCTTTTCTGCAGTGCTGCTTCGTAACCACGGCTGTAGGACTGCTTTATTAATGTAATGTACTGTAAATTTCATACGGAACCTTGTGCACATTTAGCAAAAGGCCTGTAGAAGGCACTGTTGGGCTTGTTTCCTGCACCTCCAGCTGCGACTCTCCAAAGCAAACCACTCAGTAGTGAGCTTGACGACTGATTGTTGCAGCTAACTTTGTTGGTTCCTTAAAGCAGGAGAGCAAACATCGATCTGAGTCTGCGACGGAGGAGAATCTATCATCACTGGATACAGTTGTTTCAGACACGCACCAATTTGTTACCTGCTTTAGCCTGCTCTGTTCAATTCCTTCCAAACTGAAAGTGTCTCTGTGGAGGGCTTTCTGTCTGTAATAAGGCATCATGGACGTACATATGTAGAGGGGTGGTGGTGGCCGAGTGAGTAGGATACTTGTTTCTGAGGACATGGGTTTGAATCCTACCTTCAGCAAATCATCACTGGGTTCCTGAGCAAGACCTTTAACCCCAAGTTGCTCCAGGGAGACTGTCCCCTGTAGTTAGGGAATGAAAGTCACTTTTATAAACAAGCATCTGCTAAATGCTGGAAATATAAATGTAATATTGTTCCATAGAATTGTGTTCAAAGAATGTGTGCTGTGGCTGCAGTCGCTGGATATGGATGTATGTGTGTGTATGCTGCTTGTCCTTTCCCAGTGACCCTCTGGCCCTGGAGCAGCCATGCCAACGCACATTATGGCAGCCATTAATCTCCATCTTCCCTCGCTATGCCAGCACAACCACACTGCAGGGACCCATTCTTTTGGGCGTGAATCCCAAAGTGATGGCTTGGCCAAAAATCACAGAATCGTCCTCTTTATGCCAAATGTAGTCAGTCAGTGAAGGCATGTTTGGTGCCCAAAGTTAATTTGAACTTCAATTTTGTTTTGCAGATAAGAGGCTAAATGATGAAGAACAAGCTTTGTGAAATGAGCTACCACCACACAGCTCTAGTGCAAGACTAAACAAGCAATTTTCAAACACATAATGTCTTGACTGACATCTAGGCTAAGGAGAAATTCTGTACCTTTGTTTCAGTAAGTGTGGCATTATCTGTAGCATGTGTCTAAGCCTGCCTGAAGGTAATTATTCAAAACAAAGCAAACATTAGACATAACATCATTCCAAGCATTATTCTATCTGGTGAGTTTTGTCTAGTTTTAGACTTGACCTTGAACACTACCACCTGTCCACAGTCATTCAAGCCTCACATCCTCCACACACACACACACACACACACACACACACACACACACACACACACACACACACACACCCCCTACGCGCACA
>JBBPDB010000001.1:6433383-6446074 GCA_037974465.1 Brachypetersius altus
CACACACACACACACACACACACACACACACACACACACACACACACACACACACACACACACACAAACACACACCATTTTTCAGTCTTAAACCCTGTCTGTTTGCACTACATGTACTGCATGCCTAAATCGTCACACGCGTACCTTAATCTATGTAAAGTAGGTGCAGGCATGCCCATGCTACTGTGTTAAGCTGTGGGTGGTGGTGGCCTAGTGGGTAGGATACTTGCCTCTGGACCAGGAGGTCATGGGTTCGAATCCTACCTTCCACCACTGGGTTCCTGAACAAGACCGTTAACTGGGGGGGAGACTGCCCCCTGTAGTCAGGGAATGGAAGTTGCTTTGGATGAAAGAATCTGATAAATGCTGTAATTGTAAATGTAAGCTATGTAGAGCACCATAATATCCACAAGTGTACAGTTATGTTCACACAGATTTCAGACATGTCTTAGTTGACTGAAAACCTTTTTGTTACGTATCCTACATTTGCTTGTACTTTACGGTTTAGGCCCACTTACGACATTTGTGTGATTCTATGTACCCATAACAGCCATAAATCTTCACTGTTTCTCAGCTTCTTTTTAAACATTGCAATTAAACAAGCTGTTTTTGCTGTGCTGTCAGAACCTTCCTTATAACTTCAGTGTGAATGGGTGAAGCTATAAAATTAATAGGCAAATGACTTTGTGATGTCACAAAAAGAATGACGGCTGTTTTCGTAGCTTACCATCTATACATGGCCTTCATGGTCTGAGATATTTAGAATTCCATCGAACTCTTTTGCATTGCTCCTACTTAGAGTTTTGCATTGTTCCTCCTTGTTTGCTCTAGGCTGACCTGCAAGACTAATGTAGGTTTGTGTAATCAAAACCCATGCACTAAATCATTCAAATCAATCAAAAATGCTCTGGAGAGGGATGAATGATGTGGCAGGACGTGTCAATTAAGCGTCTATATTTGCCGTTTTTGACCAAGCGGGTCAGTGAGCGAGGTGCTGATGGACAGGTGTCATATTCCACTCCAGGAGAGTCCACACAGCTGACCACCGAACATACGGCTGTTTTTAATATCATTGCTGAGAAAAGAACTTGATAACAAGCTCCCTTAAGCCCTATTATTTGGGTTTATTTGAGAAACGTTTGTGTGTGTGTGTGTGTGTGTGTGTGTGTGTGTGGTCCATGAGAAGGGATACAGCTAATGCCCTACACCAGGGAGAGGGAGAGAGAGAGAGAGAGAGAGAGAGAAAGAGAGTGTTGAACGTGTCAAATCGAACAGATGAACGTCCAGTTTATCTTCCAGAACAAAAAACAGCTAATTTTTGTGCTCACTTTCATTTGCAGCAATTAATGCTAATCCACCTCACCACCTGTCCTCTTGCGCGTGACGTTGTTTTGACTCTGCACTTGTGGGGAGCACATTTAGCCTGTTTTCTGAGATGCCTTCATTGAACAAATTTGGCAGGATAATGATCTGCTTAATTCACGAAAAGCAAAAACAAACAGCCATCTTTGCATAATTTACTCCCACTGCAATTTGGCGAGACATCTTTCATTTCCCCTAATGAAGGCCAACTGTAGCACCGGCACGTTTTATTAGCTGGTGGGAAATATTTGACTAAAGGATGTGGACAACAGAGACTGAAACTGCTCTAGGATCGTCATCATTCACAGAGTTTATGCTGTGTTTAGAAATAATGGGTTCATGCAAAGCATAGTAGCAAAGTCAGCTTTTATAGGACATCACAGCTATTTCCTCTGCTTCATATGTATCTCCAGCTACTTAAGGATAAGACTTCTAACAAGATAAATGTAAAAATAACAAAGGTTCAGTGAAACCAAATACAGTTAATGAGCCATGTCGGAAGTTTGATTCTTTACACTGGAGCTTAGGGGGAGATAACAAGTATTGGAAGCGTATTAGCAGTTAGCATTGAGACAGCCAAACATCACCCTCAAATAGACCCACTCATGTTGTTTCAGGGGCTGCTTATTAGCAGAAGGGGACAGCTGGTGGCCTAGTAGCTAGGGAGTTGCCCCTGCAATCGTAAGGTTATGTGTTTGCATCCCAGGACTGCTAGTGGCACCACTGAGGTACTTATGAACAAGGTACTGTCCCCACACACTGCTCCCAGGCGCTGTGTTCCTGTCTGCCCTCTGCTTTACTTGGGTGAATGGGTTAAATGCAGAGAAAGAATTTCACACTGTGTTCTGTGGTGTGTTCATGTGTTACAAATGGCCACTTTACACTTTAAAGGGTATGTAGGGTGGCTAAAGCATTAGTAGCATTAACACTTTTGTCTATTTTATGTCAAACAGTGTCAAAAACCACACACACAAAGGTCTATTACTGATTATTCAACAGCTTGATGAAGTTTGAGGCAAATGTGTGGTACTTCTGTTGCTGCTGCATTAGCCTTAGAACTCCAGAGCAAACTTTAGCCATCAAAAAGATCATTCAGCCTTATGTTCCTACTCGCTCCCTCCACTCCTCAAAGGAACTCAGTCCAGACTCTTCTCTTTTGCGATTCCCCAATGAAGGAATGAGATGCCTAACCCTACAAGAGCAGCCTCTCTAGTGTCGTAAACCTCCCGAAGACACACCTGTTCAGAAAGCATCTCCCCTCCTGATCTATTTTCTTGCATTACTCCTACATAAAGGTTCTCACACTGTCCTAAAGCTCGAGTATTTCCTTGTATCTTAAGTCGCTTTGGATAAAAACATCTGCCAGAGAAATGTAATGTAATATTTTGTTTGGTAAGCTGTGCTTGGGTGTAAGCGGGAGATGTTCTTTAAATGATCCATGTAATGTCATAAAATAATGGTGAATTTAATGAGCACAATGTCAGGAGGGATGTGTACTGACAGCTCTCTAGAACTCAGCAGCAGAACCCTAGACCATCTCCACACCAAAACAAGTCTTTGGAAACACACTTCCTGTTAGAGTGTGTACTGCTAGCTCTCTGGAGGACAGAAGGTCAGGGGCTAGAGTCTTCTTCTGCACTTATAGCTCATGTTTACCATGTCACTGTGCCTCTGTGGCCCGCCGGACAGCACTCCCTTGACCTTCCTGTGCCTGTGGGCTAATCTTGATGTAAAACAGCGGCCCGCTAAAACCATGTTCCTCACTTTTGCCTTTTTGCATTTTTTTCCTAGACTTTGGAAAACTGTGGTTACATTTTCAGAGTTTATGGTGATTATTTGGTGCTTCTTAGGCTGTAAAAGCATCTCATGTGAAACAGACCTTGTTACCATAATTGATACCACTAAGTTTTGCCTTGTATCCAGCAGTACTGCATTACCAGCTACCTAGATTAGATTTTGTGTTAAGGTATTTACATGGACAGGGTGACTAAAATAAATGAAATGATAATGATTACTGACGAATTTAACATTTAAAATGGGGGTGGCTCAGTGCTGTAAAGTATTTGAGTGAATGGACTTCGTTACTGTACTTAAGTATTTATTTGGCTACTTTGTACTTGTACTGAGTATCTAAAATATAAGCAACTTTTACTCTCTACTCAACTACATTTTTGATTGAATATATGTACTTTACTCCACTTTACTCCATCTGAACGGACACTTACCGTTACTCACATCGTGATTGTGCTCGACAATTCGGCGTCTTTATCTGCCATGGCTAATTTCTTGGGTGGAAGAGGCGATATCGCCATCTGAAGGGTGCTGAAGGTACTGGATGCGATTTACCTATATGTGCTATTTTGAAATATTGAGGAGATCAATTTAATATCTATATTAGGAAATTAAACCTCATAAATAAACAGTTGTTTATTCACATTTTTTTTTCAGTCCACTGCTTCCCGTGAATGGGACAAAAAAACACCTTATGCTGGATGTGTAAAGACCTTTATCTGATAAAGTTTAGATTAGGAGAGGTGTAGCTTCAATTACGACACCTCGAACAGTTGAACTGAGCTTTATAAATCACTTTTTTTCAAAATGATCAAATTTTTTACACATTTTTAAAGTAACAAAAACCCCTTTTAACTAAATTTAGAGATCATTCACATGATTTCTCATCGTTTTGGTGACCGCTGGTGGGGAATATTGTCCTAACAATATTTTGAATGCGTAGCAGTTGTGGACAAAACAACAATCCGACAGTTATCATACTTTGGCCTGCGAATTTCGTGATCGCAGCGAAGTCTTCGGGAACACTTTTCACCATTATGTAAGTACTTGCAGCTTCGGGGAGAGTAAGTAGGGTTGGGAGACGTTTTGCAATAAAGAGGATTAGAAGGTTAAGAAAAATGGATTAGGATTAGAACATTTCTTGTCTTCTTTTTTTTTTTTTTATATATTTTGAAAAGGAGAAATTACTGCGATTATAATAAAGCCCTTATTCAAATCCGCCTTAAAATGAGCCTTAAAAAGTCACCTTCAAATAGCTCTACTTTTTCTTTCCCAATGAACACTTGGCTATAAGAGTGGACATTTTTGTTGATAGTGGTCATTATTTTTCTGACGCTTTAAGTGAAAATGGAGGAATGATTTCCTTGTTCCAAGTTTTACGGGTGAGGCACGGACAGAATTATAAAGCCGAACACGTCACCGAAACAGAAGCCGAGCAGGAACATTAATATCACTCATTTCTGCTGCCTTTCTCTGAAATGTCCGCAGATCTGTCTTCATCCGCCCTTCGGACCAGTAATGTTCGCAGTAAATAATGATGTTTAAAGCGAGGCCCCAGTGTGTGTGACAGTCAGATGTGAGCGTTAAAATGAAACGGCAGTTAGTATCTGTCACTATTATTGCTGTCACTTACAGTCGATAGAGGCTCACTATTTTCATTATGCTTCCTGACTTTTTGCCATTGATCATGAGTGCTTGCAGTTTTGGAGTCAAATGTAGAACTTGTATGTCAACTCATTCAGGGGGGTGTGTTTTTCTGTGCCTGGTTTGTAACGTTGTTCCCCCCTTTTTTCCCCCCAAGACGTGTGCAGCCTCACTCCCATCCCCACCGCATCTACACATACCCCACATGAACAAGAGTATTGGGATGCCTGACCACTTTATCAACAGGCACTTTAATAACGCTGCATTCAAATCTATAAACTTTAATATGAAGTTGGTCCCTCTTTGCAGCTATAATAGCTTCCACTTTTCTTGGAAAGCTTTCCACAAGATTTTGTAGTTTCTGTGAGAATTTGTGTCCATTCATTCTCTAGAGCATTTATGAGGTCAGGCACTGATGTTGGATGAGAAGGTCTTTCTCACAATCTCCATTCCAGAGGAAATGAAGGGGTGGAGGTTAGGGCTCTGTGTGAACCATACCACCCTGAGTGTTACGGCCATACCACCCTGAGAACTCCCGATCTCGTCTGATCTCGGAAGCTAAGCAGGGTCGGGCCTGGTTAGTACCTGGATGTGAGACCGCCTGGGAATACCAGGTGAGTGATATTAAGCTTTTTTTGGGGCAGCTGGTGGCCTAGTGGTTAGGGCATTCGCCCTGCGATCAGAGAGTCCAGGTTCGATTCCCAAGACCGCTAGTCACCGCTGAGGTACCCTGAGCAAGGTGCCGTCCCCACTCACTGCTCCCCGGGCGCTGTGTTCCTGACTGCGCCCCACTTCACTCGGTGAATCAGTTAAACGCAGAGGGTGAATTTCGTGCTGCTCACGCTGTGGTGTGTTCACGTATGACAGAATGGTCACTTTCGTTTAAAAAAAAGTTCTTCCACACTGAACACATCCAGCCATGTCTTTATGGAGCTCACTTTGTGAACTGGGACACAGTCATGCTGGAATAGAAAATGTTCTTCAGTTGGAAGCATGGCATTGTCCAAAATGTCTTGTAAATGCTGAAGCATTAAGATTGTCCTTCACTGGATTTAAGGCCTAGCCCAAACCCTGAAAAACAGGAATGGTCCAATATTTTATCCATATAGTGTATATTTCTATGTGTGTCTTTACAGAAACTCAGGTTCTTAAATGGTTCTTCGATTCTAGGAAAACATTATTTTAAAAAAACGTTACAGGTGGAGATTCTTCAAACTTTCAAAGCCTCTTTACACTAATTTCTTCTCTTTACTGAACCATCTACTGAAATGATATTTATGGAACCAAAAGGGTTTCTTTTTGAAGTAAAGCTGCTAAAGGTGTCTATGCCATAGCAAACCTACTTTTCAATGGATGCCTCTTTGCTGAACCACACATGGGATGTGAGAGTGAACATTCTTGTTCCAATTGATTTTTTTCTTGAATTTTAAGGTCCAGCCAAGAACCATTTAGGAACCATTATTTAGGAGTGCATGGCATTGCTCCAGAGAACCTTTTTTGGCAGGCATGTTTTAAGCATGTAATTTAGCAAGATCACACTAAGCTGCCAAAGATTTCCAATCTCCTGGCCTGCCACTAACACTAACTGTGTCTTTTGTGTTATTGATACAAAGCCTGCACTTGTGTGGCCTCAGCCTCACTGGTGCAAACGTGTGAAGAGAATACTTGACATCAGTCCTGCACAGGGTCTCTGTTTAGCCCTGTGTTCACATTTTTGACTCTTTGAGCACTAGTTTTCTTTTATTGTCCTCCCAAATTGCCAGAGACACTGAATTACACTCTCTTCCTTTAGGAGGTATAGTAGATTACACCTAATTGTGGGACTTGAGGGGAGTTTAATTCCTGATAAATGTCAAAATATCCAATAGTGTAGACACCCAAGACACACTTAAGCTGTTGTCCCTGGACAAAGCAAACAAAATCAATAGCATTAGGCCGGAGTACAGAATAACTTTTCCAGCTATTTGAGGCACAATGAAGTGGAAGGTTTGTCATTGCAAAATTGCATGCTGTTGTCCTTGAAAATAGCACTTCAATGTTCATTTCCTCTTATGTATGAGTCAAATTAAGTCCTGAAAGCAGTGGTGGAGTATGTGCTCAAATCCTTTGCTCGCATGAAAGCAGAAGCAGAAATCTCCTTAGTTAAAGTGCACTACTGTATAGTTTGTAGTTTGTAGCCAGTCTAGTTCTGTGAAGTAGGTACTGATAGCATTGATTCATTCTAATTGAAAATGTCTTTAGTGTATTGTCTAGGAACTATCTTTGGAATTTTGGCTGGGTCAAAGTCAGAAATATCAAAAACTGTACCTAAATAAGTAAAATAAGCAGAAGTACAGTAACTTCTCCATCCCAACAGCAAAGGATGGGTTCCATCACAAAGTTGATGGAGGACATTCTATTGCTGCCTTTTTATATGGACTGTTTCAGAAATAGATGTAGAGAAATAAAAAGGCTTTTAATCTTTACATGGCAATGATCTCTTTCCAGGCAACATAATTCTGAATGTAAACCTCAGAAAAGTTTCCCTTCTATATGCGAAATAGCAACATTGCAGCCTGGAAAGCAGTATTTAAGGTGGAAAAATTCGAATAAGGAGCTAACCTCAGCATTGTGGTGTGAGCTGTACCTACTGTCTGTGACAAGTCAGCAGATGAGGGAGATGTAAATACTTTCAAATTTCAAATGACTTTTGTGTTTCTATCGCAGTATGAAATTAGTTGTTAGTTTGGTTTAGTAAGCATGGGATGGGTGGGGCGTGGCCAGCAACAGCTTATTTGCATAAAAGTGACAGGGCCCTTAAACAACTCAGCTATCAAGAATAAAGCAGGTGAGATCTCTTTGTGTGAGTGATCTTGTGCAAAGAACTTCATGAACATGTTTTGTATAGTTCATAGACCTAACTAAAGTGATTATGCATGTTCCTACTTCCTTCAGATAAACTCTAACAGATTATGTACAAAGCAAAAACCACTTGGAAATGAAAATGTAACACACACATACACACATATACACATATATGTACATATATGTACTTTTGTAACATATATATTAACGTGAATTCAGCTGCATTTCCTTATAAAATATAACTATAAATATTTTTGTTCTGTCAAGAACACAATGAAACTGCTGTACTCAGAGGCAGGAGGTCTGAAATCTGAGTAAAAATGGTATTTATTTCTCCTTGTTGCTGATTGGCTGCTGCCCTGTGATGCAGCTCTGGCTGCTGCGGTCTAGAATTTCCCCCGTGGAGCGCCTCAACTGTTCTCGTGTTTTTCATTTCGTTCTTCTAAAAGCCCTGTATTTTTATTACTGTAAATGACATTAATTTATTACTGTATTTACCTGCTTATACCAAATTAAAAATGCTTGCATTCATTTCAGTACAGTGTATAGAGGAGTAACATCGGTTTACATTCTAGCACTGCTGGAGTTCATTGTAAACTGTACAGTACGGATACGGGTTTACCTTTACATTATCATTCAGGGTAATGCATTATGCTATATTGGGAGCATGATTAGGGATTTGCACTATAAAATGCAAATCCCTGTATAAATTACTGTATATATATTTTTTTAATTTTTCATTGTAGGCTATGGAGTAGAAAGAAGCGAACCATGCCTCCCTACTAACACAACGCTAAAGTTTAAAAAACGATGCCTGATGATTAGAATGTTCTCAACTCAGCACTTGTAAGAACACTAACCCTGAACGCTGGATTCGTGTGTAGGTATATTATTACTGCTCCCTTGAGGGTGAAGGGCTGCAGGGCACTTGTGCTCTTCCCCATTAACCTTGGCAGGTTCCAATCATGTGCTTAATGTTCCTGCCTACAGCCGGCCACCCACCCTCTGCCCCAGACAAGAGAGCCTCTCTTTCCCAGCCAGTGCTATGCAGAACCCTTAAAGGCAGAAGCACTGGAAGTGAGATACAGAGCACATGGAGTTATTAATTAGCTAACAAACAAATGACAAAATACATTTCAAAGTAATTTAAAGCTTTGTGTCACAAAAGTTTTGTGTCTGAATCTGATTGTTACAGTAGTTTACTATAAAACTAATGTTAAATCCCAATAGTACTTAACCAGCCGTTTTGAGGCAAAGTCTTGCCTCTGTCATGTTGCTAGCAAGTAATGGAAGCTGAATGCAGTGATTTAAATCTAAGAATAGTTGCAGGAACCACTACGAGGACTGCATTTTGGCGTAATTTTATAGATATAGATCTGCTTAAATTACTTGAGCAGGACATTTTTGGATATATCATTGGATGTCCTGGCTGATCAACATTTGAGGTAAAGGGACAATTGGGTAGGTTTTGGTTTTAAATCAAGCTATTTGCTTTGACTGGGACCGGGACATTTCTTCAATCCTTATCCAAGAGCTTTAGGAGTGTCTCTCATAGTTTAGGTGTGAGACTCACACTTCTGGGTTTTTCTCAAGCAAAGAAAGCTCAAGACAGTGAATAACAACCTGCGTACACAAGATTCACACATCTGTTTTTGTTCTTTCTGCACAGTCACATCTAATTCTGTAATGTTGTAGCTTATTGAGAAGACAATGTTGTAGCTTATTGTGTGTGAGTGGGTCCTGAGTGGAAGTAGATTGGCATGATTTTGTCTGGAGAAACAAGTAACTTTAGAAAGCTGGAGCATCAGGGTTCTATCTTACTCCCACAATGCTCCATCCCACAAGCGTAGCAGTTACGTGTTTGGTTTATGTCCACCTCCTTTTAATCTACTGATATCAGTATAATGAGTCTTTCAAAAATGTATCTGCTTATATTAAGGACAGTAATTCATGTTTAAAGTGCTTTGAGGGTTAATCTTACTCCAGCTAGCTGGAAATCTCACTTTCCAGTCACTTGAAAACTCCCTCCAGTTTCATTGCAATCATTTGAACATTTTGCTCCAGTCTTACTCCAGTCATCTGTAAATTTCACTCCAGTTGTCTGAACATCTCACTCCAGTCTCACTCCAGTCAGTTGAACTTCTCACTCCAGTCATCTGGAAACCTCCCTCCACTCTCACTTCCGTCACTTTCCAGTCAATTAAACATCTCATTCCAGTCTCACTCCAGTCATCTGTAAATCTCATTCCAGTCTCACTCCAGTCATCTGTAAATCTCACTTCAGTCTCACTCCAGTCTCATTCCAGCCAGACATCTCGTCTCAGCCACTTGGACCTTCAGTCCATTCTCAGCCACAAGGGAATCTCATTACAGTCACCATATCAAAATTGGTATTCCTGAACTTTCTAATGGTTTAGATATCTAACATAGCTTTAAAGATAACAATGAGTCACATAAACTGCAGCTCATTACTTAAAACAGCTCTCCCCTTGGCGAAAAAGCGGAGAAAAGAAAGCGCAACAGGTAATATAGCTTGCACTAGACAGGTCTATACATCTTTTTCCTATCTTAGCTATATGTAACATCCTGGGTTGCTTGTCAGGTGAGAAAATCTATGCTCAAGCTAAACCAGGCCAAATTTTCCCCCAGGATAGCATCACACTGGTGGACTATATTGAGGCTGAAATTACCCTTGAAGATTAAAACATGGTGCTGTGCAGCTGTGCAAGGTTACTGCCTGACACCTAGAGTAGAGGAGAGTTGAACGAACACACACACACACACACACACACTGCTATTTTATTCAAGGGAACCAAAACATCTGGGATGCCTGTCATGCATGCAATTATGTAATTACGTTCCTAAATCAAATTACACTGAGGGCCCATTAATAAAATGACCAATTGCCCATGTACAATCACCTTAATGCAATGCAGCATTTAGCACTCTAATTAAGTTTGGTTACGGAACGTAAACCGACTTATAGATCAAGAGTGATATTTCAGCTTTTTTTTCCTTTTTTGATTAAATGCATTGGTGCAGGGTTTCATTAAAGCCATCCTTTAACATTCTTTAGCATTCTTTAGCAGACTTTCTATTCTGCTGATCTGCTAATCCCCTAAGAATAGTGTAGCATTGATGTAGCACAGAATTTCCTCTCCATCCTGACGAAAGCCAAACTGGCAGACTCAGAGTTATCAATAGATGGAATTTAGTGCTGGATGGATGTCTGCATGAATTTAGCATAATGATAAAGTATAGCAAAGACAACATATTGGATGAGAATGCAGATACCAGTGAACATATATATGCATGTGTGTGTGTGTGTAGTGTAGGTCCCCCTTATGCAATCACTGAGGCATGAACACTGAGGGTGGTATCTGACACCATGTTAGCAGCAGATCCTTTAAGAGAGACTAATTTATCTAGCACCTTGAACTTTTTGTCATGTTCCTCAACCTGTTTTGCTGGCTTGTCTTCTTCCATTGGTGCATTCTGGTGCCATTTCTTCTCCAGATATGTGACACACACACACCTTCCATACAATAGGTCACTGTCACGGTCTGGACTGGCGTAAGCCGAGCTTTCTGTTTTTTTCTTAGTATTCGGGTTTTCTGTTCATATTTCTATTCTGGTTTTCTGTTTGTAAGTATTCCAGTGTTAGGAACTTCAGTTATGGTTATGGCTTATGTGTTTCATTGATTCTGTTTGAGTCCTTTATGCCCTGCCCTGATTTTGCCCTTATTGTGTGTAAGTTACCCTAGGAGTCTGTGTTCCCTCTTGATGTTCGGTTGTGTATAGTTCTTGTGTTTCCCCATGTCCCTGGTTAACCTGTGTTCTTGTTCACCCTCCATGTATCAGCCTAGTCCCCATGTGTACTGGTTAAGTATGTGTTCCTGTGTAACCTCCCTGTTCCAGTCTCGTTCCCATGTCTCTGTTTCAGCTGTGTTCCTTTTCCTCCCCATGTCCCAGTCTAGCCTGCGTTCCGGTTTTCCCCCCATGTTTCAGCCCCATGCCTCTGTATTTTTGTTTCTTTGTTATGGTTTCCTGAGTGGGGCTATTCAGAGCAAGCAAACCTTTAGTGCCTGCGTGTAAGACACGGTGGTATTTAGTTCGCTGACCTAATGTACGGTCCCCCTTCTGTTGTAAGTAGCCTGAGTACCCCTCATTTTGCTTTTTGGTTTTCTGTTTTCTCCTGGTGGCCTGTTTATGTTTGCCTTTTCTTCTGGTAAATAAAGCATATCAAGTCAAGCATGTCTGTCTCCACTGGCGCTCTCAGTTTCTCTACACACATGCAGGAGGGGAACGTGACAGTCACCTTCTTCCTTTGCTCCATGACCCAGTTCTTTCAGCATAGGTGCTTTCAGCATTGGATGGGGTCAGCATGGATAGTCTAACCGGTCTGCAGCGTCACAGTCCCATATGCTGCAGTGTGTTTTCTGACTTGACCAAAGTTATTCACTTCAGTTCAGCTATATGGGAATATACCCCCTACTAATGCAGAATACTCCAGATTTTTTTGCTTTTGTGACATCCGGGCGTTGTCCGCCATGCCTCTCCGTCCCAAACATAAACAACCAGTTCAAGGACAAGGCAGCATGGCGAATGAGGCTCAGACATCACATCGTTTTTCATGGCAATATATACATTTTCACACATTTAAGTACTAAATTATTTAGAAAAATATAATGTACTAATTTTGTAACATAAATACTAATGTAAATTCAGCTACATTTCCATATAAAAAGTAACTATACATTTTTTGGTACTGTGGAGAGAAACATAAAGAAATGTGAAATACTGCATGGTGAAATACCGCCGTACTTAAAGGCAGGAGGTTAGAAATTATTTTTCCTTGTTGCTGATTGGCTGCTGCACTTTGACGCTGGAGTCCAGAATTTCCCCAGTGGAGCATCTCAAGTGTTCTCGTGTTTTCGTTTTAGAACATGCAGATACCTTCTCTACAACATCAAAAGAATCCGACCCTTCCTCACCACAAAAGCTGCACAGATTCTTGTCCAGTCCCTGGTCATTTCCAAACTGGACTACT
>JBBPDB010000001.1:6446174-6461405 GCA_037974465.1 Brachypetersius altus
TTGGTTATGTTAGGATGTTGACCTTTGAAGATATTGGCTTCAGAGTAAAAATAGGCCACACCCGCTCTATAGTAATTTGCACATAACATCAAAACAATTGCTTAAATCAAAAATCCGCTTCAGTAACTTTTTGCAGCCGTCAACGTAGACTATACATAACACAAGTTGAACATAACTGAACATAAACAGACCTCTGGGCATGGTGAGAGCAGAAACATACAACACAAAGCATAAACCTCAGAACTCAAAGTCCTCAGCAGAACGCTAGCATTTTAAACACTCCAAAAAGAAAACAGCAAACCCAGAAACAGAAAACCTGACACGGGATAATGGCTACGCCAGTCCAGGCCGTGACATTAATGCACTGCACGCATTCGTCCGACCCGACTTGCTCGTGCTCGAGGGCGCCCGGCATACGGACCGCACCGTCGCTTGGACCCCGTTCATAACTGCTTGTATTTTTGTTAATGCATGTATTTCAAATTGTGATAACAAAGAAGATCTAGATATCTGGCGGTGGCCATGATGGGGTGGCGGTAGCTCAGTGGGTAGAATACTTGCCTCCGGACCAAGAGGTCACAGGTTCGAATCCTACCTCCAGCACACCACCATTGAGTGAGGTGTGAAGAGGTTGGTAAGGAGTGGGTGGTTGGCAGCTTAAACCTTGATTGGGAAAGTTCTTGTCAGACTCCCACATTCTTCCCCAACCCATTGGGAGGGTGTGAGCCAGGATAACAGCAGAGAGGAAGAGCAAAGGAAAGACGAGGAAGAGAGCAGGTAGAGGTTATTGGGTAATTCTCTGCAGACATAGAAGAGTGGAGAGAGTGGCGATGACAATGTCATGGAAATGATTTTCTCCTTCAAGCTCTCTTAAGTTCTTCACTCCTATACGAACACACACCTCGTCCTTTTGCACCCAGCTTAAATTGGAGAGAATATGACCCTTCTGTCTGAGAGCGGTCCAAACAGCTTTCTGCTCATCATCTGCCATGTCAGTGCTGTGGGTGTCCTAATCACATGAAGACGAAAGCAAGATTTCTCAGTAAAGCGGGAAAACTTGAGTAATGTCTATTAGGAAGGTTCCCTTCCTCTTCACCTAATAGACTTGACCTCAATCAATTTTTTTATGTGTATGCATTTATGTTACCAAAGGTCCATATTTGTCATGGGTGCTGTGCGAGGGAACCACACGGACAGGGCAAGGGCTGAAGAGCAGATAAGGTTTTAATGTCAACAGAGAAGCAGCATCTATCTCAGTTGTAAACGTAATACCCAGCCAGGGCAATACAGAAAAGAAAACAAATCCAAACCAAAATAAAGCGAGACCAGGAACCACACACGCCACAAGGAAGACAAATACAGGCATGTAGACTCGAGGTCCAGCTGGCCTATAAATACACAAAGGGAAACTGAAGGCAGGTGTAGCAGGGGATCAACTTAAATGACTACAGGTGAGTGTGATCAGACGGGAGTGACACAATCCGGGAACGCGGGCTCTGAAGGGAGGAAGTGCACGAGGGAGAAAGAGGACCGGATAGGGACTGGGACAAAGGCAGACAGACACGTGACCACCATACGTAAACGGGAAGGGCTCAGACAGAGACGTGGGAAACATACAGGGTTCAGACACAGACAGACAGAGACGCGAAGGGATCGAAAAGAAAGATAGAACGCTAGAACTCGGGAGAGAGAGAACGGGTTACACGCGGGGGACACGAAGGAGGCGAGGCAGCCGTGACAGCTTGTTCTTAATTTATTCAAATATTTTGACACAAAAATAAAAATATTGACTACATTTCTGCGCAACTGTTCTTTTTCTTAGCTAGCTAATTCACTTTGTGGCTACTGTAATCAGGTGGCCTACTTTGTCACTTTATGTTGCTGCAGTACAAGCAGTCCTGTAATTCAGGCCATATTTGTTGCAGATTATAACTGTTTTTATTCCTTAGTATATCCAATCCAGCATAATTAATATTGTATCAGTGTCCTCTTTATTTCCTAAATTCCAATTGATTTTTTAAACATTTCTTGACGAATGAACCAATAACATGGTTCAAACTGTGCATTAACATACATTAGCGTGTTAGTTCCTTTTCTATGAAGTTGTAATTTCAGAGATATGGTGTTTTCCGGTAGTGACAATGCATTGATGATCTGTCAGTGGTCTTCCTTTAGTAACGTGTGCACTTTTGTACTTTATTCTTTCTACCACAGAGATAATGCCTTAGAAAATGGACCTCAGTCCTGTACATATTGGGCTACTCTGTTTTTTTTTGGAGTTGTCCATTCACTTTTGGCACAACTTTATCTCTGTAACGGCCTTTGAGGATCTCACTTATCTCTCCCACTGCAATGAGAAAAGCAGGAGAAATTACAGTCGTCCATCATACCCAATCCTCCGCAGTTTACTGTCCAATTTGTCTGGGAACAGCACAGGAAAAATCCCTGAAAGTGCTTCTTTGTGCTGATCAAATGGACAGGAAGTGGGTCGGGAACCGGGGGACCTTTCTAAAACCCATTTATCTCGTGCAACAATTAGAGAGAGATACCCCCCGTTTTTTTGTCTGCCGTATTCACAAATACTGAAAGAAAATTCACCCGGCGGCTGCATTCACCTAAATCAATTACACCTCGAGAGATACCATATCAATTCATGAGAGCAATCCTTTTAGCGTGGCGCGTTCATGATCACACATGAATGTGAGTGGGCACGCACTGTAATGACACCTGCCAGGGGTCAGAGCACAGACAGTGTGGAATGTGAGAAATGCTGCTGGTGTTTTGCATCTGTGCTGCTGGAAATCAGATAATAGGAGCCTAGAACGCAGCATTCAAAGCATGTTCAAAGCATCCTGCTGCAGCTGGTTTTTTCAGTCGATGACTAGGTCATTTGATTTCCTTGAGCTTAGAAAAAGTTCAGACACTTCTTTGTTATTTATTGCAATTCCAGTGGAAGTATTCACTTTAGACACATTGGGAAGCCATTTCATTGTTATGAATAATTTATGATTCCCTTTAACATTTACAGTAAGCACAGGAACTTCACAACCTGAAGAACCTGCAGTGTCATACCCATATTCACACTCCTTGAATGACAAAGTGATAAAAGTTCCATAACAAGGCCGGAAAATGAAGTTTAGCTATTTAATAAACAGAATAAATACAACAGCAAGTGATTCATTACTAAAAAAGAAAAAGAAATGAGAAATGACTTGACGGCAAAGCAATATGGATTAATGAACGTAGGTGTTGATGGACAGGTGCGTGTGTCTTGTTTCTGGAGACCAGTGATCATGGTTGGGCTTCACCACTGGTGCGAAGGCAAGGGGATTATGCAAGGCACGTCTGGTGGCCTAGTGCTAAGGCGATTGCTCCTGCAGTCGTAGGTTCAATTCCCAAGACTGCTAGTGCCATCACTGGGGTACTCTTAAGCAAGGTAACATCTCCACCCACTCCTCCCTGGGCGCCGTGTTCCTGGCTGCCCACTGCTTCACTTGGTGAATGAGTTAAATGGGTTAAATACAGAGAATTTCACGCTGTTCTCACTGTGTGCTGTTGTGTGTTCACGTATGACAAATGGACATAGTATCAGCAACACACACAAAGCCAAACCCTCCTTGATCAGTGTGTTCCTCCTAAACCTCATACTGGCTGACACTTTCACCATACCATTTAATGCTACTGAATGTTCTCAATTTTTGACATTGTCTTTTTGTTCTCGAGTGGTGAGCTTACCTATTTTGGACATGCATTCTTAATAGATTCGTATATAATTTAATGTAAGTTCCTGTAAAATTCTCTACAAATAGTTAATGGATCGCATTTCAAAATCTACATAATTTCATATAAAGAAACGCATTTGTCTCGGACATGCGGGCTAACCCCCCACAACCGAGAGCTACCATAGAATGAGGCTAGCAACCAGGATTCCATGCTTACGTGAGTTTTATTAAACAAAGCAAAATATTTTATGTCTTTTCTGTTCAGCCTCATTTGATTATTTGATGCATTTGAATATACTGTACATCCATTCCTGCATTTCAAGCCTGCAACACATTCCAAAAATAGTTGGGATGGTAAGGCATTTACCACTTTCTAATGTTCCCATTCTTTTTTACAACACAAAAGACATTTTGGCATTGAGAGCACCAAGCGATGAAGCATTTTAGGTGTTATTTGGACCCATTCTACCTGCAGACAAGTCTTCAGCAGTATCATTATCACATTTTTCTGTTTCAAAATTCTCCCCACATTCTGGACTGGATACAGATCAGGACTGCAGACAGGCCCGTCCAGTACTATTTTCTTCTGCAGCCATGCCTCCGTATTGTGTCCAGAATATGATTCTTTATTGTCTTGTTGAAAAATGCATGGACGTCCTGGAAAAACTGTTGGTCTGGCGGTAGCATCTGTTACTGTAAATTCTCAGTGTACTTTTCTGCATCAATGCTGCCATCACAAAAACATAAATTACCTTTGGCAAGGGCACTGACTCAACCCCATACCAAGACAGACACTGGGTGTTGGACTTGTTGCTGATTACAGTCTGGATGGTCCTTTTCATCTTTGGTTTCGAGCTTGTGCTGTCCATTTCTTCCAAAATTAATCTGGAATGCTGCTTCTCCTCACCACAGTACACATTTTCACGGTGTGATGGTCCATCTTAGACACCTCTGAGGCCAGAAAAGTCTAGGCCACTCCTGGACATGGTTAACATAAGTCTTCTTTTTTGAATAGTAAAGTTTTAGATGGCATTTATGAATCGATGAATGACTGTTCTTGATGCAACGTTATCGGAGAGTTTGGAGATCACGGATGTCCCGCTTAGACTTGGGCCCCTTGACCTTTACTCACTGAAATTCCCTCAGATTCTCAGATTTGTGCAATGATATTGTGCACTGTAGAGGTAAAATGAATGGTCGTAAGTATGCTTCAATATTGCTCTCATGCCAATCATACCTCTCGGTTCTGCCCTTTCTAGCTAGGCTGCTTTAGTCTTAACTTGCACTCCTCACAGATATAAAATTAAACAGAGCTTACTCTCTTCTCTGTTTACTCTGGGAGGAAAACTGCTGCACATTTGCCAGAGTGATCACTGTGGGTCCCCAGGTCACCTCCTTCCTGGGCCTGCTATCGCTGGTGCCCCGTGCCAAATTGTCGACTGGTTTCAGCTCCACTTGGGCCCTTCCCCAAGTTCAGATGACTGTTGCTTAAAGCTCCAGCAGAGACTGTTGCTCCTGATCCTGTGGTTTATGGACTACAGACTCTCAGTTCCTCTTCCAACAAAATTGACCTCAATGGACTCATAGGGAAACCAACTCTGTTAGCCATAGATGGCCCATCTGTCAATAACCTTGTTCATGAAGGCCTTCTCTTGTTATTTATGCCCATAATGGTTTCTTTCTCTCCAGGTCAACCTGAGGAGGATGGGTTCCTTTTTTGAGTCTTGGTTCCTCCCGAGGTTTCTTCCTCCAGCTAAGGGTGTTAGTGAGCCAAAGGCTACTGTGTCACCTTTGGCTCACTAGGGTCTCGGACCTGGACTCTTTAAAGCTGCCTTGTGACAACTTTGTTGTAAAAAGCGCTATATATTTACATCAAATTGAATTGTGTGTTTTGTTCTTTTCCAAGCGCAGATTAAATATAAAATAATTGTCTGTGGTTCCTGACTGTGTTCTACAGTTGGTAGATAGGGAATACACCTATAAGGTTTTTACGTTGCTTATGTCACTGTGTGTGATTTCCTGAGGGCCAGAGAGCAGGACAGGCAGGACGGTGTTCCGGGGCAACATCTACACCTCGCAAAACTGTACAAATTTGTCCTTAACGTAAGCATTTCATGCTTGAGTTATTCGCCTGTCTCAGCAGCTTGGTTTGTAGTTTTGGAGCTGGGCGGTGTGCTTGGTCAGCACAGGCAGGGCTCCGGAGTCATGACCAGGGTAGTTGACTTGTTCTGGGCCTTTAGGTCACACATCTGCATCTCTGAGTGGCCCTGGTGTTCGCATGTCCTTGTGGAATAATCATGATCTCCCCGAGTGATGCAGCACATCAGTAAACCAGAATAAACTGGGCTTTGAATTCACACAAGGTAAAATACGTATGTATATAGGTTATATTTTATTTGAATATTCAGAACTTTGTGTAGCCTTCATGGTCTGTATCATTGGTTCCCAACCTGGGGTCCGGGAAGCCCTTAGGGGAGGTGCTAGAGATCGCGGGGGGCGCACAATTTTGTCTGCACTATTATATTTGTACGCATTAAATTCATAAAATTCCAGTGTCTGAGAAACGTAAACATTTGTATGTGTGCGTGTGTATAAAAGAGTATAAGAACAAAAAGCTACAACTGTTGTTTATTGTTTGCAAATAAATGTTTGTAATAAATAACTATTATTTTTGTGCATCTATGCGGGTAGGAACTGGGGTTGGGGTCCTGGCTTGTCTTGGACACAGGCAAGGGGGGCTTCGAGGAAAAAGGTTTGGAACCACAGGTCTATATAAAACTTCAAACCTTTATTTAAACTCAACTTATTGAGAGACAACATTCAGAGAGAAGAATTTGTTACATACATCTTAGGAACTTACATTTATATGAACCAGTTGCCTCTGATTGGGCTTGCATTTCACTGTTGGTCGCCATTATTCAACTCTCTGCTACGTGGTCAAAATGGCACCCGTTTAGTGCGAATAGTGTCCATCGTTCTGCACAGCGTTTAGCTTAGTTTTCAGTGTGAGTGCACTACGCCCTAAAATCACACACTAAAAGTGTGCAAGTGCGCGATTTCGGACACACTCTTTGTATAGGCCAAAAATGGAAGTGGTGTAATGTCACTTCCAGGTTTTTGGCGGGAAAATATTGTATATAAATTATATAAAATTTAACCATAAATTAGAACATTACCCAACAGCTAACATTTCCACTGTTTAAAAACACAAACATTTAGATTAAAACTGTTCAAAATATTTAAATATTTAAATGAGTTGTTTTTCCTGCTGGTTCCTGTGACGGTCGCCTCGCCCTCCTCCCGCGTTTTCCGTTCCCCGTCTCCTGAATATTACGTTTCTTTTCTTATTCATTCTGTTTAATCACATCTCTGGTTTTGAAGCGCTGGTTCTCTGTATCTCGCACGTGCTCAAAGGCTTGCTGGACTCTGTGTCTTGTTTCTCTCGCCGGATTGCGAGAGCGGTTTCTGATTCCTGATTTTCGTTTGGTCTAAGTGCTAGGAGCATGAGCCTTCCCGTTTCAGTCCTGGTTTGGTTTTCTGGTTTTGTTTCTGGTTTGTTTTTCCCTTTTTGGTTATTGTTATTATAGAGTTGGGGTTTTAGTTTCATCATTGTTATTTTGTCTCTGTCTGGTTATTTCTCATTCTGTATTTTCATTCCTGGTTTTCTTGTGTTCGTGTTGGTTTTTGTATTTATTTTGTTTGTATTAAAATCTCAGTTTCCCTTCCTATATTGCCGCAGCGTCCTCCCCTTTTCCCAACCCTCGCACCATCATGACAGTTCCCTAGAGCCCTGGTGGCTTAAGAACCACAATAAAACAATTTAAACAAAACTGTGTTACTTCTTACTTTGTCCAATTAATACAATTATTCACATAAATTATATAGTTAAATTGTGAGATTGAGGTTTACTCTGTCACAGTTACTCTGACAATAATGATTTATGGTTTGGATTTGATGAAAAGTTGTCGTGTTTACCATCTTGTTTTACAAAATAAACCCATGCCTTATGGTTTTGTCGTTTGCCATTCCCTGACATTAAAACAGGCATATTGCTGGATGTGTATTAAATGGATGTGTATTAAATGTGTAATTAATTAAATAGCTAAGGATAATTTAATGCCAATTGTGTAGCTAGCGATAATTTACAATAGGGTAACAATGATTTAATTACATAATAAAATATCAAGTCAAATGTATGTCATGATTCTTTCCCAGCCTCTGTGTCCCCACCCTGCACATTATAGGTGCCACGCCCACTTTGGCCCAGGAAAGGCTTTTTAATGAAGTAATTAGGTGGATAAGTTCAAAGATGATATTGTCGAGTCTTGTCTTCATGCCCTAATGACTGAAAGTGTAGGCTTATTGGTAAGACACATCAATTGGCCTATGTGTCATTTGTTCTAATTTAATTGATTATATTGTAACACAGGGGAAGTGCAGTGGTGAGTGCGGTCACTTCACAGCAAGAGTATTTTGCGTTTGATTCATTAATGAAAGGTCCTTTCTCTTGGGAGTTTGCCTTTGGGTTTTCTACCACACTTCAGATATGTTAGATAGACTAGAGATGCTAAATAATCACTAGGTGTGAGAATACTTGTCTGTGTATCTACTCTGTCATTGACTGGCCACCTGTCCAGGCTGTTTCTCCTCATTTCACTCTTTGACCATTACAGTAACCCTGGTTAAAACAATAATCAAATTGAATAATGAACGTTTCCAGATTAAATCTGTGAAGTAATCATACTTGTACATGTACTACATAGAGTCTAGCTAATGAATTTTATGCCGTCATTTAAAAAATGGTGATAAGGACAGATCAGAGCAGGTCAAGAAATAACAGTATATCTGTTATCTACCATTGTAACAGGGTATCATTTGAACTGAACTTGCTGTGTCACCTTTGAGACAAACTTTATAGAGCATCAATCTGTCAAAGTGACTGGCTGTGATCTCTAATTGCACCTACACTTCGAGTGCCCTATAAACAGACATAAGGTTTTTGGTCTCCTTCCTTCTGTCCTTCTGCCCTGTCTAGTCCACCTGAAACTATACCTGTGAACCTGTTGGATGTGGTTACCATGGAGACCCTCGGGTCTGATTAAAAGCAGTGATGGATGGTGACCTCATGCAGGTTCTTCTCCACCTCTTTCAATCAGTGTCCCTTCTCCCTCCATACCATTTACTTCCTTTTTCGAGAGGCAGCAGAAAAGCTTTTGTGGAAGGGCTGAGTGGCGTGCGGCAAGCTCGGTGAAACAGTGTGTGCAGGACTCTATCGGAAGACAAGCACACACACAATGACAGCAATTACCTTTTAGTCCCCCTCAACTTCCTCTTGCTCACTCTATGACTCATCTCATCTCTTTCATCAGCAGCCTGGCAGATGCTTTGGCAGCCCCCTTTCGCCTGACTGAGTGACTGTTGCTCAGGCCACTCAGTCTGTGTGCTCATCTTGCGTGATTCTGTTTAAGAAAGTATGTTTGTTTTGTTTGTTTTTTTACTAGATGGCAAAAAGTTCATAAATGCAGCTTTCCAATAATCCCTGTTCCAAAATAAGTCTAAATTCAATTAAATTTGATTTAACCTCAGCATTGATCAATTGTATAATTTTGAGTTGAACACTGGAGGGTTGAACAGAACTTAAGCCAAAGCTAATAAACAGCTTTCAGAAATATGAAAAAATGAACTGATTAAACCTCACTACAAGAATTTGTCAGTGTCGGTCAACCCCCAAGAAACAATATCTAAGTATTATTGCTGTAGGAACAAACCATACATAACACTAAAAGGCATTAACACCCCAAGACCTCTAAAGGCATGCTGTGGTCTCGATCACCAAGACATTAGAAGCAGATCTTTTAGTCCTGTAATTTCTAAGGTCGGGCCGGAATGGATAGAACTCATTTGTCCAAAGCTTTCAGGCTTTGAGATCTGAGGAGTTTGGAGACCAGGACAACACCTTAGTCCTTTTCCAACAAACTGTTCCTGAAGTTTTTTTGCAGTACAACAGGGCACATTTTCCTGCTAATAGAGATCACTGCCACAAGCTTTTACTTGGTCTACAACAGTGTTTAGGTAGGTGGTACATGTCAAAATAACATCCACATGAATGTGTGATGCGCACACATCCATCTTCACCTTCTTGCTCCATTGCCCAGGTCTGATGCTCTTGTGCCCACTGTAATCACTTTTGATGGTGGACAGGGTTCAGCTTGGGTCACATTAATGTTAAATATATCTCAAGGTATATCAGTAATCGTAGCTCAATATGACATGCTTGATATGGGAAGTATATATTTTTACATTGTCCACCATAAGAAAGTTTTTAGACATAAGTTTCTACTAAAATCAAGAATATTATGGGGAATCTGCCCTCTTTGCTGCTGTACTCGTCTGGGATGACACTATGGTTGCTGTGAGGATTTGATTGTGTTAGTCAGCCACAACAGTATGGGCCATTATAGCTGCTGCAAAAGGGGGACCAACTTCATATGAAAGTCTATGTATCTGAATGCAGTGTCATTAAAGTTCCTGTTGGCACAATGGTCAGGCGCCCCAATACAATATGGACAAAAGTAATGGGAAGCGTGACACCTACGAAAACCAGCCAAGACATAGAGCTGCGTGCTGCGCATATCCACATGCACAAAAACACAAAAAAGCAACAAACTTTCAAAATAAAAGGATTTTTTAAAAAAACCTACACTAACGCATGATGAAATAATTGTCACTGTTAAGCGTGGGCTTGGGCTTGGTCTTGATGGTGGGGTACCCCCCCCCAGAATCCCCTGTTATTCGAACCAAGAGTGAAATCCTCAGGGGTCCCTGTGATTTCAAGGCGAGTTCATTTGCTTAAATACATTTTTGCCACAGTGCTGTATTTTGGGCTTGACTGTAATTACTGGAAGGCTCTGCTGCAGTAAAAGCTCTGTGTTGATAAGGATATTCTGTGCACTGTTATTGCGAAGTCAAAGAAGAAACTCCTCTGGGCATAATCATGTTTTTTTTATTTTAGAAGCAGGCGAGGGGGCAACTAAATATTCAAAGCAGTATTTATTATATCTGCATTAATCTGGTGCTTCACCTTGTAAGACAATGACCTAAAACATCCTGCAGCTCTCAGAGTTTTTCAAGGCCGAAAAACTGGACTATACTTGACTGGCCAAATCAATCATCAAGGCCTGAACTCTACTGAGTGTGCCTTTTGCTTCCTTAAGACAGAACCAAAGACATTAAGCCTTTAAAACACACACTATAACTGAAAATAATCTTAGTGAAATATCATCAGGGAACATACACAGTGTATGGTAAAATATGCAGTTCACAGACTGGCAGACGGTCATCATTTGTGAAAAATCTGAAATTAAGTACTTAAATTATGTATGAGAGTATTAATTTGTCCGTTTATATTTGCTTGCCAAAAATGTGGAACTTGATGCTTACATGATTGATTTAATATTGCTGTGGATACCACCATGTTATCTATTAAAATGATACCAAGATGCTTCAAGACAGTCTTCGCAGTCTTCTTTTCCTGGACATGTCCTCTTTTAAAAACCTGGAAATTGCGCCTGGCCAGGATTTTAGAATTGTCTGGGTTTTTGAGTTGTCTAGACATTTGTCATATCATGGCCTTCTCTCATAAACTAGTTTCATCCTACACACCTATTTACTTCCATTCGTGCTAGTGGATCTAAGAGATACATGAGGAGTTTTGGGCTTCAAATATCTCCCTGATTTCTCAGCCTGCCATCATTTGTTGTTTGTCTTAACCTTAAAAATAATAAATTGGTTGGTTATACATTTGTATACATTTGTATAACCAACCCCCCTCCCCCAAACACAAACACTCGCTAAGGTGTGCTCTTTTTCACAAGCTCATACCTAGTCGTCCTAAGACTGTGAGTTCATTGTGAGATTGTCTGTTCAGATACTGTAGATGCCATCAGTGGCCGGAGTCCAAGAGAGCTGATTGGCCTCGCTCTCTCTGGGTAAATAGAGTGGCCCTCCTTCTCCTACCATTACTCAATGTGATGCAAGTCAGTGTGTGCATCTGTTAGCTAGTAACATTGCTAATAAATGACAAGCAATAATGCTGTATTAGTGACAGTTTAAAAAGATACAGGGAGCTAATCCTAGCCTTCACCCTCCCAGCTTTGGTGGTATTGTGTGAAAGGCCGAGTCCTAGCTAGTGGGTGGAAAGGGACAGTGCAAAAATATTAGGGATGCTCCGATCAGGATTTTTGCCAATGATACCAAGTATTTTTTGTCATGATCAGCCGATACCAATGCCAATTCTGATGCTTCAAGTTTATATAACTGATATGTAAGCTCTCTGATCACCATAAACTTTTTTTCAGATAAAGTAATGCTATAAATGTTGCCTTTGTTCTATTTTCGTTATATTTTTACAGTAATATATCTAATGTAACTATTGTTTGAACAGAGTGCTAAATAATCACAAAGAAGTATTTAATATATAGTGAACATTTTAATATGCCTTTACAATGGGGTTTATGCATAACACTATGCACAAATAAAACTATGCAAGGTTTTTTTAATCATTGTCCAGTACTAGAGTGAATGGTAATCGACAAAATAAACATTTCATCTCCTAAAAAGTCTGATTTAACTCAAACATTGTCCAGTACATGATATTACAGATGTCTTAGAACTTAACCGATCGGTTCCTAAGATTGGCCAAGTTTAACGAGAACCGATCGAGTCATAAAATGTGATTATTGGACGATACCGATCTGCGGCTGAACGATCGGAGCACCACTAAAAATATTTTGCACTGTACTAGTTGGTTGGGAAATTTCAGTGCAAAGTTAAAGAACCAAACATCATGATATTATGGTAAGGGTGCAATGATCACTTTAATGGTTGCATTCTTTGTTCTATGTCTAGGTTCCTCAGACCAAATGTTTGGATATAAATTGAAAGCAACAACTTATCCTTACCTCTTCAGTGGAAGCTGAAGCCTTTCCACTTCACCCCGCACTGACCTTAAAATCCAACACTGTGAAAGGAAATGCCTATAAATATGTCACAGTATGAGACAGTAATAGAGAAGGAGCTAAATATATCACCGAAAAGTTGCACATGTCAAGACACAAGCAATTTTCAGTTAAACGTCTCTTCTCCAATAGCTCGATTTGAATTGGTAAGGGATGGAACGGTGTGCTTTGGTAACTGGCAGAGTGGCGGCCTTCATTGTCCGAAAGACGACGAGGCAAGGAATAATACATGGCCGAATGGAGATTGATCTGGAATGAACTGACAAGATGAGGTCATTGGAACACCAGACTGTGATTAGAAAGAATAGGAGGCATTTAAAAAAAAGGAAAAAGAAGAAAGGAGCCCCTCTTTTCTCCTTTGCCTTGAATGCTGTCCTGAAGCTGAATGAAATTGCTATTGACATTTGGATTTTGTTTTTCCCCTTTTGCCTCTTTTCTTATCACCCATTCTAATTTTCAGTCCACCTCTAATGTGTCCCCATCTCTCTGTCTTTCTTTCTCTCGCTCCTTTTTATTGTTCAACAAGAAATAGGTGACGTGAACTTTGTTATTTTTCTTGTGGATGGGTAAGGAGTCAGAAGAATTCTCTGCTTATCGTTATTGTCATCAATGGAATCCAATTTAAACAGAAGGACAGGCTGTACTGCACTCCGAAACACAGGTAAGCACAATCAGGGAGGCATATTCAGTTGTAAAAACATTCTGTAAATAGCTTCCGTAAGACATGTTTGAATATATAAAAAGGCTTACAGAGGAAAGGCTTTTAGGAAATTATGGATTCTGAGGCCTTTTATACATGTTCATGAGTACACAATTTTCAGCATTGACGAGTTTTCGGCTTGTACCTTCAGAGTCTGTGCTGTTATCTCCTTTGTTTACATGCTGTGATTTTGTGCAATAGCCAAAACAGAGTAGGGTTTAACTTATCGGGACATTTTACAAGTTTACACCACCATACCTTTACTCTCCCGCTATATTGAGGAAGTCTATACTACATCCAGCACTCCCATGACTCAGCCTGTGTCCCAAGAGTTGAATGAAGCTTTCTTTCTGATTTGCTTGCTCTGATTTCACCTGATCTTTATCCATGGCCCTGTAAATATACAGCTCCGGAAAAAATAAGACACCACTGCAAAAATGTTCAGTTTCTCAGCTTTTATCTTTTATAGTTGCAAGTATTAAACTGAACATCTTTGCCTTAGTTTTTAAGAACTGCAGACAACATTTCCGCTCATTACCAAATAAAAATATTGTTCTTTAAAGCATTTAAAGGAAATGACAAAACATCAAAATAAGAGAAATGATGCATTGTTAACAGAACTTGAATATTTCTAAGAAAACAAATCTCTTGTTCAGTCTTACACAAAATAGCAATAATTACCTTTGACAAACTTCTAGTATTGTTTTACTATCCAACAGGTCACATTGTGAGAGGAGTGTGTTGATTACGGCAGTAATTTCCTTGTTAAATAAGATGTGTTTTAGGTGATCACTAAATAGTGCCCCATAAAGCAGAATGGTGGTCATAGAGATGCTGATATAAAAATAAATTGCAGTGGTTTCTTCTTTTTTTCCATAGCTGTGTACAATTGGTAGATCTGACGAGCATATGGATAGTTTTATTCAACTATTCAAACGCAACCCCAGTTCTTGTTAGCCTTCCACGACTGGTACTAGCTTTTGTTCAGGCTACTAATTGGCCAGCATGGTTTTATTGTTAGGGCTATATCACTGTTTTGCAAGTTCGTGTTTTTAGTTATCATGTAGACATACATTATTTTGGGGAACGAATGAGAAAATCCCTGTTTTAAAAATTACTTGTGTAAAATTACTTGTCTGTCTCGACTTGCCGGCAACTGTTCCCCTGCAGTAAAAGGCTTGTATTAATATAAACCAGCAATGTACTATTTTAGGGATCAAAAAGAGACCTTTTGATGGTGCTGCAGAAGAACCACTTTTGGTTCCCTGAGGAATCATTTAAGAAACTCTTTAAATAATATTTTTCGTAAATGAGATATGAGTATGCTTGTGAAGAATATAATGCAAACATGGCAACACTTTACTTGAACCCTGCTACATAACACTGACTTTAGCATGTCATAAACATGTTATAGCAGGAACATATGCCATCACAAGTGGTTGTGACAGATCATGTTCATTAATATTAGGTGCCACCATGGTGGATGTCCTGACAGCTTAATGTTAATGTTATGTAGACACTATAGTATCTTTACTGGCAATAATAAATATGATATATTACTGAACTCATGGCAGCATGACACATCTGTCATGACAGTCATATGGCAATATAATATGAAATTGTGCCATAAAGGTTCTGTGTTAATTCAAGGGTTTTTTTTAGAGATATACACACAAAGCATACCGGTATCATAAGTGTAAATACCCCAAATACCCTTGGGGCAGTTGGATGGCCTAGTGGTTAAGGCATCCGCCCCGTGACCAGAAAGTCCGGGTTCGATCCCCAAGACCGC
>JBBPDB010000001.1:6461505-6479999 GCA_037974465.1 Brachypetersius altus
TTGTCTGGTCCAAATCCCCCTCTGGCAGTAACTTAAAGTGAAATTGTTCATTTAACAACGTGTGTTTATCTTCCATTGCTAGCTTGACTGAGCAGCAGCATTGGCCACATGAAGCAGCTTCTTGTTCTGGCACGCTGGTTGTCGACGTAGCGCAATACTACCCCCACTGATTGTGTGGTACTGCAATGCAGAGGGGCGTTTAATTTTCAAAATAATCGCGCGATCAATTTATTATAAAGCGTTATAGAAAATAAATTAATGCAAGTAGTTCAAGCGATATTTTTAACAGCCCTAATATATATATATATATAAAATCTCAGACTCTCTCAGACTCTCTCACTCTGTAATTTTCCCTGTACTATATGAGAAGATCTGTGGTATTTGCATTTTCACTTTAAGGCATGCTCTAACAACAACTGGTTTGTATATGGAATATTGATAAGGAAAACACATTCATATTTGCATTCCTGTATACTTTGAAGGCAGAGCTCGAAAAAAGAGACTGAAGTGCATCTTCTGGTGAAATACTTCTCACAGTGCTGGAGTGTTTCCTCCAGGGAGCTGCTTGGCCCGGCAGGTGAGGGGCCAAATTGAGTGCTGCACATCATGTACCGCACGCACAAAGAAAACCTTTCATGAACCGATCGGCCCGATACAGTCTGCAGATGCTTTTTTTCTTTTTACAGCCTGCTTTTTTCTTTTTCCATACAACATGCTGTGACTTTTGCTTGCTTTCTGCCTTTGTCTGCATTTTAGAAGTGAGGTGAATGTGTCAAAAATTATTTGTGCTTTTTCCATCCAATTATCCTGTGGAGGTCATTTCCTACAAAAAGGGAATAAAACACTTGGAACTAATAGCAAATACTACAATGAGGCAATTATTACCCTTTAAATGCATCATTTCGGTGGGAAACTATGGTTCAGATTAGTTGAAAAAGGCACAAATTATTGATGGTTTGCAGACAGATTGTGATGGTGGCAGTGGCCAGTTTAGTTGTTTATCTACATCTAATTTTTATGAAATTAAACAAAAGTGCATTCTTCCCACCCCTTTTCCAACAATAGCACAATAAAATAGTGTCTTTTCTTAAAAGTTGTGAAAATATTATTTAACATTCCAATGACTTTTTGAAGTTGTTACTCTTTAATGAAGTATAATTATTGCAACATAACACATTTCAATATGGGATAGCATGGTGGTCCAGTGGGAAGTGCTGTTGCCTCACAGGAAGATGGTCCTGGGTTCGATTTGGGAAAACCAAGGGTCCATTCTGTGTGGAGTTAGCATTTTCTCCCCATTTCTGCATGGGTTTCCATCAGGAGCTCTGATTTCATCTCACAATCCAAAGACCTTTCAAAGATGTAGTGACTTGTCCAGAGTGTTTCTCTATATTAACTCCAGCACCACTGGTTAGGACAGGTAGCTTAGAGAATGAATGAAAATATTAAACATAAACCAAAAGTTCAGTCACAACTGTCACGGGGGGATAAATCAACACGCAACTGTTGTTTTCTTTCACCTGGTGGAACTCGTTTTGTTGGCGCCTCTGTGCGATGGCAGCTGTGTTAGTGCCAAAAACAGGCTTTTCACAGGTGATAAAAAGGGGACAGTCAGTTTTTACTGTCAGTCTTGACAACTCAGGTAAGGTGTTTCATTATGATAATGTCCTCCCAATATAGTAGGAAGTGTTAGTGTGTATGCAATGAGGCTAAAATGCAATAAGGCCACAGTGACCACCTTTTTAATCCTATTATGGATATTAAAGGACTATTGCACGTATGTAATAAATCACACAGACACATTTGCAGTGCCGTAGAAGTTGAGAAATAATTGAAAAAATGAGAAACAATTCATGAAAAGCTGTTTCAGTACAAAAATCCTGTCACATAATTAATAGATAATTATACCGTTTTTCCTTTCAAAATGTTATCGCTATACTAGTCAATGATCAACTTATGCACCGTAGTTATATATATATATATATATATGCCAGATTTTTGATTGACATATGTGTATTTGTCATTTCCATTGCCTCTAAGCATTAAAACGTTTTTGTATTATCGTCCTCAGTTGGAAACCTGCATATTGTCGGCATAAAAAATAGCTGCTGCATTTTTCAAAGAACAGCTGGAGAACAACTCCTAATTAAACTGATTACTCATCACAAACCGAAATTGTTTACAAAGACACAGTGTAAGATTCAAGCAAAGGCCCTTCTCTGAATTTCTACTAATCCCCTGATCCAATTGTACTCCGGGCTGCTGTTTGCTTAATGTTTTCTTTTGGAACACAACATTGATGTGAGCATGCACGCCCAAATTGCATTTAGCCATCCTGCGTGCGCATTAAGCAAATGACGAATTATTCAAAGGTGTTAACTGATGTTGATTTGACTTAAAAGACTGTAATTGCCTGCCTGGTTGCCAGAAACACGCTGTGATCATTCCTGTGTTAAAGAGGGCATGAGTAGCCATTGTTGGATGTTTGTACTGCATTAATCAAAGCTTTCAGTCAGCCACTGTGCTGTTTGTATCAATAATCTATGATTCACACTGACTATGATTCACAGTCAGTTACACTTTGTGGACAAAAGTATATGGACACTCACATATCACACTTGTATGAACAGGAAATCAGTCATCACTCCAGTTCACTCCAGGTTATGGTTCTGTGCAGACCATTTAGATCACATTTGATTGCTTTACAGACCTTGCTTTTTGCACAGGGGCTATAACATTAAGATGTCCTATTATTGGAACTGAGATGACCAAATTACTAAAGCAGAAATGGGAATTATTCCTCCTCCTCCAAACTTTTTAGTAGGCTCTAATCATTTTGAAAGATTTCTTCTTGCATTCACAAACCCCACATTCATAAGTCATTTTGCTACATGGTAAAGTGTGATTTATTACTCCAGAGAACACGTTTCCACTGATCAAGAGTTTAATGGCCATGTTCTTTTCACTACTCCAGTTGACACTTGGGATTGCACATAATGATCTTAGACTTGTTTATAGTTCCTCAGCCTGGAAACTCAATCCATTAAGCTGATGAATCATTCTTGGGCTGATGTTGCTTCCAGAGGCAGTTTGGAACTCGTTAATGAGTGCTGTGTCTGAGAACAGATTATTTTAGCATGCTACACACTTCAGCACATTTACGTATAAGAATCCAGAATTTAAACGTGCAGTGTTAGCATGGGATGGGTGGGGCGTGGCCTACAACAGCTTATTTGCATAAAATGAAAGAGCCCTTAAACCGTTCATTTCGAAAGGGACTGGAACTGTCAATAATAAAGCTGTTGAGATCACTTTATGTGAGTGATTTTGTGCAAAGAACTTCATGAACATGTTTTGTATAGCCCATAGATCTATTAAAACTAAAGTGTGTTTTGGATACTATATCCTCTTTAACAAATGCAGTTGTTGCATAATGTGATGTTGTCAAGCTGCTGAGTTTTTCAGGATGACCCATTCAACTGGCAGTATTTCTCTGTAGAGATTACAAGGCTGTATGCTAGAGCTTAAGCATGAGTGTGAATGCAATAGCCAAATGTACTAATTAGAAGGATTTCTAGATGTGAAAATGTGCACTATGTTCTCTAACAGTACACATAAAGTGTACTGACAAGATGGGTGGTGGTGGCGTAGTGGGTAGGATACTTGCCTCTAGACCAAGAGGACATTGGTTTGAATGCTACTTTCAGCACCACCACTGGGCCCCTTTGCAAGGCCCTTAACCCCAAGTTGCTCCAGGGAGACCCTTGTCTGATAAATGCTGTAAACACAAATGTAAATATTTCTAATAAAGTGGCCAGTAGGTGTACGCTGTGTTTCCTAGAGCTCCATCAAATACCATGTCAGAATCATATACACATGCAATATACGTTATATACTGTAAGTACTCGATATGGACAAAAGGGACGCCTGACCATTACGCCAACAAGAACACTGATCATCACCAATAATGACATTGCAAAACATAGACTTTAATGTAGAGCTTCCACTCTTCTTGGAAGTCTTTCCTCAAGAGTTTTTGGAGTTTCCCATTCAATTTGTAGAGCATTTATGAAGTCAGGTACTGATGTTGGATGAGAACAATCTCCATTCCAGTTCATCTTAAAGGTGTTAGATGAGGTTGAGGTCAGGAGGTATAGGTCGGTCAAGTTCTTCCACACTGAACTCCACCAGTCATGTCTTTATGGAGCTCTCTTTGTGCACTGGGACACAGTCATGCTGGAATAGAAAAGGTTCTTCTCCAAACTGTGTCCGCAAAGTTGGAAGTATGGAGTTGTCCAAAATGTCTTGGTCTGCTGAAGCATTAAGATTGTGCTGAAAGTAAGAAGCCTTCCAAATATAACTGTTGTCAATGTCATTCTAAAGTCATTTTAATGTGGACTATGTTTCACATTTTTTGCCGTGTGATAGTGTATGTGACAATGGTGATTGTTGCGCTCAGAAACTGGAAAGGAGGTGACACTGGCAAACATGAGAGATCTCAGCAGTAAGAAAGGAAAAGAGATGGAAGGAGGGGAGACAAGCAGGCAGTGAAGGGCTGTCTGATCCACACAGCCAGTCAGTGCAGCACGGCTTTCATTTGGAGTGGGAAGAGCTGTCCGACACATCTAAGAGGCCGAGACACACACCCACCAAGGCACACATTTTAGACATACAGACAGATAGACAGACAGTGCTTTATTCCAACACTTATGTCACTCTGCCACACCTGCCTCCTGTATATGTCTTCATTCTCTTCTTATCCATCTCAGGTCCCCCCTGGATGAGTGTGCTTTTTGGGCTGCTGACAGATTTAAAGCTGGGGCACAGTAGTTTGGAATGTTAAGCCAGAAATGGAGTCGTGATCCACTTTTCTTGGTTCTGATCCTGATGTAGTGGGTTATTGGGGAATCGTGGAGAATAATAGAAAGTCAGTTAGAGCAGTTTGTTTGATTCCATACTTGCTGTGTGTCTTTATAGTCTTAATGCCTTGGGAAAAAGACAACATGCTGTTGTTTGTGACGTGTAGTCATTTACTTTAAACCGAAAGAACGATGTAATTTGGTGTTAAAACAAAAACCTATGGGAGCCCATGGAGAAAATCACTGTGTGTGTGTGTGTGTGTGTATGTGTACTCAGTGGCTTCAAATACAAGCCTCTCAGATTTTAGGAACTATGCTCCTCATGTGGAACGTGATTTTACACATTGCAGTACACTTGGGTTGAAAAAAAAACATTTTCCTACTTCTTTAATGATTGTAGATCTTTAGACCTGAATTTTTAATACAGTGTGTATCTGACAAATGCTTCTACAGTATTGAAGGACAAGCTTCAAGGACAATAAAGTCTTGGCAGGTAGTCTGAATCTCACTTATTTTTCTTGTAAAGAATGCAGAGTTATTTCTGAAAGTGCAGAGTACCAAGGAAATGGATCACATAAGTAAATCATTTAATTCGCATTTGATACAAGCAACCAAGGACATCAAACCCTGGTTTCTGAAAAGTAACATTATAAAAGAATGAGTATTAAGGAAATCTGTAATAGAAAGTTTTTTGCCTTATAAAATGCCGTATATTAACTGACAGATGATTTTGTGAGAAACTGTATTTTGTGAATAGTGCAAGGGCACTATGATTCAGGGCTAAAAAAAAAAGCAAATGTGTTCAATTGAACAGTGAATCAGCTTATAGTTGGTTGATTATTGAAATAATTATTATTTTCAGTCCTTATGCAAAGTACATTGAGAGGATCCTGAACACTAAAATGAGCTGATTTTCATTTATTTCTCTTAAGTGCAGAAAATATTGAGTTCAGAATATATGAAGAAGAAGATATGGATAATAAATTAAAAAATATAAAATGCACACTTTATATTTAAAGCCAAGGGCACTGTGGCTTTGTTTCTGAAAAGCCGAAATGAATATGAATGCACATATTTGAAATGATGTTCTCACCCTATTATGTTGTGATCTCTGTGCAGAGAGAAACAAAGCTACAGTCAGCTCAGTAATTATTGGTGCTTTTGGTAAAAATAGGTAAAGAAATGGGACTGTATGGACAGCAGGAAAGATCATCTGTGCCCACCTGCCCTCCATCCAGGACCTGTACCTCTCAAGAACCAGGAAAGTGGCAAAGAAAATCATCACAAACCTCTCACACCCTGGACACAGACGATCTAGAGCCTGCAGACCAGGATCACCCCTGGCCAATAAACGCGATTCTGATTCTCAAAACTCATTACCCACAATTATTGGTTCTCCTCCTCGACTTTAGCATTTTACACATCATCTGCCAAGACAGAGTCTTCTCTTATGAGCAGAAACAGAGTAATTGGTCTGAGACTACTCCTCAGTAAACAGTGTTTCCATATCCTCCAGCCCTTAGGTTCTCTTCAGTGCCTCACACAGGTTTCTAGTGGACCGCAGGTCAGGGCCTGGGATCAAAAGCTTCTGTTATTGTTGAACCATTTTTGTGTAATTTGGGATTTTTTTAAATTAATCATTACGATGGAGCATCCAGCCAAGACTAATTTGTAGTTGTTTGACAGAGGCAGTCAGATTTTCATTTAAAATCTTGTGGTACCTCATGGCGGCCTTGCTACCATGTATCCTAACGAGGCTGCCAGGGCCTTTAGAGGGAAAAACAGCCCCAAAACATCACATATTCACTACCATACATAACAATGAGGAATTGTAGAGACTTTTTTTTTGCCCCTTTTATCATCTTTCTCACTGGGTGTGGGAACAGAATTAACATGTAACCCCATACCCAGCAAATTCACTACAGCTTTGGTTGTTTAACCATTGCACCAACAGTGGATATGGGCTTTTTCAAACCTTTTTTCAACAGTGACTTATTTATGATGGTTAATCCACTTTGGCCTTATATCATTAAGGTATTCTATAATCTTCAATATGAGAGTGAAAGAGAAGCGAAAGTGACCATTCTGTCATATGTGAACACACAACAGCATGAAATTCTTCCTCGGCATTTCAAGATTCAAGATCACTTTATTGTCAACAGCAGCTGTGTACACATACAAAGTTACAAAGTGAAATGAGACAACGTTTCTCCAGAGACCATGGTGCAACATATAGCAACATACAACATTAAACTGAGTGCAGGTTACAACAGACAGCGGACAACAGACCGACAATAAGGAGACAGCAAATGTAGACATTAAACCTACAGAGTATTGCCTGTAGGGGTGTTTACTAAACAGGCAGCAGTTACAGTATTAAACAATAAAAGTTCCAGGGATGACAGAACACTACAATAAATAAGCAAAAAATAGACAGCGTAATAGTGAGCCCTAACCACTGGGCTACCAGCTATGGCTTCTCTGTCACCTCATATTTTTATATGAATTCCCTGATGACGTCCTAAGAACGTCTGAACACTCAGGATGAATTACAGGTGCCAACGATATTCAGTGTGGGTGACATAATATTCATAAGGGCTTTTGTTTTGATCGAAATATGCCCACAAAGAGATTTTCCACTACATTTTTTACCCATCCTAACCACCGGTGCCAATGATTATGAAGCAGACTGTATATCAGTATTTAAAATCAGTATCAAAAATAATTTGAGACATTCTGGTATGCTGGCTATATTTTACTCCGTGTATATGTGATTAGAATCTCTCTGACCTTCTCCCTGACCTTCGTGTCTCAGTACTCCATGCAGACAGTAGCTGGCGGCTACAAGGCATGAAGTTATGAGTTTGTGAGACGTATGTTGGAGACATCTGCTCGATCAATGATGCAAGGACCCAGAGCGATAACACAGGAGGCAGGCGATGTAAACAAATCTGCAATGTTGTATGAGGCGTGTGCTCGCTTGCCCACTTTTTTGTGGCTTTGGCGTGATCGATAATCCTCCAGTGGTGCTGCGGGAGTATGGGAGGTCACACGAAGTCCATAGATAGAAGGATGAGGGGCCTTGAGAAGAAAGGGGGCAAATAGGAAAATAAAATAGGCGCTGTAAGTGCACTAAACAGAGGAATAATAATGTAAGCAGACAAAGAAACATTCCTTTTAAAAGATCAGAAGAATCCCCTGATAAAGCACTCATCTGTGATTGCGGACTGATCTCCCGATGGAGGATAATGACTGTGATTAAGTCTTCTGATTCTGTGCCGATGGATATGCAGCTCACCGAATTTACTCAAACATCATCATCCAAAAACAGCAACGTGAACAATAATGGGCCCAAATATCATGGAAAGCTTCTTTGTGGGCTGCATTTCTTGTCTGCATGTTATCATCGCTTATCTTAACTGCAAATAAAGGAAAATCCATTTGCACACTAACTTTGAAAGGTTTTACCAATGCGTTCTATCCTGAAAACATGAGGTCTTTATTAATATCTGAATGTAGCTTATAAAACATGGGGGATAATTATAATAAAAGTGGCAGGAAGCCTGATGTTCCCTTAATTTAAATATAGATATTGTCCATCCATCCATTTTCTGCCCCTTTATCCCACACTCAGAGTCGGGGGTATAGATATTGTGATAAATATTAATGAGTGCATAATTAATGCATGGCAGCCAAAAGCACCACAGCTTGATTTCTGAAGGGTCACAGTGTTTACTATATAATGTTTAGGCATAAAGCAAAAAGACATCCAATAAAAAGCATAGCTTTAGTTTTAACACATATTAACGATCTAAGTATTTGAGAACAGACCTGGCAGTTTTATTTTACTCTATAAACATCTGATTTGAGGTTAAAGAAAGACTCATTTCCGATGCTCCTTATCTTACATGCTCTATTTATTGCAGATATGTATCAGGGCATGTTCCACTGAGATTACCCTTCAACAGAGGGTAAAATTCAGATGAGCGCAGGGAATGTCATTATGTGCTTTTAAGTGATCTAAAATGACATTGACAGTTGATAATGGCACATGAAAATAACAAGTGTTACTATTTGGGAACTAGCCTCACAATATCTCCTAACATAGAAGCTCCACTGACTCAGACTTGCACCTCAGGAACCAGAGACAAGACTAAGACTCGCATCTCAGAAACTTGAGACCTGACAATGACCTAGGAATTGACTCTGACTTACCCTGGACTTGCACCTTGGAAACTTGAGTCTGATTTGCTACTGGGTGATTGTAATTGAGGCAGATGGCGTGAGGCTTTGTTGGGATAGGCACAATAATGGACTGTTTAAAGTATGTGGAAATTCCTGATTGTGCCAGAGAGAGGCTGGATATGATTATAAACACTGTTGCTAGCTGGTCAAAGCATGATCTCAAGGCCAAGGCTGTTCTACTGGTTTCTAGTGTTCACTTTCTTGAACGTGCCCCTCTCTATATATAATATCCTGAAAGAGATCACTGATTAGTTTGTCCTCCTATGATCCAGAGCTGCAGTCTTATGTATATAGGCTTGACAAAGATGGTGACTTAGTCTTATTTCCCAAAAGGTCTATGAGATTGTGCCTCTTAGCTATGTTTGAACAGAATGTAATAATGGTGCAGGATCCTTGGTTGGGGGGGGGGAGGTGGTCTGCATTGGACTGTGCATTTGAGGTTGGAACTATTAAAGCAACCCCAATAACAATGAGTGTCCTAGTGATGAGTGTGGTGTAGAGTGAGAGCCTCATGTAGTTCACATAAAGCAATGTCTGTGTCTGCTGGCTCTGAGAATGACCAGATCAGTTCCAGAGGATGGTTGAACGGGTGACATTTGATGGTCAGGAGTACCAGGGATGGAGTGTGTAACAGAAACAGGGCTTGTGCTGTCACACAGTTTACTGTTTACAATCAGACACAACCCACCTTCCATTGACTCCATTGTCCTGTCCATGCAGTAAACCAAGGAAAACTCCTGACTTGAGATCCTGACTTGGATTCCCACTTCAGGAACTTGAGACTTGATTTCAATTTGCACCTCTTGCTTAAAACGACTTTTTAAGAACATTTTTGGCCACATGATAAAAAATCTTTTGCTTTTGCAAAAAAGAATAGAAAAAGGTAACAGTATTGTATGTGAATGAGCATTTTCAGCTTTACTTTCAGAGTTCTTCCTTTCTGGAGCTTACCACTGTATGTGAACATCACACGAATGTTGAGTAAGAAGAATGGACAGCACACAAGTAATTAGACCAGGTCTTTGTAAACTATGCTGCGGTCATATTTTGCATTTTAACTTGAACTACTTAGGGAACAGAGCACATGCGTATCAGACCCTGGGGACAGTTGTTCTGACCCCTGCTGGCCCGGATCCATTAATCATCCCAAGCCAGCATCATCCTATTTCATCCTCCCGCTGGTCTCTCAAATGCAGCGGAAGACTAGAACCAGGGCTTTACGCTCTGAATGCAGATCTGTGAAGTTCCCAGACAGTCGTTTTGCAGTGATTTAACAAAAAAAAAATCATTTACACAATTTCCCCATTATTTGATTTTTTTCCCTTTAATTTTGCACTCCTTAAAAGCCCGCATGTCCCCTTTCATGTGTATAATCACACCATTATGGTAATTCCAATTTATACTAAACAGTGTTTTTTTTAGACCAATTTTAAACTTGTATGAAGAAAGGAGGGAAAACTCCAGCTACAAAAGCATACATCCCACCCATATACATCGCACACTCCGAGCAGAGTGGTCAGGGTGGGTGGGTATGCCATGTACATGTCATGTATGTATGTTTTTTTCCTTTTTGTGTCTGTAAGAGGGAGATATCCATAGGAGAGAACAAGAGAAAAAAGTGACATGACAGTTTATATTTGATGCTTGCAATACAGCCACCCTACCGTCCATTTTTATAGATCCTAGTAGGCTATAAACCACATAAGCCCCATAGGAAAGTCTTAATTTTGGCCTACAAGCTTCCACTATTTAATTACTTTAGCTTTATGTGCAATATTTTACTCTGTGTGCAATATTCTGGTACAAAGAGCAATTTGTGTGGGGTTTTTTTCTGACGCAATTTTTAGGGGTAAAATATTACTGTGAAGCAATTTTGCAGTTGGTCATTTGTCTTGTTACACTATTATTGTTTTGTCAATGCCTGTCACTACAATGTATACCTGTATATATATCCAGTGTGTACCATATATATGTGACTTTGTAGTCACTGTGGCTTCCTTGCAATTGTGAAAAGCTGATTGCATGTTTAACCTATTTTTCACTATCAGTACTGCGTACCATGACTTCATCCGCTATCTTCATGATCTGACACTAAAAGGCAAAAGGTCAGTGAAGGATTCTTTTGTATATGAGGTGCCTCTGATCTTTACGTGTCCATGTTCCCTCCCCTCCAGGGAGATGCAGTCTGTTTAGCCATTGATTTTGAACTGTCAGGGCACACAGTGGGATATCTGGATCATGCAGTGTTCATGGCTGGGCAGCAGATCTCTATTTGATTCTCACATTATTTTTGACCAGGGCCATCGTGCATGTAATTTTCCACATCATGTGCAAGCTAAACAAGGATAGATAAATAAGTTTCATGTTTGACTATAAAGTCTGTTATATATTTATTGCTGTGTTTTTCTGCATGCAAATGTACCAAATAGCTTTTTTGGAGTAATACAGGGGGCAGTTTTAAGAGGCCACCAGCTGGTCCATATTTTTGCTCTAATTGCAGCGACCAATAACCAGAACTTAAGTGTCAAGAAACCTAAATATCAGACAGACAGATAGACTGACAGACTGACTAGGACTGGTTTGAGAACATGTTTTATAATAGAAATGTTCTTCAGACATTGCTTTAAGGAAAGCACAGTTGCATCTTTATTTCTAATAGTGCTGTTTTGAAGAGCTGGTTGTTAGGGAGTTGCCTCTGCGTTCAGAAGGCTGTGGGTTCAAAATGGGTTAAACGCAGAGAAAGAATTTCACATTGTTGACAGTGTGGGCTGTGCTGTGGTGTGTTCACGCATGACTATAGAGAGACACTTTACTCTAAAATTATTTTCCTACTATAAAGGGTTTTTTTTTTCAAATGAGTCCTCAGGGACTCCCAGATGAATCATATTTTTGCTTTATTCCTACATCTAGGGCTGAAGCAAAAATCTGGACCATCTGGGGGTCCCTGACAACCGCTTTGAGAATCACTGCAATAGAGTAATGAATAATGTTGATTATAATTTATTAATTACGCAACAAATACATTAAACTATTGCTGATATATCTTCTACTCCTATAAGCACTGACTATATGTCCAGTGTTTGTTGACTGAATTATGAAAATTACAAGAATTAGCATGTGTCCTGCTTATAACTGGCGCTTGATGCACTTCTGTGATAAATACATTTACCATGGTAGAAGCTGAAAATAACAGTTATCAAGCGACCATCAGTGGAACACGCCATATAAAAACTATATTTGAATGACAAGGCTACAGTCAGAGTCACAGCAACAGCATGTAAGCAGATGGGCTTCAGCCTGCACTACTGTGGACAACTGAATTATTTACAATAAGAATTTCCAATATTAATTTCATAATATTCTAATTTTGCCTGCATTGCCAAATACAAATCTGGAAAAAAATGATGTATGCTTGACCTTAAATAGGGTTAACATCTCTGTTTAAGAGAACGAGTGAAGATTTGCCTCAGGGATTTAATGATTTGTCTGTGCGTTTGTTGCATTTATTTCGTTTATAAAGAACACGAACCAACACAACCTGAAAATTAACATGACAATTAATTAAGTTTAGGTTTTTTCTCACAAACTGCAATTCTGCACTAGCATGAATAGAATGCTAAAATTGGTCAAATTAGTTAGATAAAGGTAACTTAACCTAAATAAAGAAGCTGTTAATGTAAGAGCTTACATACAGCCAAGCAAGGTTATCTAATAAAATAAGACAAGAAAGTGAATAAGAGTTAAATGCATGGTGGCTGTGGGGGGTTGGTGGTCTCCTAGCTGGGGTGTTCAGTCTCCTCAGTATGCAATGAAATATTCTGTTTCCAGGCAAGCAGGAGTGTCCGAGGCACTTGGCCTGCAACCATGGGGGTAGAACTGCATTCTGAATGGGCTTGTGCACTTCATCCAGTCAGTTATCATTTATGCAGGAGCACACAGAAACTTTACATGAAGAGTTCGAAAAAATCAAATGGCCGATGTGAACATGACTTTATTTTTTACAAGGCAATGCACGGCGCTGTAGTTTTTACAGTGCAAAACACTGTATCTCCTCTAAAGGCAGATTTAAAGTTGCCATCATGCAAATTCTCAGAATTAAAAATTTGCATATTGCTTAACATATATTTATTAAAAGGTTAACCAACTACCAATGCAATAATTCATGGCTTACAGAGGTGTAAAGAGTACCTGAAAACCATACTTAAATGTACAAGTACAGTACAAAAGTACAGATACCTTACTGTAAAAATGACTCCATTACAAGTTACAAGTCACCAATTCCAATAAGATTTGAGTAAATGTCTTAAAGTATTTCCGATTTTAAAAGAACTTAGGTATTTTACTCATACTGAACGTAGGCTTAAAGAACACCAAGAAATGTGAAAAACTAGAAACTGCTTAATTATGAGGTTTTATTTCCTAATATAGAAATTAAATTGAACTCCTCAATAATTCAAAATAGCACATATAGGTAAATAGCATCCAGTACCTTCAGCACCCTGCAGATGGCGATATCGCCTCTTCTGCCCAAGAAATTAGCCATGGCAGATAAAGATGCCGGCTTGTCGTGCACAATCACGATGTAGTGAGTAACGGTAAGTGTCCGTTCAGTTGTAGTGGAGTAAAGAGTACATATATTCAATCAAAAATGTAGTAGAGTAGAGAGTAAAAGTTGCTTATATTTTAGATACTCAGTACAAGTACAAAGTAGCCAAAAAAATACTTAAGTACAGTAACAAAGTCCATTTACTCAAATACTTTACACCACTGATGGCTTATACATTCAAGGGACACCATGAAGTGACAGCAAAGTGATATCCCTATCGGTCTGGCACTCCAGGTCGTTTTCTTGGTCTCATCAGAAATAAATCAATATTTTAGTTGAAGATTATTGAAGCCTGACTAGTTTGTCCTCAACCTCTTATAGGAGAAATAAGGAGAAAAAAAAATCAATGTATGTTCTTTCGCTAATCTCATAGGCTCCTCGGTTTTCTTCTCTTTAACAGCCCCTTGCCTCTCAAAACTACTTGAATTTGATCACTGAGACAAATTTCTAATATTGTACAGCCCCATTCAGTACAATAAATACCAGTGCAGCAAGAGAAAAGAAAGAGTATTTAAGTAAGGCTCTTTCTCAGGAGCTGAATGGTCAAAAAATGGGAGTAAATGGTCAAATCTCAGATTGATGGTAAACTTGTATTTAGAAGTAATAGGCTGGACAAAGAATAGATCTTATTTTATCTTTTCCTTTTTCTCTACCCAAGGACATTCATGAAATTGTGCTTTGTCTTCCCCCTGACAGAACAAATATATTTGGGGCTATTTTTGCAGTTTGCGCTGGCTCTATCTCGCTTGTAGCTAGCATTCATCAAAATACTTCATTTTAAGCTTCATCTTACGCTTCATTTTTAATTCAGAGTGTTATCAGTAGTTTTCAACCACAGAAGATTCTCCTCCAATGCATTCCTGGAAAACAACAGATTAGGTTTAAGGCTGGGGTGCCTGGGGGAGCTCATTCTAAGACTGTGTACAACTGCTTGAGCAAGTCCTTTTTGCTCGCCTTCAGCTGTTATAAGACTCACTGATCTTATTTGTTCATACACTGAAAGCAAGTTAAGCCGGCGGTCCCATTATAACTCCATTCTTTCCACTCAAGAAGGGGACAAGGTGGAACACTTAAACACTGTCAGCTGCACAAGTAGTATGTCATGCAGCTGCAGTTATATATTGGATTTTTAACAAGGTTATTGAGTGTAGAAGTCTACCTGAGATTGCAAGAGCATCTTACCATCTTTCCATTAGAATTCATGGCGAAAACTATTGACAGAGAATTGCAGAGATTTGGCACCATCATGCTGCACATGTATACTTCAGAAATGATTGTGTGTGTGTATTGCTGTCTGGAGCATGCTGTTCTCGTGGGCAGGATGAACAAGTGAGGGCGCGCAGTTGCTTGGGTCTGGCCCTGGGGTCACTTTGCCGTCAGTATTCTTTCTCACTCCCGGAGTCGCAAACCACATGGGCTAATGAACACAAATGAAACTAATATCACTGCTTCCTTGTCATGCGTTGCCTGCAAAAATGAAAGAAATTATATTGGCATAATTCACTAATTAATAATGTATCTTACTGTTAGTCCTTAATGAAATGAATGGCGAACCAATATGGACCGTTCTAGCACAGGAGAATAAATGAATACGCTTCTGTCTAATTGGCTTCCCAATGAGGTAAATGAACGAAAATGGAGCTGGGATTGACATGGCTATGTCATCAATTAAAGCTGGATATCAAAATGTTTATCATCATCACAGCTGGATGGAGTAACGAGAGCCGCTGGATTAATACGTCTCACAGTACGGCTCGCAGTCAGCCAACATCTCGCCTGATTCTCTGAAACACCCTCTGCCCATCCCTTTTGCCTTTTGAACATGGATGGCCTCTGGGTGAGCCTTCCTTTCCATCTTTGGAGCATCCTCATTAATGATGCATGTATATCCTTGATTAAACAGCATTTAAACTCAGCAAGCAAACCCACCCCATCCACTGTTGATTAAGTCTTTGAGTGTCAACATCACGTCCCTGAATTTGAAAGCAGGCAAACATAATCACCAGCATGTCTGATGAGCATCCTCAGCGTCTACAACTGTTAACTGAACACTCTGTATGAGCTGGGGGTTCAGTGAAGCAGACGTGGTGTTTATATATATTCCCTCTGTATACCCACCAGGTTATACGGGTGTTATAGTTATCCCACAGCTTGTAACAATACTCTTTTCCAAGAATATTGTGGACAATAAGAGAACAATGACCAACTCAATGTGTCATTACGAAGAAAGAATAATTAGTTATGTTTTAGTGTAGTGACATATTGAAGACACATCATTTGTATAGTTTTTGATGTTTTTTTTTTAATGTGACTGCACTGGTCCTGATGTTGGGAAAAAAGAACTATTCTGACATATTGTGATGTTTTTGCCATAATGCTCGTTCTATTGCTCGGTAACTACTAAGTACACAACTACTTGTGCACACCTCCTTGAGATGGACATAGATAAATGAGAGGTTGTTCCCAGGAGTTTTAACTCAGAAAAAAGATTTTTTTCTTTGATTTTTCCCCCCATTCATTGCCAGTTCCCATCCAATTGCTTGGTCTTCCCCAGTCGCACGTTGCTACTAACTGTTACGGCCGTAGGGGCTAATCCCCCACAACCATGAACTCCCTCTTGGCATGGACCAGACGTGAGAACGAGAATCCATTCTGTGGTTTTTATTCAAAGTACACAAGAAAACAAACCAGGCTCAGTGGCCGTTACTATAACTTGCACGAGAAAACGAGATGCGGCTACAAACACAGAAAATGAGGTGATGGACTGATAAGGGAGGGTTAACAGAAACAGGCTTAAATACAAGGGAAAATCAGTGGGCAAACACACACACAGGTGGAACATATGAGACATGAACAGAAAACAGCTGATGACAAAAAAGCACATGGAACACAAAACCACATCACAACAAGACACGTGACACAAGCAAAACCCAGAAAACCTATCAACATAAAAGTCCTCAAACATGAACAGAAACGGAACCAAAACAAACCCACCAAAAGGCCTTCACCGGCCACTGACCGTACCGTGACAGATATTATCGAAACAATTGTTCGGCCTTACCTATGAAATGCAATCCCCCCAAATCTGGTTTGGAGCGTACAGCGATTTGTTAAGCTCCAATCAGCACACATCTTTATCCATGAACTGGGGGTCCAGTTAACAGGAAAAGGAGGGACAGTCTTCATAAGGGACTGAGGCTGAGGCTGGACTGGTAACTGAGAGGATGAGACAGGGAAACTGGGATGGTGGATAGGCAACTGCCATTTGGTCAAAAAGGCAGTTCAGGAGACTGTCAGTTCTGTTGATGGCACCATTGGCCTCTGCAGCTCAAGGGGTCCCTTTGAGGCACTGGGAGGTGCTGTAGGTCCGAGGGCATGGGCAGATTTAGGAAACTCAGCTTCCATGTAGTTCTCAGTGTTTACCAGCGCACCAAAAAAACATATCTGGTACCTCGACTGGTCTGCTGTTGCATCCTTACTCAGAGGCAGCATGACACCTTTAATATGACTTCAGAACCCAAAACAGCTCTTTCCACAGCTCAGTAAGAAAACTACTAACCATACAACCATCAATGTTATGAAGAAAGAAAGAGAGCAGAATAACAGGCAAAGACAGATGAAGAAAACGATGGAGAAACAAATTGAAGAGCTGAGAAAGGTAGAGGAAAACAGGACAAAGTGCAAGACAGAAAGAAGAAAGGGTTCAGTAAGAAAGGGTTCAGTAAAATTGCCCCTACAGTGGTCTAAACTTGATGTTCCTTACAGATGGCATCCCTTAAGAGTGCCCTTTGCCTTCTATGCTGCCCCTACACGGTAGTGTCCCAAAGGGATCCTGTTCCAAAAGCGAAGGGAATGCAGTGCTGTATTGGGAACTCCTACAGGCAAGAAATCAGTCAGTTAGGTGCTCCCCTATTAGGTATGAAATGTTGTTAAAAAATTGATACCCCTGTAGTGGAGAAAGAAAAACAGATGCCCAGAAAAAGCAAAAACTTCTCTGCACGTTCTGGGAAGAGGATGATCAGAACAGTGAGCTGGAGCCCTGCTGTAGCTAAGAGAGACAGGTCAGGAAAAGAGAGAGGAAAGGAAAATCTGATTGCAGAGATGTCAAGGCATTCGAAGTGGAGGTGAGGTAAACACTCTTACGGTATGTCTGAAATCGTACCCTAGGGTGTAGTGCACTCGCACTGAAAACTAAGCTAAAATTCAGTGCACTGAAAGTACCCGGAGGGTGCACTGAAAACGCGCTGAAAATGCTGTGCAGAACGATGGACACTTAACGGGTGCCATTTTGACCACGTATCTAAGGGGGTGGGACTTTCAACACGTTTTTGAGCGGCCAACGGTGAAATGCAAGCCCAATCGGAAGCAACCGGTTCGTATAAATGTAAGTAACGTTAATTTATTTTACTGTTATTTTACTGATGTACACTGCGGTGTAACCAGCAGACATTTTGCCGGCTGGAGAATTGTGAGTAAATTTTAGTCACAAAATGGACAGCACTGACCCACGGCAGTGCAAACTACAGAAGTGCTCAGTGCGCACTACGCACTGCATTTCAGTGCACTCACATAAGTCCGCGATCTCAGATCAGATCTTAGTGAAAACAGTTCTGTATAGAAGCAAAAAACTAACAATAGTAGTGCTTATGTAGAACCATTTCTCTCTTGATAACTGCAGTAACTCACAATTCTCACAATTCAATTCATTTTTATTCATTTTCCTGATAAAAGTACTTAGATGTAACTGTTCTTATTCTACTTATTGTACAGAGTGTTCTAATTTT
>JBBPDB010000001.1:6482768-6496356 GCA_037974465.1 Brachypetersius altus
CTAAGGCTCAACCTGACAGATAGACATAGATAAACAGGCACACATTTACACAAGCATACATTCCCACCCTCACGCATGCAAACAAATAGAGTCTAGACACCTAATGAGCAAAATTGGCAGGAAAATCTCAGAGTATGGTGAAAGAGCACTGAGAAACCAGGACTCAAAATGCACAAACTCCAAGAACATTATCATAAAACACTAAAATGAACTGTCACTTAAATACATAAAGAAGAACTGAGAAGAACCAAAACATTGATTGGAGGCTGGATATATGTGCACAGATCCAAGTGTTTCATTAACAAACAAGAAATAAAACCCAATTCAGAAATATCATCAATGGTTTTAAACAAAGACGTAAGCAAGGCGTGCCAGCAAACGATACCCATAGACAGTCAAGACTGCAGCATAGGTATATAATAACTAGACAATAGGAACGTCTGGGCAGGACAGGGGACCAGAACTAGACACAGGTGAACAGGATAACAAGGGGACTGGGTTAACGCTGGGGCAAAATTAAACTCCCATGGATACAGACACACGGCAAACAAAAATGAAGACGTAAACAGTCAAGAAACAAGGATTTGGCATGGGACATGTTACAATGCACTCTTAGAACCTGAAGAACTAGATTGTGATTGTACAAGAGTACAAGGAGGAATGAATGGAGGCACTTGGCTCAGATCAATTTTCGCAAAACAAATGTTTGTGGTACCTTTAGCAGATGAAGACTAAGGAAGCAATTTAGGTCCAGTCTCCTCTTGTAGATATCAAGTGGCTTGCTTCTGTATTTTTATGAAGAAAAGGCAGAACTAGCTTTTAATAGACAACTTTCACAGTGCAATCATGTTGTACCTACCCTCATTACCAACAGCTTTAGTAACCCATGACCTTGCGTTATTCTCTCACTTTCTATTTTGGAATATGTTCACCTATGTTCTTACATCAAAGAGCGACTGATTAAAGGAACCAGAGGTTGTTGGCCCTGCTTTGTAAACACTGGATAATCATGTTAGATTCCATCTACCTCTGTCAGCTAGCTGCACTGAGGGAGTGCTTTGCCCTTTATTGAGAAGCTTAAGTGTGATTTTGCACAGCTTCTTTGAATCTTTGTTTACTTTGTTACTTCATCATGCATGTCTCTGAAGCTCTTGATGATATCTTTACAGGACCTGGAGAGACTCATTAGCATTTGAGCCTATTAACTTCAGCGGCATATGACTTACTGGAGCAGCGGCAACAAACAAGAACACACAGGTAAGAAATTCATGGGTTCATTTGGGGCATGCTGTGGTGACACCATTGCCCTCTTCCCACTCTGGTTCCTGTTCCTCCTTCTTACACATTTGCACAGTTCACAGTTCAGCTTTTTGTCCCAGCAAGACACTCTTAAACCAGATAAGTCCACCATGTTGTCTCGCATCTATGGGGGAAACAGAGAGAGGACACCAACAGAAAAGACAGCTGCCCCAAAGAAACCGCACAAAAAAGAGAAACAATGGAAATTTTTCAGTCCCTGGCCATACAATTCCCATTTCAAGTCATAACAAAATCAAACCAAAACACAAAAGGAAACCCCAGAGCACCATCCAGGCAGGGTCCCACTGCACTTCTGACTGGCTTCACAAGAGTAGATTATTTCTCACTGTCCTCCCCCCATGCTGGTGCAGGCACCAATTAATTTTAGCTGTGGACAAGCTCCATCACAGCCCGATGTGACTGGTTTGACCCCTCAGTTCGTCATCGCCACCCTGCCACTGATGATGTGACCGATTGCTGACCCACTTCCCTGCCACACTTGAGGACTTGAATCCCTAGTGTCAAATACAGCACCAAAAGCCAAGCGAAATCAACAATCTCCAAAAAATACCAACAAAATCAGTATCTTCATTCAACACCCATCTCCTAAGCTTTCCCAAACAACGGGGTCTGGCTATCGTAAATAATTTGGCTCCCACCTTCATCGTTACTGCAGAGCCAGCCAATGGATTGCAACCAGGAAGTGCGGAAGAACGTCCTCGTAGTTGTCTGGACCACCGCCTGTCCAAAATAAATGTAAACAAGCATAAAAGCAACCAAACTAAACTACACAAAACTTATAAAACAAGTCCCATCATGCCAGGACATGATAGAATCACTGGAGTAATGATTTGCTAACAATGTTGATTGGCTGATAGCAATCAATGATAGCACTCAATTACACAGTGCAGAGGGTACAGTTTCATATTATACTGAAGATTTGTTTTGTGAGCAAAGCATGGATATAACAATTGCCTTTTGACACTGTTTAACCAATAGAGCTAGTAGACAACATTTGACCAGTCAAACAGCACCTGCAGATCAGCTTCAGGTCTTTCCACTTTAATTCTTCGTCTGCCTAGCTAAATGAAGTACATGGGATTACTTAACCAAACTTAATGTACACAACATTCCAAGACAACATGTCAATGCTATAAAATTGTGAGCAAACAATGGTTGATAATGGCGCATTGATATTTCTCTACATCTTATCAGTTTGATGCAAATTGCATTTTTCTATAAACACTCCATTAGCATTCATTTGTATAAACTGGCCCTGTGATTGATTTTGAATTTTGAATGCACAAGCTTCTCTTCTCTTCTCTTTACGTTCAGTGGAATCGATTTGTTTGTTGTCCTGCCCACTTCTCTCTCTAATTCTCTTTATCATTATCTCTCTCTGTCTCACACTAACCATTCACATATCGTGCACACATCATCCACTTGAAGTGTAATTTCTCCTGTGCAATGGGGCCTTGTCTGCCTGGTGTTGAGAGAATGGTCAGGCAGAGGTCAGCACTGATGGTTTAATACGTTTTGACCCACAGTCTCTCGCTAGAGCCTCCCAGTTCCACTCAGCCATTTAATTAATCAGAGACACAGAGATGGTCCAACTGCTGCGGTGGCAGTAGCTAGGCCGTGGGGCGAGAGAGGAAAGTGACCTGATTCATTCCCCTCTCATTTGTCCTCTAATTAATACTGCTCCAAACGACCCAGCCAGAACCTGAGAGGGGTGTTTTAATTGGAGAAGTGCTGCTGCATGATCTTAGTTCAGGAAGTAGTGTGTTCTGATTTCGGTTGTGCACAGGCATTGATAAACAATTCTCAGACCATTGTGTTGTTTAGAAACTAGATATGATTGACACTATATTGCTGAGGAATTAAACAATTAATAACTGAAATAATTTAAAAAATTTCTAACTAAAAACAGTGAAAACTTTTTGGAAGAAATTCTCTGAATTTCTACTTAAATCTGACCTGAATTTGATCAGTCTTTCCTGAGTCATAATACTCTGTATGGGCAGTTTAATCAGTATGAGCCAGTCTGGGGCATTGCAGTCCTTGACCAGGTTAGCTCTAAGCATCACGACTGCAGTGCTTTCCTTCTCCAGTGCTCCCTCACTGTTGAACAGCAGCCCTCTCAGTTTGCCACCAAGTGGGCAACTCACTCACCCCACTCCCTGTCAGCCATAGGTCTTTTGTACCGTGTTTCTGACCTGCAATGAACTGGAAAAGGCTACTGTACAATTTATAAAGGTTTTGGACTTTGGAAATGGATGATAATGAAGAATTTCATATCAGGAACAATAATGTTAAAAGATGAAAGTGACCTAATGAGCATCTGGATTAGCCTGAAGAGAAGTTGACTGAGTGAATGTTATGTGGACTGATAATGTGGGCAAAAAATAACGCTTCCTTGCTTAAATGAAAAATATGGTGGTGGCAGTGTTGTGGTTTAGGGTTATTTTGCTGCCACAAGACCAGAACAAATTGCTATTTTTTGATGCCATACATTTGGGTTGCATCAGAAAAATCTACAAGAGAATGTCACAGCCTTTGTTCATGAACTGAAGCTTAACAGAAAGCAAGTCTTGCAGCAACACAGTGACGCTAAACACACCAGCAGTCTACCAAAGAATGGTAGAAGCAGAAGACTTTTTCTTGTTTTCGAATGGCAAGTTCAGCCCTTAATCTAATACAAATGTTGTGGTCGGACCTAAAGCATGGAAGCCCACCAACATGACTGAGCTGTTGCAGCTGTAGAAGTGGGAGCATGCCAAAATTCTTTCAACTCAATGTGCCAGACAGGATAAGTCTGGTTGAAGTCATTGTTGTTTAAGTTTACGGTTAAGGTCATTTTCCAATAAATGAGTTAAATTCTTGTATGATTGCTAATTCAATTGATTAGGTTCTCTAATTGGTGTGACTAGGGATCTGAGCATATTTGAGGTCATATTTATATAGAAATTGCTGGCACACTTGCTGGCACCACTGTGAAAAAGAGATAAAACTTAGCAATCTGACTTCACTGCTTTATTTCGCTTGTGCACACAAGTCATAGTAAATGTTGCTTTTGCATAGCCTTACTACAGTTAAACATTTCTAAACATTCCCTGAAAATGGAATTGAATAGAAAGAACCCCCACTATGGATACTCTGAGAAAGTGAGGAAGAGTGTGTGGAAATCTGTTCCTTTACATCAGCTAAAGGAACCGTATTGAAATCGGAGTCATCCTCAGTTTGAAGCAATATGCACACGCTACTTCTTTATTTCCACCCATTCAAGCGGAAGTTATACGGTTGAACTTACATGAATTATTCTTATATTTACATGAAATCGATCATATAAAACCAAAATGTAGGATATAATGTTTGCCCAAAGGTTTTGGGGTGAGCTATTGATCATTACAATAACATTTCAGCAGTTCTTTGCCTGTATGAGACAAAAGAAGAGTGCTGGCAGTTTGTGAGGAGCTGTTTGCAGACTGCTTGATCTCTGTGTAATCTCTGTTCTCTGAGGACCTTGCACAAGTGCTTGGCGGGATTTGGAGGAGAGCTGAGCAGACGAGGGGTTAATAGATACCATACTTTCCATTCACACGTCACATGTGGAAAGTAAAAGGAGCAAACGAATGAGCAAATGCTTATATTTCCTGCTCAATGGACCCCAGGAATTACTGGAATTATGGGGGAGATGAAGAGGAATTACCTGCTCTCTGTCAAGAGACCTAAAAGCCTGTACTGTGTCAGATGTATAAGCTGCAGTTGCTGAGGGATTTTGTTTTTTGGCTTTTAGAAATGAATGGTGACAATGGAAACAGGGTGTGTCTGCTTTTAAAACAAGATTATCTGTGTAAGATATATATATATATGTGTATGTAACAGCGCATGTCTGACATCCTGTTACCTGGTTGTGTGGTGATACAGAGTCAAATTTTAGACTGTCCTTTAACTTTAAATGCACTCATTAACTCTTTCATCCCACTGGCTGTCACTTAATAGCTTGTTAAACATGTAACAGTTGTTGTCTAGTTATCCACATTATAATTATAGTTTTGGCTTTTCATGGGTCAGTTGTTTGTTAGCAAAGAATACAGCAAAGTGTGTAGTAAATATATGCGCAGGCAACAGTGAAACATCCATCCACTGTTCCATGATCTGAATTGCTTGTCCTAACCAGGGTCACGATGTAAGCCTTTTCTAACACCCTGGTCAGCAGTGAGACATTGAAAATTAAACATGGAAAAGAAAGCAAAAAAGAAGCTGTCCCCAAACTTTTGATAGGCAGTGTTTACATTCTTATAAAGATACCTATACTAGTGTGACGCACCGCGCTCTTACCAAGTACACAGTGCTTTACTAATTATCTGTCACCCAGGAACATTCTCTTTCGCAGTGGAGCTCACAGTTGTTTGACACACCCGCTGTCTCTCTGTCACACACACACATTCCTCTGTGCAGTTGGCCAGGCCCGGCTTCGTGATGCTTTGATGAATCAAGCCGCATTCTTTTTATAGCGTCTCCCTGACAACGTATCGATGTCGGTGATCCATCCAGATATGCCAGTGGCGCCCCATCCATGTGGAATATACACTCTCTCCTGACAAGCGTTTCGCAAACGCACTCTAGAAAAAAAATAATAACGAGAACATCCATATTACTTAGGACTTTTGACCTCTGGCCCTTCGGTTAGCATGCACAGATGGAGCTCCTAACAGAACAAAAGGTGACGATGATAACAAAGGATTTCTCACCACACTGACCTTACGAGTCCTGTGCCCTTATCTCTGGAGTTCCGAGTTGCTGGACCTCCATTGGAATTGCTAAACCTGACCTTCAACAAGACATTTAAAAATGGCCCAAGATTGCTTCCCCCTCCTTCCCTGCAGGATTCTGCGCAGTTCAGTCTTCTCTGTGCACAATACGCTGACCACTGCAGCCTCCTGGACAGTAGAGTGTCTGATGTGGTTCTGTACTTCAGGGCTAAGAAATGTCTTAGGGCTCAGAAATTAAATTACTTTGCTCCGAGTCGAACCAAGTCGAACATTTCTCATCTGATCACTGCAACATTAAAATTCTGATAATCCTGTTCGTTTTCCATAAGCTATCTGTATGTTTTTAGAGCATCTGTGATGTTTCACACACACATATGCAGAGAGGTTCAAAAGTCACTTTATGTAAGTCAAGGATTTGCAGTGTCCAAGTCACGTCTCAAGTCTCAGGGGCTTGAGTCTCTAGTCTTTGGCATAGAATTTTAAATTAGTCGCTTTTATGAGTTAAGGCATTGCCTTGTACATAAATAAACTCCCATGAAGCACTTGTTAGATTCCACACAGCCTCAGGTCTTTCAATAGAGTCAGAACTGAAGAGATGAGACTACTTGAAATGGTTGGTTGGTCTGTAGTTGCTCAAGTACACTGAATGGACAATAGTATTGGGACACATCTCTGAAATATTGAATTCATGCATACACACAGGTGATCAGACCCACACGTGCATGAATACGTTTTTTTTAAAAGATTAAAACCAAGACATTTTGGACAGCACCACTTTGTGGACACAGTTTGGGGAAGAATCTTTTCTATTCCAGTATGACTGTGTCCCAGTGCACAAAGCGAGCTCCATAAAGACATGACTGGATTCCCACAGAGACTCCAGTATTTTGTGGAATGTAGAGTGGAAACTATTATAGCTGCAAAGGGGGGACCAACTCCATATTAAAGTCTTTGGAATTGAATGCAATGTAATTAAAGTCCCAGTTGGCGTAAAGGTCAGGCATCCCAATACTTTTGTCAATATAATATATCTGTTTACTACCTAGCATACCTACTATCCAAACGACATTCTAGACTTTGAAACTTGACACTGCGAGTTGTTGGGGAAATGCTGTTGCAGTAATGAGTGTGCATGACCATGGCAAAACTAACAAGCAAAGTCTTACACGTAAGATTGGAAATGAAGGGTTTTATTCACGCATTAATGTTCTACAGTCCTAACTGAATCAGTTTGTTGGTGGTAAAACCATCCACTGAATGAAAACACAAAAGACATGCTATTTGTCACGGGTCGGGCTGCGAAGCCCAGACCCGGAGCTACCTGGAAGCGTGCAGGAACGAGAAGACAGGCACGGATCCATGGTAACGTGAACGGGAAAGGCGCTATATAAATAAAAATTATTATTATTATTATTATTATTATTATTATTATTATTATTATTATTTATTTAAACAGGAACAGAAAAGGGCACGATGGCCACCAAGAACATGAACAGAACGCTTGTAAATCAGGTGTAACTCAGACGATGGACTCATGGTGAATGTGACACAAAACAAGACTTAAATACTAAGGATAATCAAGAACCAAAATACAGAACAGGTGAAACCCAACACGTGACAAAGCAGAACCCAGAACACATATCAAAATAAAAGCCCCCAAAACATGAACAGAAAAAAAACAGAAACAACAACTAAAAAGCAGTGGCCCTAACCGGCCACTGACCAGACCGTGACACTATTGATCTTAAGACATTCAGAGTTTTGCAGGTAAGACATAAATAATTTTCTACTTCAATTTTTTGTCACTGGCTACACCGAACAAAAACATTTCCCCTTCTGTTCTTAGAAAGATGCTGTTTGGATGGAATCATTGTTGTCTGGGACCCATGAAAGAAGAAAGTAATATAAGGCTAGAGCAGCAGAGGTTTTGTAATCCAAGGCCTCCTTTGTGTATAGTAAGTTTGACAACTTGTTCCATCCACCCACTAGAAACGTGTTCTTTGTACTTTCTTTCTGTACAGTTATTACTGACCTTCTTATACAAGACATGGCCCTGCTCCATGACATTACAGGTAACTTAAGTGGGCTATGGATGGCCATGAATTGTCATTGCTATTTTATTTTTTGGTACTGTTTACCATCCACCAAAAACAAATGTAACCATTATATCACTTCTGACCTAAGCTGACTTTATAAAGTAACTAGGTGGTGGTGGCCTAGTGAGTAGGATACTTGCCTCTGGACTAAGAGGTCATGAGTTCGAATCCTACCTTTAGCACACCACCACTGGGTTCCAGAGCAAGACCCTTGAGTCGCTTTGGATAAGGTTGTCTGCTAAATGCCATGAATGTAAAGAAAAACTAATGGTATAAGTAAAAAGACATCTTCCGAAATGTTTCCAGTCATGGTTTCCATGTCCACTAGGGTAGAGGATGAACGATGCAAACTGAACTTGAAAAAGATTAAGAACATACAGCGTAAAAAATGGTCTCTGATACAGTCGTATCATGGCAGCATAGTATCATTCCATTACCATGCTAATGTCACTGCAGTGCTGAAGGTGGTTGACCATGTGAATCTATGTATATGACTGGTGTTTTGGATAAAATAGCCAATGAGCCTAGATGCAAGTTTAGTGCGGTTGGTGTGGTGTAATTCACAAAACAAATACTACAAACGTGCTATACAGGGGAAATATTGGTATTTACATTCTAGCACTGCAGGAGTTCAGTGTAAACTGTACAGTATGGATACGGCTTTACCTTTACATTGTCTTTCAGGGTAAACTGAGTTTTAAATGAAATTAAAGTGTTTTGGGAGCATATTTAGGGTTTTCACTATAAAAAGATGCACTTTTTTGCCACATCACAAATCCCAATTCGCAAATGCTCCTGGAACGTGACCGCCGTGAATGTCAGGGGGTATTATAATGTTTACAGTACGGGACCTATTTCAGTGTTGCATTTAATGCACCACATCCACAGTCCCACCTATTCCTTCCTCACATTTGAGTTTTTATAAAGCCACTGCTTAGTTTAAGGAGCTTCCACGGTTCGTGTAGTGCCAGAGTGAGTGAGAGGATTACTCTGGTGTTTTGAGTTTGGCGAGGAGCATGCACCATTTAACCCAAGTTCTTTCCTAATGCCTTTTTGTGGAGGACTAAAGGAATCAGGAACCGGAGAGACAATGGGCGGAATGGGAATGAAAGGTTAAGAGGCTTTGTTGGGAAGTCTGAGCGAGCAGAGCAAGAGCGGCCATCACGTACACTCGACTTAAGCCCCTTTTTGGCTTTGTCCTCTGAAAAGAGGGATCAAACGTTAGACATCAGCTGTTCCATTTAGGATTGATCTGATCCTGCACTCGGAGCACCAAGGGCAAATGAATATTGAAACAGGATCAGTTTTTATATTTCACAACCAAATAAATACACTTATATATACTCTGTGCCCATGAGCCTACAAAGATCTATGCATGTTAACCTACTTTTAACCTTCTAACCTTCTAATATATCTTTAGATCTCCATATTACTCTTCTGCTAAATCTTCTAGACCAGAGGTCCCCAACCACTAGGCCGCACAGAAAGATGTGATGCGGTACATTAGCCCACAAGCCAGCAAACATGAGTAAAATCAAGCGTCTTTGAGGAGCTTCTTTGTATTTTTACACACTTCGTTTTTAGTTGTATCTATACCGGTCTGTGAAAATATTGTTTTACATGAAACAATATTTGTGTGGTGCAAAAAAGGTTGGGGTCCGCTGTTTTATATCATCATACTGTTCTATGAGATTCCTTTTGGTTCTATAGAAGAGCTATTACTGCTGGAAAGGCGATACTGGCTATGATAGAACGGTGTTAGAACACACAGTGTATTGCAACTGCCCATGATGTCTGAAGCACATGAGCACTGGAACTGGACCATGGGTAAATGAAAGAAGGTCTAAAATTGTGGGGTTTATTTATGGATGGCTGTGTATGTGTCGCCTACCTAAGGACGAGGTGGCTTCAAATGCACTATGGGAGGAAGACAAAATACCAGAGGCACTGTGATGCTCTGGGAATCCTTGGGTCCTTGTATTTATGTGGATGTTGCTTTTACATGTACCACCTACCTAAACGTTGTTGCAGATTAAATACACCACTTCATGGAAACTGTATTCTTTAATGGCATTATCCTCCTTTCAGCAGGATAATGTTCCCCGTCAGACCGCAGGATTGTTTAGAAATGGTTTAAGGAAAATAACAAAATGATTTTGTCACTTGGCTTCGAAATTCCTTATATCTCAATTCAGTTAAACATATATGGGATGTGCTGGACTGCCTAATCTGATCCATGGAGACCTGGTATGGAATTAGAGGTAGTGTCCCAGTCAGGCACAACCGCACAGCCCTCTCCAGATCTCCACTCCAGAATTTCACACAGGCCCAAAAGGTGGAGATCAGGATCAGGGCTAGGCTCCCAGGTAATATACAGGTGCTGGTCATATCATTAGAATATCTTCAAAAATTCTAATTTCTGAGATACTGAATTGGGGTTTTCATTAGTTGTCAGTTATAATCATCAACATTAAAAGAAATAAACTCTTGAAATATATCAGTCTGTGTGGAATGAATGTATACATTATACAAGTTTCACTTCTTGAATGGAATCAGCGAAATAAATCACTTTTTGAAGATTGTATGACCAGCCCCTGTATGTCGGAGTGTTCTGCTGTCAGTGAGATGCTGTTTGTGTCTGTAGGGATATAACTGTTGCCGAACCGCTGAATGTTGAAGTGCCCAGATCCATGGTGGAGGTCGTGACGTCCTGGAACCTGCCGATGTCTCGCTGGCTCAACAAGTGTAAGAGCGTCCTTCAGCGCCGCGCAGCTTTAACTCGCCTGGGTTTACATTTCAGCTCCCATAAAAGATCAACCTTTACTAGTTCAAGGAGGAAATGTGCTCTGTTACGGCAGACAGCGGACAGAATTAAAAACAGAATATAAACTATACCAGCATACAAATATAACAGAAATAATATAATATAATATAGCAAATATAACAGAAATATAGCAAATATAAACAGAAATATAACAAAAATATAACAGAAATATAACAAATATAACAGAAATATAGCAAATATAACAGAAAAATAACAGAAATATAACAGAAATATAACAAATATAACAGAAATATAGCAAATATAACAGAAAAATAACAGAAATATAACAAATATAACACAAATATAACACAAATATAGCAAATATAACAGAAATATAGCAAATATAACAGAAAAACAACAGAAATATAACAGAAATATAGCAAATATAACAGAAATATAACAGAAAAATAACAGAAATATAACAGAAATATAGCAAATATAACAGAAATATAGCAAATATAACAAATATAACAGAAAATAACAGAAATATAACAAATATAACAGAAAAATAACACAAATATAACACAAATATAATAGAAATATAGCAAATATAACAGAAAAATAACAAATATAACTGAAATATAGCAAATATAACAGAAATATAACAAATATAGCAAATATAACAGAAATACAACACAAATAACAGAAATATAACAAATATAGCAAATATAACAGAAATATAACAAATGTAACAGAAATATAACAAATATAACAGAAAAATAAGAGAAATATAGCAAATATAACATATTTCTGTTATATTTGCTATATTTCTGTTATATTTCTGTTACATTTGTTATATTTCTGTTATATTTGCTATATTTCTAACACATATATAGCAAATATAACAGAAATATGACAGAAATATAACAGATATATAGCAAATATAACAGAAATATAAACAGAAATATAACAGAAATATAACAGAAATACAGCAAATATAGACAAATATAAACAGAAATATAACAGAATTCTAACAGAAATATAACAGAAATATAAACAGAAATATAGCAGATATATAACAAAAATACAGCAAATATAAACAAATATAAACAGAAATATAAACAGAAATATAACAGAAATACAGCAAATATAAACAAATATAAACAGAAATATAACAGAATTCTAACAGAAATATAGCAGAAATATAACAGAACTGTAGATTGTCCGTCAGAGCAAAAAAATCTTCCAAAGTTTTCCAGACTTTATTGGTAAACTTTCATTTATAAACTGAATGTATTGTGATTGGATTTATGGGTTACAGCATCAGTCGATCAAACCACAGCTACTGCAGAAATCAGAACTATACAAATACAACAACATTCCAGTCCAGCCTAGGACCAGTGTTTACTGGACTCCTTTCATATTTATTATTGATTCGGTTTTTTGTCGGGCTGTGGGAGGTGAGATATTATGCTGCAGGTTAATATTAGTATCAGCTGTCCCCTGGTGGTCCCCTGGTGGTCCCTTGGCGGTCCCTTGGTGGTCCCGTGGCGGTCCCCTGAAAATTCCCGTGGCGGTCCCCTGAAAATTCCCGTGGCGGTCCCTTGGTGGCCCCCTGGCGGTCCCGTGGCGGTCCCGTGGTGGTCCCGTGGCGGTCCCTTGGTGGCCCCCTGGTGGGATCAGAGCCGGTGTGAAGGTCACTACAGTGTGATGGAAGACTAAAATGTGACGGAAGGGTTTGAGGCTTTAAAATGAGTCGACGTTAATCCGACCAGGATGTAAACGAATGATGGATTTGGATTCAGATGGAAGCTGTAATGTTTATCGGTGCTGGATCCTTTATCTCGCTGGTGCTGCAAATTTGATGGATAGCGCTGTTTTACTGAACTCTATGTTTCTTGATGTGATTCCGCAGACGTCTTTAAGAGCGCACTCAAACTCGGCACGTTTCCCGCCATCCTAGTGACGTACACGGCCAGCGCGCTGCTGCACGTGAGTATAAACGCGGGTTTACACTTTTAATGGTCATTTCATAATCATTTATTGCAACAAATGTATTATTATTATTATTATTCCATAGTGACTGAGGACAATACTTTACGAAACACTGTTAATCTTTAATAGGCAAAGTAACAGTGTTCTATCACCACTGTCAGGACAAAACCTCATATCTCCTCATAACTAACGTTACAGGAGCTGGAAAACGTTCATTATATTTTAAGTCATTTTAATCCGTTTCTGTTGTTCTATGAAAGCCTTAGTGTAGAAGACAACTGGCTTTTTCAAAATACATGAAAACGTACAAAAATGACAAACGCAGGTGGTTTTGTTCCCTCAGCTATCGATGTGAATGCAGTGTCTATGATTATATATATTAATAGACGGATGTGCTCTGAATGGGCTGGAGTGTGTCGTATATTTGGACAAGGCTGTTATTCAAAGGAGGATCTGGTTTGTGGAACAGGGATCCTCAAGTCGTGACTTCCGTTGTCTGACTGGTGTTCACCAGACGTCTAGTGCCCCCTGGTGGTGAACATGCGGATCTGCCTCTTCCTGAGTGTCCTCTAAGACAGCGGTCCCCAGCCTTTATTGGGTCACGGACCGGTTTAATATCAGAAACTATGTTCACGGCGCGGCCTTTAAGGAGCGGCAGA
>JBBPDB010000001.1:6513537-6527523 GCA_037974465.1 Brachypetersius altus
CTCTCTCTCTCTCTCTCTCTCTCTCTCTCTTACATGTATATTTAGGGCGTTTAGCAGACGCTCTTATATAGAGAGATGTACATCGCTCTCTCTCTCTCTCTCTCTCTCTCTCTGTATATCTCTCTTGCACGCGCCTCTCTCTCTCTCTCTCTCTCTCTCGTTCTGGAGTGCGCGGATCGTCTCTCTCCCTCTCTTACTCTCTCTGTCTCTGTGTCTCTCTCGCTTTATCTCTCTCTCTCTTACTCCCTTTTACTCTCTCTCTCTGTCTCTGTGCCTCTCTCGTTCGTGACTTTTCCGTATTTAAACCTCGGCTTTATATTTACATTTTTGTTAAGAGTAATGTATTAAACTGAGTTTAAAATGAAATGAAAGTGTTCTGGGAGCACATCTGGGGGCATATTTAGGATTTACACTATAAAAATAGGCATTTTAAGGCATTTTTTGACCAAAACACAACGCGTTTTTTCACTATACACTATACTCGTGTAACGTAACCCCCGCGAATAACGGGGGCTTACTGTTTATAAAAACAAGTGTGTATGTGCCTGTAAGATGGATGGAGAGAGAGAGTGAGAGAGAAAGAGTGAGCACCGGCTTGCTTTTGTCTCACACGTTTTCCCTTTTTTTAAAGCAAAAACAAACCATGCCCATCTCGAGGAAGCGGGCTAATAATAGATTAGGAGCCTATCATGATGATCTCAGGCAATCTGCCACCTCCCCCTCTGTTGGAAGGAAATGGCAAGCTAGTGCGCTCAGGGAGAGAGAGCAGCCAGAACGGAATAAGCACAAATAAGCACTAGAACAGCAGCGCCAGGCCTCTAATTAAAATGGGAGTGAAAAGAAGTTATGTACAGGTACAACAGTTTGAGAGTACATGAGGGGATCTGGGTGTAATAAGTGGTTTGAGTGCATGAGGGTTCTTTTTTGCTGCTGTGAGTTGATTCCTTTTCTCTGAGGTGATGTTATCATCTTGTTGGGCAGCCCCATGCGGTGGTATCTGTGAGCTGTTAGGGAAGCATATAAATATATTTAATATGTGCTTTGTGTGCTTGTATGTATGCAGAGATGGGCAGAACACGAGCACCAAAAATTGTCACACACTTAAGGAATAGACTGAAAAATCTAAGTTTTGTGAACATGCTTAGTCTTCAAATGTACTTATTTAGTTTAAAATGGGACAGTGGGTCCCCCTCAATGCCCCCCTAGTTATTTCCATTAAAACACATCACCATAGTGTCCCTCCAACTGCATCAGTGTCTTCATTAAGGTGCTGAAGATGTGTTCATGTGGTTTAGGACACAGTGAGACTGTGAGCTATAAAAATGAATAAAACCTCAGGCATTCAGTGCTGCTGTTTACACAGCAGTTGTAAGGAGGATTCTCCTTCTCTAAGGAGGATGTGCTTAATGGCCAGTGTCAGAATATCAGAATTCCTAGTCCTGAGGTTCCGACCCTGTTTTCCAAAACAAATGTCTGCAGCAATCGGCTACACTGAATTTTTGTTCATTTTTACAGCTTGCACTTAGTCATGCTGTGTCCTGAACCACACTGACAAGTCTGTGTGCTCTTAATGAAGAGCTGGCTGTGATTTGAGAAGGTGGAGAAAAGCTATTGGAGAGTATTAATGGAAAAGCTTTGTAACTCCAGATCTTCACTAAAAAAGCACAATTTGAGCTCCAGTCATCACTTGGCCGATGGTCTACCTTTGATTAAGGGGATTTTTAGTAAACTGGCAAAGAGAAACAAATGACACACATGTTAAACATTTAAGTTTTAAATGTATAACCACGTCACACCATTCTGAACAGCAGAAATGCTGAAAATATCCAGGCTTAGTAGCCATGTGGCAAACTGAGGAAGAAGGTGAAGCCTGCATGTGATGAATTGCCGCAGCAGCAGAAAAGTGCTCGGCCTGCGCACCGAGTGAGTGACAGAAGTGAGCATGCAGCCATATGGTTGTGAAAGTGTTAGTGGATGAATGTGAATAACGGCTGAGTGGAGGATGTCAGGGACCAAGGTTACTCTCCATCTCTGTGAACTCGCTCGTCCTTAGTCATCCTTCAGCGGTCGCTCTTACATGGTTTAACATCAAGCTACTGATGAGCCTTTCCAAGCACCTCAAGCTAATGCCCTAGGGCAGAAACTTGTGTGTCTCCTCAGTTTTTACTTGTTGTGTAATCAAGGGAGACGGCCGAATCATTCGTCACCCAGCTACTGACCATTGCAGCGAAATGGTCTCTCCTCTGTTATGGAGATCCGTGGCTCCATTCATTTTTAATGCCTTAAAGTGGGCCATTAATGTTGTTGGAAAGTCCGGATCAGTTTTTCAGCCCTTTTTTGTGTGGAGACTTTGGCTATGGATTAACTGAACATGAGTGGATATACTTCTCAAATGTGGACTGTTGGGATACTTGAGAACCACTGGTCGAAGCCCAACAAATACATCGAGATCATTTGTTACTGACGTTCCTAAACTGAACCTATATAGACCCCACTGTGTTGGTACTAGATGTCAATACCCTCACCGACATGGTTGTCATCATTCTGCAATAGCAAGTGGGCACAATTAGAATATTGGTTGAATATTGCACCAAGCCAGATGAGCTGATGGAAATGAGATGGGAGTGAATATACTGGTCACACTATGCCACCACTTTGATTCTTGGGACTTGGTCCATTTCTCTAAAACTGGTTTGAATTAGAAAGGCCAGCTCTGGCATAATGCAGCACGTTTACAAAATAGCCAAAAGTGTCTAAAACAAACCCAATTTTTTAACCATTATAATGAAATAATTATTTGCTTATATAAGTTAATTGGTTTTCTGAGAATGTTTAATGGGCCAGTTAAGGACCTGAAATTAGGACAGATCTGACAGTGGGCCGGAATTAACCAGCGCTACAATGCAAGTCTAAAAGTCTGATTACAGCATGGGAGGACCAGCACCATCCATCACCATCATAGGCCTATTATCTTGATAACATTATCCATAGGAGGACTGATTCCGGTACTGTGCTGCTGTTGACCAATTATGAGCAATTTCAGATGTAGGTCAATACAATGGTGGGCTTTTGACCCATCGATACTGCACTGGTTGACCTGTTTCTGTTGGAATGGTGTTATTTGGACCTCAGCCAGTGAGTATCCCAGTCGTGCGAAAGGCGCATTAATATGCTGATGCTGCTGCTGTTGCCTGCTTCGCAAATGGCTTCTCTGGTAGCATGCTGTCATTTCGGAACATCTCAAGAAGGCCAAAAGCTACTGGGAAGCGCAAGAGGAGCAAACCTGAATGCAGGCAATAAAAAACAAAAACCTTCCCAGAAACACGCAAGCCGAGTTGAGGGATAAAGCATCTGACAGGCACACAGCAGTGTGGAGGTCTCCATCCCTCCAGAGAGGGATACGGGACACAAGTGGGAGTAGACAGGGACAAGATTGATGTACGTTCCACTGATGATATTATTATCCATTTATGGCACTATTTATATCGCTGCTGCTGCTGAAGCTGCCACTGCTGCTCCACACAAAAGGGAAAGTACATATGTTGAGCTTGCTAGAGGCTAGGTTACACTCTAACGAGCGTGGTTTATTAATACTGGGATGGGGCTTGAGTTCTCTGGAGTTGCATGCCTTTAACTGTGTGTGGGATGTGGGTGGCTGTGGTCATGTGTCTTGTGCACCAAGAAGTGTCTTCTAGGGTTATGCCAAAATTCTGGAAGTGGGATAGGCCAGGGCGAGGTTAGATTGAGTTTGACGAATCTCTATCTCCACTTGACCATCCCAGACACCATCTCTCAAGCTTGCCAAATCACTTTCGAACCTGATCTCCTTTCAGGCAATGCCCACGCATCTCACTGCTCAAGAGCATAATGGAAGTACTGGCAAATTATTCAGATCATTTGTTCTGTTTTTTTAGATACAGCCAGAACTCCTATGACTTTTTATCAGCACTTTCCCTTGGAATCGAAAGCTGAAGAAGGCTGTTCAGTTGGCAAGCATTGGAAGAAGAATCCTTGGGCACAATGGCCTGTGCTCTCAAGTTTATGCTAATTGTTTCTCGCTTTCTTCTGTGCCAACAAACTGGGTCAGGTTGGCCCGCCACAATGTCAAAGAGGGTATTTCTTCCCTCTTATTAAAGTCGCTGACATTTCAGCGAGGGAAACCTGAGACGTAGTTAATCTCTGAAGGTGAAGTGTTTCGGTAGGGTTGAATTCGCAGAGGAGGAAGAAACCGAAGAAAGATTGATGAAAAAATAAAGATGAGAAAATGAAAGGAAGGAAGACGAGAGGAAAAAAACGGATAAGGGAAAAAAGACAGGGTAAGAAATTTAGAAACGAAAGAAAGAAAAAAAAAAGTGAATAAAAATGACAGGAAATGAGGAAAGATGAGTAGGAAAGAAAGGAAGGAAGAGAGAAAAATGTCTAGAAAGAAGGAAAACAGCATGTGATTTAACTGATGGAGTTAAAATTATTTCAATGAAAGGAATGAGAAAGATAGAAGTGGTTTCAGCAGCAGTCGACTCAAGCAAGAAAAATAAAATACTAGGAACAAACAGTGAAAGAAAGAAAGAACGAAAGAAGGACTGTGGAGAAGGGAAATGAATTCAGGAGCAGTGCTGGTCCTGGTGATGAACTGAGGAGACTGACTGTGACCTCCAAACCTGTCTGTGCAGAGTAATTGTGGGTGAGGGATTGATAGTTTATCCTGTTCCTTCATCAGAGTACACAAAGGCATGCTCCAGAAAAGAGCTGCAGTGACCCGCACAACACTCTCTCTTTCTCTTTCCCTCTTTCTCTCCCCCTCCTCCCTCTTTCTCTCTCTCTCTCTCTCTCTCTTCCTCTCTCCCCCCATCTCCTTCTTTCTCTCTCTCTCTTTCTCTTTCTCTCTCTTTCTCTTTCTTTCTCTTTCTCACTCTCTCTCTCTCCATCTCTCTCTCTCTCTCCCCCTATTTCTCTCTCTTTCTTTCTCTCTTGCTCTCTCTCTATCTCTGTATCTCTCTCTCCCTCTTTCTTTCTTTCTGTCTCTCTATCTCTTGTCGGAGAAGGAGACGTGTCAGCAGAAAATCACCTCGCCTTCACTTTATCACGGTCTATAAATGAGCGGTCCATCAAAGCTGCCTTTTTTTGGTTAATCATGCACAAAACCGACTGTGTGAGTCATGCATCCTTTGTCCACGGCATGTCTTTTTCTTTTGGGCACGAGGAGTTTAAAACGTGACAACAAAGAAACTGTTGCCAGTGTCATGTTGCCACCTTCAGCATTAGTATTCTTTAACCATGCCTTTTCTATAGAAAAACATCAGAAAACATTAAAGAAAAACAAAGTTTCTTAATGAATACTACGATAAACACTAATCATTTGCCTATCTATGGAGGATGGGTATCAGAACCAGATCGATCCACTCTTTCTACCTCTTTTCTTGAGGTGTCTTTATTTTTTGCACCAAATTATGAAGAGCCGTGATGTCACTGACTCTCTCTTCGACATTTATTTTGAAGGTGACTTGACCACCTGCTTCCTCCCATCAACTCTGATCAACCGATCAAAAATCCACTGTCCACTGCACCAGGTATTAACAGATATTAACGTTGGGACCACTCCAATATTTGGAGGAGAAGAGACACCAAATTCCAGCTGTAATTTTATTTTATTAAAATATTTTATAATAAAACTTGCTAATAAACAGGATTAGTATCGATATCTGTATCAAGGACATCCGTCCCTAGTCCTGTCATTGGGATATCGTGAGTTTAATCCACTCCACCAAAGGCTCTCTCTGGGTGTGATGGTTATCCATTCCTTCATCATTCAGAGTGATGTAAGCTACTGTGGATGCAACAGAATTGGCTTCACCCTCCCAGCTTAGAAACACTGTATGATGGGGAGGCCTAGTTAGTGGATAGGAGATGGGCGTGACTTTCTTTGGGAAGAAAAACTTCCCCATCCACACCACCACCACCACAAATCCAAACAGCATTTGTCAGAATGGATGCAGTACAGTATGTCCAAACAAGTGTGCATCACCTGAAAGATGTTGAGGTATTGCCTCAGCTGGTTCAGTCAGGCCTGGATCGAAACCCTGCAGTACTGTTTTGATTTAAATAACTTTTAACAGCAAACGATGGCAGACATCCAGCGCTCTCCAGAGCAGCAATTTGATTTAGTGCTTTTCTTAATGAAACTTCCTTTTTTAAAAAAAAAAAAAAAACCCAGAATACCATATGGTGCAGTTTCCTTTCTACAAAGCCACTGAAGAGATTAGTGTGATGTTTAACATTAATGAGACTCTCTATACCAAAGGGTGTGAAAAAAAAAAGACTGTGTAACCAAGTCATTTGATGATGTAATATGGAAATCTAATGTGGGATATGTGTGATGGGTTGAGTATAGAAGCATCAAAAAGGCTTTACCAGAGTAATCAGTGATGCCATAATATTAGCTATTTCAATGTGCACAAAAGTATTGGGACACACCTGGTTTTCAGGGTTTTGGCCCCTTACTTCCAGTGAAGGATAAGAGGTTTTGGACAACACCATGCTTCTAACTTTCTGGACACCTTTTCTATTCCAGCATGACTGTGTCCCAGTGGACAAAGCGAGTTCCGTAAAGACATGACTGGAGGAGTTCAGAGTGGAAGAACTTGACTGGCCACACAGAGCCCTGACCTCAACCCCATCCAGCACCTTTGGGATGAACTGGAACGGAGATTGTGAGAAAGACCTTCTCGTCCAACATCAGTGTCTGACCTCATAAATGCTCTACAGAATGAATAAACACAGATTCCCACAGAAACTCCAAAATCTTCTTGGAAGGAGTGGAAGCTGTTATAGCTGCAAAGGAGGGGGGAGGTCAACTCCATATAAAAGTCTATGCATTAGAATGCAAAAGGTATATGTATTTGAATGGTGTCCCAGTACTTATCTACAAGAGTGTATCTACACTCATTGACTGTTTTATGCAGGTTTACTGATTGTGGCCCATCTGTTGCTGTGCAATCAGTCAGTCACCCACTACTATGTTAAACAATAGAAAAGGACCACCATAAGATCACTTTGGGTGGTGCACCACTCTCAGCACAGCAGTGGCTCCATGATAGCAGTGACTTGTTGGAAATGCTAGGAAAATGATTAGGTTCTCAAAGTGGGGACCGGGAGATGTTTGAATTTCTTTTTTATTTTGTGGATGACATAATTTGGGTAGGGTCTTGCATTCAAAGTCAACCAATCCCATTACTCCCACCATTTTATTCTAAGTTAATAAAACTCTATTAATCTTTGACATGTGGCAGTCATTAAATTATAAAATACTACAGGGCACAGAATATTTATGACAGTTTTGAGCTTTTCGGGGGTTATCACAGAAGTTTATCACAGCAGTCATAAAATTTCATCATATTGCCAAGACCTAACTTTAAAAAGAAATCGCCTGCTTCTTCTGACTAGATAACAACTACAGATGGTTATTTAAACAGCTACAGCTTTGAAGATTTAGAGTGTGGGGGTCCATATAACGTCGGCCTTTGTACGCTGGAGGGGGAGCTATCGTTTCTACCTGCACAGCTACAGGGTGTTTCTAATAACCTGGCCAGTAGGTTCTTCATAAGGACTCAGTAAAAGTGGAACAGCAACTCAAAGACATAAATTCAGTTGGTAACTGAAGGGAGAAAACCAGAAAACTGATCTCAGTGACTGAATGGAATGAATGATGAAATGTGGCCTAAACGTGTGATCTACTGGCCTTTTGCCATTTAAAGTTTCTTTTTTGCTTGCATTCTCTCTCTCTCTCTCTCTCTCTCTCTCTCTCTCTTCTCTCTCTCTCTCTCTTCTCGCTCTTCTCTCTTTTCTTTCTCTTGCTCCTTCTCTCCTCCCTCTCTCTCGCTCTCTCCTCTCTCTCTCTCTCTCTTTCTCTCCCTTACCTATACTCTCTCTCTCTCTCTCTTTCTTTTCCTCTGTCTCTCTCTCTTTCTCTCTCTATTTCTCTCTCTCTCTCTCTTTCTGGGCTCTCTTTAAACCCAGCACGTTTCCAGCAGTGAAATCCCAGCTTCTGTTCTGGGGGGCTTCCAAAACAGCCTCTCTCTGGAGTGGAGAGCGGAGATGACCATAAACTGCTGCGATTTGAACTCCCTCACAAAGAAAAGAAAAAACGACAACAAAAAACAGCTACTTACATGAGGGAGACGGATGAATAACGAGAAATAAGTTCAGGGTCAGTGTTGTAATAAAAGGCCAATTAGAAACTGCGCCACAGCCGAGGCCAGGGACTAGTTCTGCCTTCGAATTTATATTTTAGTAGGGGACTGCTTTTTACTCCAAATCCTTCATTGGCGACCAAAAACTGACCCTTCTGAGATCCGTCATGATTATTGTGTGAGGCTGTGGCTCGCTGGTGTGCGTTGTTGGAGTCGGGAGAAAGTGAAGATGGTTGTGGGAATCAGTGCTTGACTGCAGAGGAATTCAAGTAGAACTACATGGACCTGAGTCCCAGTCGGGCAGGGTTTCGTTTTTGGGTGGGTGGGGGTCGGGTAGGGGGGTTGTCTGTGAACTGTGCCAGCCGGTCGACAAGCGTGATAATTGAATTGTGGGAAATGCAAATGCCAGACGGTCGCTGTGCATGCCAAGGGATGTATTCGGTCCACTTCATAGCGATGGGGCCAGCGCTTTCCCATTGATTTATTAATTAATTTCTCCATGCCGTTTGCAGACGACAGCAGATGCAAGCAAATGAAGCAGCACCTCAATAAAGCAGGAGGAGAGGGGAGGACTGTGGGAGATCGTTTTTCCCCTACGGACAAAGAGTCACTTAGTATTTTGGAGCTCAGTGATGGCTAACTTCATAATCTAGACTAAAGAATCAAGCTAAAGTTCACTGAAAAGTAATTATTTGCAGTTTTAAAGTGGAAAGAAGTACACGCTTCAGCACATTTTAATGTACCGTCACTGTTTGTTTGCTGAAAATTACTAAAAAAAAAGGAAAATGGGCCACTTTGTGGACTTCACATTTTGTGGCTTCATTTTTTCAGTTTGTTAAATTACAAAACCAACAAAAAAGTAATGTGAGTAATAAAGAAGCACAATTTCTATTGTTATTAGTTTTATTTATTAAAAATGCAACAGACAAATAGACATTTATAGACAAATTGTACTATTTAATGCCATTTTAAATGTGTTTGCTATAGAGAAAAATCAACAAAGCATAATTTAATGAGGATAAATTCATAACTGTAAAAATCTATAAAAATGGACAAATGCGAAAATAGTCATTTGTACTACTGTCTGTTTTTATATACAACAGTATATCTAGTCTGGAAACCTTATAAGCAAGTCCATTAGAACAACAGCTTCCTCTCATGGCTACTTTTGGAGTGTTGTGGAAAATTTGATTTAAGATTTTTAAAGATTTTTCTGGTTCTCTGCCTCTCTTTGTTTTCATTTGCTGTATCGGCACGATCTTCCACAGAATCCGCACTGCCTGCATCTGGTAGACGACACCAAGAGGACGCAGCGCGAGTGTTGTATTATGATATGTTTACTCACAGTTGGAGAACAGAGTGCATGTGCAGTTCATTGTGAGGGATGAGGCTCATGCAACAGAAAAGCAAACCCCACTTCTCCCCACACCACCCCACCCGCTGCTTTGCCTTGTCCCACTCAGAATGTGCATACACTATAGGCTGACAGGAAGCTAAATGGAGCGCCCTGGGGCCGAGGGTGTGAAATATGTCTCTCAAAGAACAAAACCCTGCCCGGTTCCCCACTGATCCGCTCTGCCTTTCTAATTACCAACCAGTGGAAGGAGTGGTTTGGGGGCATGTTTTCCTCCCATTGATTTATTTATCGGGCTGCGGTTCCGCCAGGGTGCGGATACCAGCAGAACAAAAGCCGTGCGTGCAGGTGGCGAATAAGACGAGTGATCATTTTCATATCTCCGTTTTGTGCAGTTATCATAAAAGAGGAGTCACAGTTTTCTCCCAAAGTTTAGTCCAGCCATGTTTGTTTCTGCTTTTGCACCAGAGCTCCAAAGCTTCATGTAGCCTTAATCTAACAAGTAACTGAAGCTTATACTACACCAGGATGTCCTGCATGCAGAGTACACGTGGAAATGATCGCACACTGTTGCTGAAACAGAGTTGCTTGCACTTTGCACAGTTTGTACTTGTAGCACCAGTGGACTTCAGAAGCTATGCATGTATTGGAGGGTGTAAATATGACTTTTGGTGTAAATGTGACTCTTGAACCCTCCATGGTCCATCTGTTTCAGTATTTCTCAGTTGTAACATGCTGAATGAAACAATTCCATGCTGCTGAAAGCCAGATTACAAACGTTCAATTTTTTGTTTGAGCGGACAAGAAGATATTTCATAATCGTTTGCATTTTATGTGAAGTTGTTGTACATTATAAGATGCTTACACAATTACTAGAGTGAAAGTTAACATATCAATAATACATTCAGTTATTTGCTGCTATCCTGGAACATGCAGGCAGGAAACCAGGGTTCCATGTAGAAGTGCATTTATTTACAAAAAACAGGGACAAAGAACAAAGGCACGCGGGCCAGAACAGAAAACGAGGGTCATGAACGAGGCAAACATACAGCTCATAACAAGGTGCTCTAAGAAAGACGATAGACAGATACATGAACCCAGGCAGACAGGACTTAAATACACAAGAAATCAGGAACCTAACACAACACAACTGTAAATGTGAGACACATGACACTGAACCGAAAACCACATGACAACAAGACACGTGACACAAGCACAAAAACAGACAAGCATGTCAAAACAAAATAACCAGAACCTGAACAGAAAAACACAGAAAAACCCACAACCAGAAAACCCAAACAAAAAAGCAGTGGCATTCCCCTGCCACTGACCAAGCCGTTACAGCTGCACTTTTAATTCGACCCTTCAAACTATTTGTTATAGACTAGGCTGAAGCTCTGCTGCTCGTGCTCTATATGTTGCTGTTATAAAATATTCATATACAGATTTTAAAGTGATACCTTCAGCATTTTTGACAGACTATGCTGGACAGTCCTTGTAAGGGACCAGTGGGTGAATCAACATGCAGCAAACTAACAAAAGCAGGAGCTTTTGTGGGACGCTCCAGTCCTGTTGAGACCTCCACTGTAACAACAATCCTGTATGAACAAGAGCAAGATGACTATGACTATTATACAATGCACTGCTTTTGAAATGCAACCAACCTTTCTAATTTGAACAAATACAAATCATGTGATCACCCATGATTGTTCATTTGAGAGCCCTAATAAGCCCACACCAATTTGTAAATCAAATGTATAGCAATAGGAAAATATCAGGCTTTTAAGGGTTGATAAAAACTGCTGAGGATTATTTTTCTGCCCGGTGTGGTCTGCTCCGGCTATCAGATGTTCAGATCAACCATGAGATTAAATAACAGGGAAGTTTCCTCTTTCTGGTGTGTGGTGCATTGGTTTCCTCAGTAGCTCTGCTGAGATGCAAGCAAGCTTTCTCTCTCTTTCTTTCTCTTTCTGTCTCTCTCACACACACACACACACACACACACACACACTCCTGTGCTATAATGTGTTGCAGGCCCTGCGTTTGTAAAGTCAGTCTTCACCTCCAGCAGCAGCAGATGCTTCTCTAAATGGAAGAGACTACAGTAGATTCCTCCAAACCACACATAATCAAAGGCCATCTTTTAGAAACCGAACCCCACGCTGTTCTTCCTCTCCTCATCTTTCTCATCTCCCTTCTTTTTTTTCGTCATACCACTGACTTAAAGAGACCGCTTAGCAGATAATCTAAAAAATTGTGGAATACCTGAATGCAGTGATCAGTATTGAGTGATATGGGAGAATGTGTTAATAATATGTTTGGTCGTACGTTCATCTTTGTCTTCTTCCTGCCATTGTTCTTTCTTCTCTCTCCTCCTCTCTCTTCCCCTGCTTACTGGCATGGGCTGCGATCCCTCGATCTGCCGGAACGCAAATAGTATTTACATGGTCTTGTGGCAGGTTGCGAAGCATAACTCTGTAATTGAGTGTCGTGTTGGAGCAACGCGTGATTTCTGATTGATGTCGGGCTGTCGGGGGCTGAATGTGAATGGGCCGCTGAATCCTATTATTCGGCGTGGGCCGTTAAACAAAAGACTGCAGAAAATGTCCCACGCTGGAGTGTTTCAACTAACTGAATTTTTTGTGTGTGTGCGTGTGTGTGTGTGGATCCTGTGTTTTGGTTACATGAGGCCTTGCAGCTGGTGCACCTTTTGGTTTCGTACGATGCGTTGCGCTTTCCCACAGCCGGCTTTCTCTGTCTGGCTCTGATCTCCGCAGAACAGGTGGGAGCTGTCCAGGCTTTGTGTATGGCTGCGTATGTGATGGCACTTCAGTGGAGGCGATAGGGATCAGGGCCTGTATGTTAGTGAAAGAGCGGAAGCCGTTAATGATTTATTGTGGCAGTAATCACCTTACGCGTCAGAGTGTTACTGCCCAGATGGTCCTGCTGTTAAGAGGTGCAAATTACATGCTGTAGCCCAAACCACATCTTGAGCCAATCTTTAGTTCTCTTTATGAGCTCGTATATAGGTAGTGCGTATGTCTCTGTATGTGCATTTGTATGCATGTATGTGAGTTCCTGGACCCAGTAATTCGAACACATGTTTATAAGTTATAATGTTGTTAGATGTATTACCATGAATTAAATCTAGTATTATCAACAAAGGCTTGAAGGGCTTTAACACCACCATTTTATCACAGGCCTTATCTCCAGTTTCACCCAGGCTTGCCATTACTTGTCCTGTTTATGTGCCACTTCTTGAGTGTGTTGTTTGTAACTTGATCCCCCCTTTCCTGGGTGTGCAATTCAGCAATGAACAAAAACAGCCTGTAGTCCTGCCTTTATGTTAATCCCATACACTGTGGGATATGCTGTTCTTTAATGAAATAAAGTGGAATATTAAAAAAATAGACGGAAGCCACTTGGCTTGCAGCCTATTCAAACTCTGCTATGACAGAGCAAAGTCAATTTGTACCCCAGTCAAACTCTGCTATCTCAGTGCAAAGTCCTGGCTCAGAGTCCTGGCTCCACTGTCCCAGAACAAAGCTGATGCTCCAGTCCAATTTGACCATGTATTTTTAACACCATTTGTATTGTAATAACACGTCACAGGATCTTGACATTCCATGTGATCAGTTCAGCAGCGCGACAGCATACATTTGCATAGACTTGCATCACATGCCACAGGTTGTGGTCTTCAGAATATTGTTTATGAGTATAATTACAAGAGAATGAACAAGGTTTTGCATGGAAACCTGGCATAGGCATCAATGGATCCTTTGTTTAGACCAATATTCTTAAGTTTCTATCCAACTTTTGGCTTTTTCCAAAAAACTGGACGCTTAAACTGTGCAGGCAGTACAGAAAGAGAATTGTCCTCAAATGGTGGGAAACCCCACGGCAAAGACAGTTGGAGTTTAATGCTAATATCATGTAACCTATTTATATTATAGGACATGGGATGTTTACCCAGCTTTTAACATTGTTAAAAATAATCCAATCACAGGTATGACACAAAACACTGGCTTGGTGTTGTTTCATTTTAATTAATATTTTTTCTTTTTTTTTTCCCAGATGAAAGAGCAGAAAAATGGATGGAATTACTAAATGTGTAGAAAAAAATGAGAGAATCACCTTGTTATTTGCATTTATACACCATATACCAGCAGAAGTCTAATCATGCAAATGAGTTTGCAGTTAAAAAGGGAGAGCCTGGAGACCTTAATGAGTGTTGGACTCGCCTAATTGAAAGGAAATGTAGCCTCAACAGGACAGATGTTAACGGAAACAATGGGAAGTATTATACAAGGAAATATGGAATGCAATAGGGATGTAACGGTACAAAGATGTCACGGTTCGGTACGTACCTCGGTTTTGGGGTCACGGTTCAGTACTGTTCACGATACAGCAAAGGGTGGGGGGGGGCTTCAGACCTTCAGCAGAATT
>JBBPDB010000001.1:6549769-6564236 GCA_037974465.1 Brachypetersius altus
CCTCTCACCTCTTCTCATCTGCTGCTCTCTTCTCTTTTCATCTTCTGTTTTCTCCTCTTCTTGTCTCTTCTCTCCTCTCCTCTCATCTCTTAAACTTTAGGCAAAAAACAGTCCAGACTTCCTCTGATACACATTTCAGATAAGATTTCAGGTAAGACTGAGCAGAGCAGAGACTCGTCTGTGACTAACGTCCTCCGGACGTTGGAAAGATTTGGTGGATTCATGTTAGAGATCTCCAGGAAGTTGGTAATGAGAACAAGTGTAATACAGGAGGCAGCACTTTCCTTTCCTGTTCCCTTTTTTGCTGTATTCTCTTTTCTTATGAACTTCTTTTTCTCCTCTCAGCCCCTCTCATTTTGTCTCCTGCCCTCACTTTTTTTCTCCTTGTTCTCCACCCCTCTCTCCTTTCTCTTCTTTACTCTCTCATTTACTTTTCTTCCATTTTCTCTCTTCTCCATTTTCCTCTTCCTATCTAATCACTGATTTCACTTTTCTCTCGTACTTCATCCTCTCTTTTATCCCTTTTTGTCTGTTCTCTACTAATCTCTTCTTGTTTCTTCTCTGAAACCTCTCCATCACTGCTTTATGGTGGCTATACAGTTGGTCCGTGGTCTAAAGGTGTGCCGTCAGCAGAGGGATTAATTACCTCTGCCCCCACTTCCATTAGTCTGCCAAGACGACTTGGCAGCTATTTCCAGTGTCATTAACTTTTACTTTCATTAAAAGAAAAACACCATTCTCACACATGTACATACACACATATACACAGATACATACAGACACTATAAGGAGGTAAAGAGGATGTTGTCGCTACTGATGTGTCGACAGTGTCATCTCAAACTGACTGTTCACTTATTTGTCTGTTTTTAATCAGAGCAGTGCCTCGAGTGATACCAGTTCCAGTTAGTGTTTTAAATTAGGACACTATTACATTTTCATTGTCGTGATGAATGATACACTTTTCTGGGTGTATCATGTACATTTGGGGCAGCTGGTGGCCTAGTGGCTAGGAATTTGCCCCTGCAATCAGAAGGTTGTGGGTTCAAATCCCAGGACTGCCAGTAGCACTGCTGAGGTTCCTTTGAGCAAGGTACCATACCCACACTGCTCCCCACTGTGTTCCTAGCTGCCTACTGCTGAAAGGGTTAAATACATAGAAAGAATTTCACAATGTGTGGTGGGTTTCCCTCATGATAAAAATGGACACCTTACATTTATTACGTCTACAATGAATGCACTGAACTGTATGTACTGAATAACTGCATCTTGCACACTTTTTAGCCTTATTTAAAACGTGACAATCTGAGATTGATGTTGACTTAGATAAATCTAATACAGCCAGCAATTGTACTCAGTACTTTCTCATAATAAGTTACAGCTCTAATGCATCTATAGGCTGCCCCTCTAGAATGGAGCCATTAAGCGAGGCCTGCTGACAGAGGCTGCCGGTCTGAAAATCTGTTGTGTTGTGTTTTTTATCGCGTGTCTAATTGAAAAGATTTGATCAGATTTTATGTTCACACAGCTTCTGACAAAAATCAGATTTTTTTTCCCCCCACAATGATACTGTTCACATATGACTCACATAATTTACATAATTTCCACACAAATAAAATGGATTACTCAATTCAATTTTTTTAGGTAGCAGATTATATCCTCATGGTTTCATCTTTCAGTGTATTCGAATGTTTTGCCAGTGACTGATGATCTAATACATTTTATATGTGTGAAAATGATGCAGAAATCTGAACTCAGTATCATTCAGTGCTACCATAACGCACATTTGAGTCAAGGTGTAGGTCTCTTAATCCTTGTGACACATGTGGACCGCTCACAAGCACAAATGTGAACTACGGCTGAGCGATCAGGACTGAGCAATCAGGCTCGTAATGTGAACCCAAACAGAACCCGAAAGGCTCTATTTTTCAGGCTTTGGAGCACATCTGTCTCAGCTTCTGCAGCCAAAGCAGAAAGCCAGGCTGAAAGGCGGGCATGATGCATTTGCCTGGTTCCTTTGTGTGAAGCAGTGCACAGTGGCTTCCTTGAATGAGCTCATAAATGCGATTCTCCAGTGAAGTTCAAAGAGCGTTCACATTGACAGGTTGAGGGCACTCTGTGGCAGTTGGCTTAGTCTCTCTGTTTTTTTTCCCCCTGCATGAATAATGCACCACCGCTCCACTTCCCCAGTTTCAAACCAGCACTGGGAGATACACACTAGAACTGGGATGCATAAATGAACAAACAAACGAAGATGAACGATCTGTGTTTGCATGTGTGAGTGTGTGCGTCGCTTTCTTCAATTTTTTCCTTTCTCACTCCATTTGTCACTTTTTTTCTTCCTTGTCTGTGTGTGTGTGTGTGTGTGTGTGTCCAGGCTGGAAAAAAAAATCCTGCGTTGTCTACAGCCGTTGCATGTCGGCGCTGTCAAAATGTGTGACTTGTCAAAAACCCGAGCAGTCCGCTGCCTCTGAGCGGCCTTTGTTTTCTCATCATATTCTGCGACTGCTGGATTTGCATGCGTCGCTGTGTTTTGACTGGAGCTGCTGACGGCTCATCTCCGGGCTGTCACCCTGGAGACAGGTCGCCCGCCGTGAATAACATGTTTCACTGTGACCCCATCCTGAAGTCCCTCAACCACACGTCTTTGGAGTTCAGACACTGTCTGTCCCTCCAACCATCACTTCATCCCACACCAGGCTGACTCCTCCACATTCACTTTTCGCTCTAAAAAAATTGGTTAACCCCTTAAACTGCAGAGGTTTCTATCAGAGCCTGCATATTCCCTAACGGTTCCTTACATGAATTAAGCTATTACAAGGATTAAAGCTGGATATCAGTCATTTGGGCCTACTGTCATCATGTGCCTCCACCTCCTGTATCTGTCCTTTCAAATTAAAAGCCCTCTGCAGGGGCGTCCAAATGTGATTTCATGACATTTCAGAGCTGTCACACACTGATCGTGAAAAACTCGACCCACCGCCGCTCCCTCATCTGACAGTTTTCATCTGCATTCACCCATTGCTAGATAAGTCATAGCACTAAATGATACATCACTAAATACTATTTTTAGACATTTATAAAACTTAGAAAAGGCAGTTTGGGACATGATTCTCAAATTCTATCATTCGATTCATTTTGTTGCCGTTCAGAGACTCAATTGAGGTTTGACATTCTATAGAAAAACGTGTTTGAATTGATTTTTTTTTTACTGCAGAGAGAGTAAAAGTCACAAACATCAGGCGGTGGATTTAGAAGATTTCCTTGATTTCCAACTGTTAGTCTTCCACCCAGTTAAGCCTCTCACTCACTGCATGTGTGGATAACCTTTAGTCACACCCAGATTATGAGCAACAATCAATACACACACACACACACACACACACACACACACACACACACACACGAGAGCTCATCTGAACAGAATAATGTGGCCACATTTTGCCTTGAGGAAAAGCTTTTTCATCCGTGCTGGATGCTTGTTAGCTTACCCCTAAACATTACCTCAAATGACGATCTTTTGCATCATGTCAAGGCTTTAAGACTGAACAGAGAACCAAGAAGATAAGAAAGAACTTTATTCATCCCAAAGTAAACTGATGTGTCGTCAGCGTGCTCAGTGCAACAAGAATGAAAAAAAAAGGATAATGACAAAAATAAAAAGATAGACAATAAACAATAGTGCAACATAGTGGTAAGAATATTCGTGCATTGCCCAATGCTGTTAATAAGAATGTAGCCGGATGTTATTTGAGGCAGGAGATCGCCACCAAGTGTGCCACAAGTCCCAGTTTGATTCCGCCCCATGAGTGGACCCATAGCAGTTTTTGAATCTGGCATCTGCCAGCATGCAGAGTGCCTCAGGTCTCTGTTCCGGGTCCGTCCCAGTTAATAAGCCCGTAGCCGTGTGTTATTAGTATTGTCTGGCATTTTAGAGAGTGGGCAGGCCGGCCATTACCATCATATTGGAGTCGAGCAGGATCATCTAATCTGCTGGGGCGTGTGCATTGGCTTAGGGGTTTAATCGCCGTGGAAACGGAGAGCAGGGTTATTAAAAAGCAAGCTCAGCTCGGTTCTGACTGCGGCCGCTCAAGCTTGCTAATGATAATGGGCTGGGGGCTCCGTCCCCGAGCACAGAGAGGGTGATTCAGGCTGATAAAGAGCTGGATGGGTTTTAGAGAGGGAGAAGCGTTAAAGGAAAAGGGCTATTGAGCAGAGATGGATTAGATTGGAAAATGTACGACGGGGCCAGACAAAGATGGTGAGAGTTTCCTCACGGCTCGGGAATGCTCTTCCCTCTTAGGGAAGCTCTTTCTCTGAAGAAGTTGGGTTATGAAATTGCTTTTATTTTTATTGCTATCTTTACGTCACATTGCTTTTTGCACAGGTTGTGCCTAGTTATACCAGACTGTTATGAACAAGACCACCATCTCTTTTATGTCTTTTTTCCTTTACACTCAGTGCCACAGCTATTTAAGGCTCTATATCCTCGCATTTCCTCTTTGTTCCTCCTCTTCCTCCTCCTCCACCTCTTACTCACCTATTTTCTGTTTCTGTCTCGTTTCCCCAAACCCCCGCTCCTCCTCCTGTCATCAGATTATATTATTTGTCGAGTTGGGGTGAACATGAACGCATTCTAATGCCATTCTAGTACGTCTCCTCCCTTAGTGCTGCTCATGGCCGGAGGGGTCCTGTCACCAAAGTTCACCCCTCTCCGACACACAGCAGTTCATATGTGCACACTGCCCCCATGTGTTTGCTCCGGGTACTGTGAGCACCGCTGTGGATGCTGAAAAAGTGTAATTAGATTCATTTGCTGGCGTTAGATGCTCAGACTAAGAAGCCTTTTGACGGGTTCATGAATTATCGCATTCATTCACGTCGTGAGGATGCCGAAATTGAGGTTTCATATTGTGTGTTAAATGTGTTCTTGTCGATAACGCTGAGACGCATCAGGCGGAGGATTTAGAAGATTTCCTCAATTAACAACTGTGTCTTCTACCCAGTTAAGTCTCTCATGCGCTGCATGTGAGGCTAACCTTTAGTCGCTCACAGATTATGAAGAAAATCAACACGCGCGCACAGGCACACACTCCGGTGTTAGGGAATTGAAATGTACAAGATGCCACGATAGAGCATGATTTATTACTTTAACTAGAATTGTAATTTGAACTTCAATCTGACGATAAAGTGAAAGACAAATAATGTGCTGTCACTTGTCTCTGAGGCCAGAGACTTGCTTGTTGGTGCCTGATCCAGTTTTTCAATGGTGAAGTCTCAAAAGGAATATTAAGACTTTATCAAATAGCAAATAGCTTTGGCTCAAACAGCACTCGTGACCTTCATGCATTGATGCATTAATTATGTTAAAACCGTGGGGAAATTGAGGGGTATGGACTTCAATTGTTAGACCACCTGGTTAAGCCTCACCCCTGCTGCATGTGGATATCCCTTATTCTTTAGTCACATGTTTTCTTACATTAGCATTATCTTGGACAAGTCAGTTCTTACAATTGATATATGATGGGACAAGACAGTATTAATCTCAAATCAGTAAAGAAAACTTTACCTGTCCTTTACTGATGCATATGTTACAACTGCACAGACACAGAAATATAATTTACATAAAATTTCAGGGTTGGTACGAGACCTAGATGAAGTTGCTTTCACTTTTTTCTAGCTACCATTTTTATTTTTGGCTGTGTGTTCCTTAATTAGTCATGGAGAGTCAGTAACCTTAGAGCTAGCTGCTGTATGTGTTAGCTCTCAATCTTAGATAAGCATGAGGGGGGTGGTGGTGTTAGATGCCAACCATGTGTCGTGTGGAGACTTCTTGTGGAGTTCAGGGCTGTGTCGCTACATGAACCTGGAGAGCATAAGTGATCCATCTTTATCTCGCCTCTGAGACAGAGCTCTGATCTGCAGTCAGCTCTATCTTTTGTCTATTGATGATTCCTGTTATATGGACATAGGAGTGTGGTCCTAGGTTACATTTCTCTTTTGGCACAAATACTGAAGCCATTACTCCAGGAGATATCGCCATCAATCCAGTAATCCTTTCCTTTTCTTTAAAAATGAAAAGCTTTGCAGTGAGCTGTTGAGGGCTAGTGGAACCAGACTAAAGAACAGCCTCCACATGGTGGGGTTAGTCCGAACCTGTACATTCATAAAAGATAGGACTGTTGGAATTGATAGAATATTATAAGAATTTTAAGTGATTATTACAACTTTTGGCATGTCACAATTAAGGCTGTAGCGTTTATGCTCATTCTCCCCTAGAAATGTATTCAAAATTGGCTACGACTTTGACTGAGCTTAAAATCAGGTGGCTCATAATACTTGTAGCCATTTCAATGAGATTTTATCATATCAGTATTGTGTGCATGCAGCTGGGCTTCAGCCTGACTATTAACACACTGCTGTCGCCTACTGAATATATTTTGTACTGCAGTAATAAACAGTGAAAATTACGTTTAATAATTACGCTTAAAATTGTTTTAGCACTGAAAACTATTGTGTGTGTAAATTAGATTGTTTTTTTGCAGACAATCTGGCCTCTTTGACCTTTTAGCCAGTATGGGATTGTGTGTAGGCATACACATACTCTCATAAAACTATAACACACATTCATATGACAGCAGTTCCTTAATCACATGTTTGGGTTGTGATGTAAAGGGTTAACTGAGAACCAGACAGAACTATTCTACAGTTGTGTGTATGTGTCTGTCTGTGTGTGTGTTGTGTTTACTTTTCAGTCTTGGTATGTCCAAGTGTGCATGTCTGTTTTAGAGGAATAATTCTAGCCTGAAGGTTGGAATGTCCCCCCCTGGACAGTGTGTGTGTGTGTGTGTGTGTGTGTGTCCCCGTGTCAGCGAGGTCAAAGCCCTCCCCTCCCTCTCCACACTACAGGTATCTCTGATTACACACGCTCTTAGGAATGTTCCGGTGCTTTTTCATCTCCTGTGATGATGTTTCAAGATGGTGATGCTGGGAGTGAAGTGGGTTCAGGCCGTGATGGAGAGAATGAAGCTGTTGGGGTCTCTGGGGCTGGCTGGAGGGCTGTGGTTACAGACAGGAGGATTTATAGGGTCGCAGTGGACCCTTATTTTTCCTGTCTTTTTTGAGAAGGCCTGTAGCCAAGGAGATTTTCACAGACAGTTGTGTCTTTACTAGTGGGTGTAAAAATGCATCGATGTGAAGGTCGCGATTCTGCTTTATCTATATTAGAATCAGATTGATTGTTAAACATTATAATTACAGGACGCACTATTGCTTTGATGCATATACCTTAAAGATTTCATGAAGCATTTAGACTTTTAGTTTTGAATACTTATAATTACTGAATCATTTACTGAATCATAAATATATTGAATTCTGTTGAGCCAAAAGTTCCTGCAGGATGCACTGAATCGTGTCCTGAGATCGATCTGAATTGTGGAGAAAATTTCATTCCATGATATACTGAACTCTTTTGTAAGAAAAGAGAATGAAATCAGATCGTATTTGATTTTTCAACTGATTCATTGTAATCACTGAATAATAAGAATTTAATGACATTGCAAGCTGAGATTGCACATAGTGCACTGAATCATTATCTCTAATCAAGCAGGATCGTTGAGAAAACTGAAATTTTATGATGTGCTGAATTGTTTTGTCAAGAAATTGAGTTATTGTATCATTTCCTAACAAATCAGTCACAAATGAAATCATGCTGCAAGCTGAATTTTTGAATGCCCTGAAACATTTTATAAAGATTTGTTAGCAAAATGAATCATTTTAGTATTGCACTGTTATATGAAGAACCAAAAAGAATCAAGTGCTGAGCCTAGAGATGATCACTCCTCTTGCATGTTTCTCCTAAACTAGATTTCTTTTTTTTAAAAAATGCACTCAAAATGTGTTTTGAGGTGCGAGTGAAGCAAAGAGAAGTTGTGTAAGCTTATGAGATGATTGCCGACGGCATCAGGCAGCACAGTCTGCTGCGTTTAACCAAAGACTGCTGCCAGCTGGGGACTGTAGTGTAAGTCGTCAGAGCTTGGAGCATCAGACTTCTGGAGAAAGGTGCTGCCTCACTCCCTGTAGCTTTCTCCCACTCTGCACTTGTTGCAGGTGATGTTGTACAGTATGGCTTACAGCATTTTCCTTTTTTTAGCTGACTTTCTTCTTGCTATCCACAGTATGAGGGTGCTAGCGCTGATTTAGGCATACTGTACCAGTCCAAAGCAAGTCCAAAACACATACCAACTCACAGAAAGGGGGTTCTTTCATTTAGACACACCCTGCTTTACTTTACTTCTCTTTATCGCAGTGTAGTTATCTAGTTACTTTACTTCCCTTTATCGCAGTGTGGTCATTCAGTTATGTAGGACAAATAATGGGAATGGCTTTTAACCTCAGCTTTTTTTTTCTCTCTTTATTTCAGGAAGTTCTATTACATCACCCTGCTGCGGGACCCTGTGTCACGGTACCTGAGCGAGTGGCGCCACGTGCAGCGCGGTGCCACGTGGAAGACGTCGCTGCACATGTGTGATGGCCGCACGCCCACACCCCAGGAGCTGCCCTCCTGTTATGAGGGCTCGGACTGGGCGGGTTGCACTCTGCAGCAGTTCATGGACTGCCCGTACAACCTGGCCAACAACCGACAGGTGCGCATGCTGGCAGACCTGAGCCTGGTGGGCTGCTACAACCTGTCCACGCTGCCTGACAAGAAGCGCTCTCAGATCCTGCTGGAGTCCGCCAAGAAGAACCTGCGCGACATGGCCTTCTTCGGTCTGACCGAGTTTCAGCGGAAGACGCAGTACCTGTTTGAGCGCACCTTCCGCCTGCGCTTCATCCGGCCCTTCGTGCAGTACAACAGCACGCGGGCGGCCGGCGTGGACCTGGACGAGGGCACCATCCGCCGCATCGAAGAGCTCAATGAGCTTGACATGCGCCTCTATGACTACGCCAAGGACCTCTTCCAACAACGCTACATGTACAAGCACATGCTGGAGCGCCGGGAGCAGAGGATGCTGCTGCTGCGTGGACGGGCAGTCCCACATGGGACATTCCGGGACGAGGGAGGAGAGGGTACAGCCCGCTTGCCCACTGAGGACTACATGAATCAGATTGTTAGTGGATGGTAGCCCTGCAGAGATCTCCTCCAAAAGACAGAGTAAAGACGAGGGAGAGACAAAGGATTGTGAAGGGTGGAGCTAGCTCACATAAAGAGAGCCGGGGACGTTATGGAATCCCTCTCTTCCCCCCAGGGAATACCAGCTTATTCCTAAGTTGGAATCAGACCAGAAGAAGAATGTAGTCAAAAGGAAGACTGCAGGTATAAGGTGCCCATTCGGAAGCCTTCTTGATAAGAGGTGGTAGTATTTTTGAGGAGACCCTAGGTGTAGGGTATGTACTTGCAAGTCTTTTTTGCTTCTGCTAGGGGAAAGAGATAGGAGGATGATGGGCAGAACCATCCCATTTTCATCCCACTGAGAGATGGGGATGATTCTGGATTCTCTTCCTCTCTCTTTCTCCAAGGATTGCCAGCTTGTTTACAAAACAAATTAGCCAGAGAATGCGGTCAGTCTGAAGAAACTAGGGGTGCACACTCGAAATGAAGATGGTGGGTGGAGTCAACTAGCCTTCATCTCACCAAGAGATTGGGGACCATCATGTACGTGTTACCTTACTCCTACATCAGACTGGCAAGAGGATATGCTCAATTCAGAGAAGGTGTACAGTACACACTTTTTCTTCAGAGTGAAAGACAGGAGAGAAGAGTCTGGGTCAATCTCATCTTCATCTCACTGAGATGGGGGACCATTAGGTACACTCATTTTCTTCCCTGAGGCAGATGGAACCAGAATTGGGAGAGAGTGACGTTTAGGATTTGTATTTGCAATCCATTTTTCCCTTCATCTCCGCAAACGAGTCAAGTCACCTTCCCTCCAGATTCACAGGAGAAATTCTACAAAGCTCTCTCTCGCTCCCTCAGCCAATCAAGTGTTACTTCACCAGGGTCTGATACAGCGCAACAGAGCCTAGTTTTGTATGAGAATTAAGAAAATTAATTGTTTCAGGAAAGTCCCAAGAATATCAAAGGTATTCTGAACTTTTTATATCCCATGTATAAATCTTCGGTCATATTTTTCTGTTTTGTTTTTTTAACTGATGTGAAATGCAGAGAGCAACTGGAATTTTCCACATCAGATTACTAACGGATGCTGTGACAGAATGTTTTTAGGGAGATATATATCTTAATATATAAAACGGACACAGCCTTGATTTGTTATCCGTTTGTGTTGCTGCCATTGAGAGTGCCGAGTGCGTGAGACGCTTGGTCTCCCTTGATTCCGACATTTTCCATGCTGTTTCAGTGGAGACGTTTGTGGAAGGATGCGTTCTACTGATGGAGAAATGATTGTCAGAGCCGTGGTCAATTCAAATACGACAAACCGCCGCTTTAGAGTAGGACTGGACATTAAGATCAGACAATATTTTTTTTTCTTTTCCTGATTTTAAACTGCTTTAGCGCCGAGTACCATCGTTCTGTGCGTACAGTACCAGTCAAAAGTTTGGACACACCTCCTAGAAGAGGTTTCTTTAATTTCAACATTTTCCCTATTTTCCAGAATGATATTGATCAAAACTATGAAACTATGATCTATACTCAAGCACTGACCAAAATGCCTTTGCACACACTTGGCATTCTCTCTAGCAGCTTCATGACGAGCCTTCTGGGACGCATTTTCCAACAGACCTGAAGATGATCCACATATGTTGAGACCTTGTTGGACCATCATTGTTGGGAGAGGTTTTAAAATCTCAATATTTTTTAATTCCACAGGCATTCATTTCACTATATTAGTCTTAGAAACAAATATAAGGAATTTAAACAGGGGTTTAGGTTAATGTCTCCACGACCCTGAAAATTACTCACAATCAGGCCCAAAATTTTGTCTGGTACTGTAACAAACTATAATGTGCGCATCTGTGCGTGCGCATGTGTGTTTTTCAAAGGGAAACTTTGCAAGGCAAGTTTATACCTCTGCATTTGCAGTCATGTGCAGAAATGTGTACAGGTGTCTAGGGGCAGCATCTGAACCAACATCCACAGAAAACAGTCTCATGTTCTTCCTCTGTCCTATAGTTTGTTTCATGTTCTGTCTCCATAGGACAGAAATTATCCCTTACTTGATGTACGTCTTCTAAGAAATGCATAATACATAACTGAGACTTGAGGAGTACACAATGTAGCTTCTCCTAGCTAAACTAATATTATAACGTGGGTAGTGGTGGCCTTGTGTGTAGGATACCTGCCACTGGACCAAGAGGTCATGGGTTCAAATCCTACCTTCAGCACGCCACCACTGGGTCCCTGAGCAAGATCCTTAACCCCAGGTTGCTCCAGGGACACCGTCTTTTGTAGTTAAGGAATGGAAGTCGCTTTGGATAAAAGCGTTTGCTAAAAGCCGTAAATGATATTCGCCCCTGCTGTGCCCCTCGGCACACCACTTATTGGCCCTTTTGCTGCCCTCAATAGTATTTGGTTTGCAGACATTGTCTCTTTACTGCCCCTAGAGGAAAATAGAGGTTCTTCTTATGGTCCTTCTATATGAGAATGTTAGAGGAAAGCTAACTGATTTGCCGTTTTACATTAATGACTTGTGTATCCCCTTCTCCGTGAGTCTGCACAGAATTATAAATGAGCCTTAACACAAACCTTTCCAAACAGCTGTGCTCCCTGCTGCCTCCTGGGGGGCACCGGGTCCCATTTAACGAGGCTGATGCTGATGACTTTGTTTTGCGAAGACGTGCAGAACGCGTGAATTGAAAGCGTGTCGGATGTGTCAGGACATGATTGAACCTGTCTTCAGGTTTGTCATCTGCATCGTGTGTGAGTGAGAGAGAGAGAGAGAGAGAGGATTTGATGCTAAAGCCCCTCTCATGTACCACAGAATCAGCCTCAATATGGCAATGTACTGATGCAATTGCTCCTCTGCAGAAATGTGTGTATGGGACACAGGTGGCACTGCAAATCTGTCCCCATCAGTCCTCAATGAAACAGAACTTATACTGAGACAATAACAGTGTGCAGCAGTGTAATGTAGTGTGTGTGTGTGTGTGTGTCTGGGTATGTGGGTGTGTGTATGGATGTACAGTTGTGTATTTGTATGAATGAATTTGATGCATTTGAGGCATTTTCCCCCGTCTCCTCTTTGTTTTCTGCCCATATTGTACATTGTTGTATTGTATGAGTATTTCTGTTGTTCATGCCAGTTTGATCTTCAAGTTACCAATAAAGAGAGATTTCCTTTTTTAAGAAACCGCCTCGAGGCACTTCTTGCCGATGCTTTTGATGTTTGTGGATGATGAACATTAACAAAAGGCTTTGATGTTTTTTAATCACGTCTGCTTTCAGTTTTTTCATCAACGAATATTAGGCTCATTTTTTTTCCTTCTCTTTTCTAATCGTCAGGGGTCCTCTTGTGCTCTATGTTATGTAGCTTTGTCAGTTTAGAATCATCTACATTTCTCTTTATCATTCTGGATACAACGGAACGTTTCTTTTTGCCATTTTTGGCACTTTTTCTAGTTTCCTATGAATTATTTTAAACCAGTGGTGTAGCACAGGACTCTTATTTTGCATACTAATGTTCTGTGGCAGACTTAAAGCCAAGGGTGCCTCAATGGGTTCCTTGAATGATGACCGGAAAACAACCACTGTTGGTTCCCTAAAGATCCATTTCTTGAAATGAGATGAATCTTTTAAAGGTTTAAAGACATACTTTCACATACTGTAAATGTGAATTGTTTAGATTCACATCTAAGATTCAAGATCTAAATTGTTTAGAGCTTTTTAAAAGATTTACATTCTGTGGATGTACATTTTTAAAGAGGTTCTTCTCCGAAAGTCCATCCGATGAAACATTAAAGAAGGTTTTATACAGCATTGTGTAAGGAACCTTAAGTTTTTTTAAGTCTCCAATCAATTTGGTTATATGTTATTGAAAACAGAGTTCAGACAGAGTTCATGGTGGTATATATAAAACAAAAAATAAACAGGAATAAAAATGCCTGTTTGTGAATTTTTGCACTGACAGAAGTAATATGGAAGTTAACCTGAAACCCTAAGTCAAGTCAATTTTAACCCAATTTAGTCCCTATTCATATAAAACACAATCAAATATAGAGACAAAAATCTTCTTCCAAATAACGTTTGACTCTAAAATGTCCTCTTGAGATTTTTTTTGGTCACCATGTGGACTGAATGGATCAATTGACAGTTCATTTTTTAGAAAACACAAATTTTAGTGCACACTTTCTATTGATTTGTTGAGTTTAACATATTAAGAAAATAATACCACATTAAAAGTAGCTTTTGCACAGAACACATTTCATGTTTTATTTGTTTCCAGCATGTTCAGGTAAGTCAATTAAAATATCAACAAATTAACAGAAATTCTGCGCCTAAATTTGTGTTTTCCATACGGGATGAGTTTTCATTTTCACTTTGAAGAAAAAAAAAAAATCAAACTTTATCAGCATTTTTTTTGGACTGTTATCATTGCATATTTACTTTTTTCATTCTGATGGCTGGATCAGAGCCATAATGGAGCTTCAGGGTTGCATCAGCAAAGATTCACTCAGAGACCACTTAGACGTATTCACTCATTATCAGCGAGCAAATGCTCTGGAGCCCAGGGACTCCACAGCTTTCCTGTGTTGGAAAGAAAGGGAAGTGTGAAGGGGAAACGTGATGAAACACACAGGAGGTGTTGGGTTAGAGACATCTGGATGGAAAAGGGGGAAACGAGAGGCACACCGATGGCACTGGCTGTGCTGAAGCCTCAGGTGAGCACTTCTGGAGCCACAAGTCTCATTACACACACACACAAGGTCACGCCGCAGCGCTGGCTTGAGAATAATACCACAAGATAATTGGGTCCTTTTTCATTTTCCCTCTCCCTACAGTAGGTTCTCACTCTGAAGTGAGTGGCGGAAGCTCAGTCTCACCCTCACAGCAGCGCGGCCCAATCAGCGCCATTCACAACTCAAGCTCCCAGCGCCTTCAGAACAAAATGCACAATCCAGTCGCCCGCGGCGAGGGAGAAATTGCAACTCTTTGTTACCCTTATTTCAAGGAGCTGATTCCTAAGAAATGGACCTTTAGTTCTTTTGTACTTTTGCTATGGAACCAGGACTGTTGAGTCTTTTTCTTGCCTATTTCTAGCTGGTTAACCTAAAGTGGTAGAGCAGGTTGGCCAGTGTTTAGTCAGACGTGTTTAAATGATTGACATCAGCAGTCCTTATCCTACAATGCACACTGTAGCCTACATATCATTAGTAAAGCTATTGATATAATATACAGGTGCTGGTCATATAATTAGAATATCTTCAAAAAGTTGATTTATTTCACTAATTCCGTTCAAAAAGTGAAACTTGTATAATGTATACATTCATTCCACACAGACTGATATATTTCAAG
>JBBPDB010000001.1:6580996-6593809 GCA_037974465.1 Brachypetersius altus
GACAGTCTTACAGTCATTAGTTACAGGGACAGTCTTACAGTCATTAGTTACAGGGACAGTCTTACAGTCATTAGTTAAAGGGGCAGTTTGGTACTGATCGACATATTTTTTTAATATAATGTATGGGCTGCCTGGAATACAAATCCAACACACTTACTTGGTTGTAACATTCAGATGATCCTGAGTGCCTACATTACCTGATTCAGGCGCTTCAGTCTTTTGGGCTCTTTAATGACTTCTGACACCCCAATTAAGAACCTTCTCATTAATTAATATCCAGAAAAGCTTGGTGTGTCTGAATGGCAGACTTCTTTATTTCGTAAGTCAATATTTAAGACTCAGCATATAAGCAACATGTTTTAAAAGCAACCAGTTCAACTACCATGGCCCCACTACAGTGCAGTCCAGTCAGCATCTATTTCCTGTCTCAGCAATGGGTGGAGGGATAATTATGGTGTGGTTGTGGAAACATACTGCTCAGATCTCTGCAGAAACAGGAATTATTGCATGTGTAATCACTTGCCATACGCCTGTTTCGGTCTGTGAAGGTGTTCGCCACCACCAGCGAACAGATGTGTAGACTTTATTTGCGATTACATCTTAATAGCCAAATTGCAACAATCAGTGGCCTGGTTGATTTCTGACTCTTGACTCCACATTGAAAAAGAATGCAGATGCGCTGTAAAAAGCTCTGTTCTGGGAACAGAGGGATGCCGTTTGATGCAGGTGTGAACAATCATGCCTGGAGCTGAGTGAAGTGTGATTACTGAAGCATTTTGTAGCACTATAAGAAGCTGCTTGCCAGACCGCAATCTACTTCTACAGTCCATTTGGGGAGTATGTTTCAGAAGACTATAGCCACCCAAGAGACCAAAAAAATCCCAGCCTTTTTTGGCTTAAAGGAAGATACAAGCTTTTTAACCCGTGCTGTGTTTTCTGATGACCCAATCATGTTAGAAACACTGCGATTGCTCTGTGTGTGGTAGCTAAGTGGTAGATAAGGTATCGTTGAGTCTAGTCAAGCAGCTCAGCCAAACTTGCTATGATGTGACACTTAAGCCGGCAGCTTGCATCTAACAAAACTGAAGCTTTGAAGCAAATCAGCATCTCTTTGACCAGCATGGAATGGTGTGTTGTGATGTTGTTGTGAAGTGGTAAAAAAATGCCAAAAATGTATCTTTTTATAACGTAAACCCTAAATATGTTTGGCATTGTCTGACTTACAGTACTCTTGACCGTGGTGTTGGGAATTGCCAGATTGATAGGACTCTTGCCCTGTGGTCTTGTGTATTGTCCAATGGAAGGCAATCTAGCCCAGTGGTGTTGGGTGTTGGCAGAATGTGTTGGCAGTGCTGCTGTAGCTGTCTTGTTTGACGTCATGGACATGCCTGTACTGAACTCATTTACACAGTGAGTACTGAGAGGAAGTTTGGCAAATAAATTTGTTTGAGATATACAGACCAATTGTGTAAAGAAAGATGAAAGGAGTCAAAGACTTTTGAAGGGATGATAAACCTTTCAGCAATTACAGCAATTAGTGAAATTCCCATATCTTGCTGGATATATGGTTACTCTGCTAACATCTGTCAGCGTTTTACTATAAAAATGGTTCTTTAGTACAACCTTAAAGCAGTTTAACTGGTTTTATTTAACTCCGATTAGTACTTTCAATGAAACAGTGCAAAGCAAAATGTTTTTTTAGATGAACAAAAGCAATGTAAAGTAATAATGCATTAATTAAAACATAAAATCACTTTTAATGCTCTACCATTTCTACACTGTAACAGGAATATGGCCATGCAGAGCGCAGTGTTGGTCATGTAGCTCCCAGATAAATGTAGCTGCTTAACATCTGTAATGAGACTTTTGCTATACTACAGGTATTAAATTGTATGAGACATTAAACAGTTCTACATGTACAAGTTCAGGATGCACACCCCCACCTTCCATTTAATCGGCATAATAGTTGTCTAATAAGTGGTATAAAACTCTACACATTGCATCTCATTCTGGCCTGTGTTTCCCTTAATTTTGCAGTGAGGTGTATTGATTTTGATTTGCCTCAGTGCTTTAATTAAAACAATATGAGGGGAGGGATCGAGGCCCAGCACCAATACAGAGAATCACTATTGGGTAGCTTTCATAATTGTGTGGGCTTCGAAGCATCTTATAAAAAAAGAAAAGAAAAACATTAATTCAGTTCAATTGAAAGCCAGCAGGAGCCAGATGTTTGGATAATTAGATAATAATCGGCAGGAGAGAGATGGTGTGTTTTTTTAAGGGTCAGCCATGAGGAAAAATAACACGGCATTTGCTATTCTGCAGAAAGAATGCTGCATGTTCTTAATTGGTTTTCGGAGTCTGATTCGTCTCCGACTCTTGAAGGAGTGCCTTTCTGCCGAACTCATAAATCTTTTGATTAACTTGCTTCATGCTTGAAATCTCTCACTCAACACATGCACAAACACACACACACACACACACACACACACACACACACACACACACACACCCACACAAAGACACACACTCACTCTCCTTTAACGCGCACAAGCTTCGACACACAAACTTCAATCAGCGACTCCCAGAATTGAATCGCAATATGCAAACGCACGAACTTAGCATGGTCACAGCTTGCTCTAAAGAGATTCTTTCCCGCAGCTAATAATCAGGCCTGAAATTCTGAACCGTAGTCTAAGAGTCCAGGCTGACCCACAGCACCAAGTTTTGAAATGTAAACCTGACTATAGCCTAGCAAAATTCTGTGAACCCCACTGTAGCTCGACAAAAGTAAGGGAACCTGACTGTGAACAGACAAAATTCAGTGAACTATAGCCTGATAAGACTTCATCTGAACCTTATTGTAGCATGAAAAATATATCTAAACCCCACTGTAGCCAACTGTTGTCCAACCTGCCCCACCGCAAATTGACTATAGTCCAGCTAAATTCAGCCTGAACCAAACTGTAGCCCGACAACTTTGTCTGAATGCTGTAGCCCAATAAAATTCAGCCTGAACCTGATTAAAGACCAGCAAACCTCAATCTGAACCTGCTTGCAGCCCATCAGACTTCAGTCTGAATCCAACAGTAGCCCAGCAAATTTCTGTCTGAAGCCACCCATGACCCAACAAAATTCTGTATGAACTCGATTGTACACTAACAAATTTTGTCCAGGAATGTAACTTGACTAAATTTTAAATGAACCTGATTATAACCAAACAAAATTCTGTAAACTGTAAACGGACAAAACTCTGACACAATTCTCTGTGAAATTGTCCCAATCTATACCTGGACAAAATTCTGTGTTCCATATTGCTCATGATGATACTATCTTAGTACTTGCTGATACACAGACCACAAAACAATGATAAAAAAAGCCTAATTAGCCTAATTTTCATCAGAAACCACAACACACATTTCTAACCCAGTTTCAATGCTAATTTCAGATCAGCTTTCAGGTTTTTTCAGTCACATCAACTTTTTGAATTATGAGTAATATTAGATTTGCAACAGACTTGCATGAGGTTTTTATTAAACCACAGGCACCAATCAAGTAACTGTTTCAATGTGATTATTATATGTGATTATTATATGTGATTATTATATGTGATTATTATATGGTAATTATACCAACTATCATGCAATATAGAACTAGCTTTATCACAAACACTGCACATGCTAGGGAAAACTAAACACAGATTTGAAATCAGCATAAAAACTCTACAAAACCCACATAAACCTATCTCTGATGATTTTGACCATCCACAATTATGTTTCAATTCCTAATTATTAAATGTTAGTAAATGTCTTTGAAAAATACAGAAGTATTTATTTGATGATGATTTTTTGTCTTTATTGACGATACCTTTTTGATGCTGGTGGACATCACTGGCACAACATGTGCCTCCATTATGCCTAATTTAAAATGTAGGAATGAGTTAAAACGTTGTTTAAAGGATGTCTTATTAATGTTTAATTACTGTCTAAATAAAATCATGTTTCTCCGTTTGTACTTTTCTGCAGTGTTTGAACACAGAAGCAGCTATGAAGTAATAGAAATGCCCAAAAATACTTGGGATAGAGATTTTTTGCAATAACATTTACATTAGAAGATAATTTTTGCCTCTTCCAGTAAATGTACCATTTGGGAGAGACTCGATCATATTCCAACAAAAGTTTCCTGGTTCCTTGGTCTCCAGTAAAGATGGCTGTCGGTTGCCGCTGGTGACGGAGGGCTGATTTAATGTTGAGTGATGAGGCAGCTGCTGGAAGCCTCACTCTGGGAGCTGTGCTGAGAGAGTTGGGAAATAACTCGCAGCCGCTCGCTCCAGCTCCTCCAGATGGTGGCCCTGCATCTCAGTAGAGCATGATGGGAATAGTAAAGACCTCCGCGCTGTTGGGCTGCTGTTAATATGTATCTCACAAACATCTCCTGGAAGACGAACAAGGGAGTGGAGCTGTGTGAGTGTGTAGGTACACATATGTGTCCAGTTTTTGTATGTAAAAATGCTAAACAATCAGTTTGCCTTGTTAAACTGGATATTTTGCAGGGAATTCTGTTTTCAAAATGCTGAAGAAATGAGTTACTTTGTGCATTTAAAAAGAATTTTGCCCAATTAGCACTGGAATCGGCTCCAGCGCTCACTGCAACCCTAGTTAGCATGATAATATGTACCTTAAGCACCTCCAGATGCCATTTCAGATGCTCTGTTTTTAGGCATTTCGAGTGTTTCTCCTGTTTTTCGTTTTGTTCCTCTTAAAGCCCTGTATTTTTATTACTGTAAATTAAACGAATGTATTACTGTATTTGCACGTGCATGTATTTCAGTACAGTCTATACAGGGGTAACATCAGTATTAACATTCTAGCGCTGCGGGAGTTCAGTGTAAACTGGGCGAATAGGGGTTTACCTTTACATTTTCATCAAAAATAATGTATTAAGCACAAAATTAAAGTGTTTTGAGTTTACACTATCAAAAATAGGCATTTTTACAACATCACAGTTCTTCTCTATACGCGGGTGCTTAACCCCGCAGTAAGCTAGGGTACTGTATATATGCATACACACAGGCAACACACACATTCACTTTATTTGGATGAATGGTTTGGGATGCACCTTAATTATATAATTCATGTGGGCCCCTTACTTCCATTCTTAATGTCACACGCTTGAATCACCACACGTTTCCAACTTTGTGGACACAGTTTGGGGAAGAACCTTTTCTATTCCAGCATGATTGTGTCCCAGTACACAAAGTGAGCTCCATAAAGATATGGCTGGAGGAGTTCAGTATGGAAGAACTTGGCTGGACTTTACAGAGCCCTGACCTTAACCCCATCCAGCACCTTTGGGATGAACTAGAACGGAGATTGGGATCCAGACCTTCTTGTCCACCTCAAAAATGTTCTACAGAATAAATGTGCACAAATTCCATCTGAAACTCCAAAATTTTGTGGAAAGCCTTCCAAGTAGAGTAGAAGCGGCAAAGCTAGTATAGCTGCAAAGGGGAACCAATTCTGTCTATTTAAAGGTCAAAGTCCCTGTTTGTGTAATAGTCAGGCATCCCAATGTGTGTGTTTGTGTGTGTAGAAAGCTTCATAAAAAAGCATTCACTGTGAATTCCAGAGTCTAGAGGACATAAAGAACAGCCAAGACTATAAATTAAAAATATCAAATTTATTGGACAAAATCTTCAACAATTCAACAAGAGTCTAAGGAAACATCTCAACCAACATGCTAACAAAGCGAACACTGAATAGAAGCTCGAATCCATAAATTAGCATGATGCCTTTTCATGAATGCTAATTTGAGCATCCTTACTTTCATTCACTGCAAGCAGCATTAGCAATGATGATGAAACTCTTCCTTCCATGGAATAATGACAGGTAAACAAATGACCACAATGTACAAAACTCAAGCGAATGGAACGGAAATCATATAGATACACATGATCCTAACCGAGGCCTAGGCTTGTGCAAACCACTGACTTTGTTGGAGAAACTGTTGGAGCACTGGTGCATCATACACAGATCTATATTAAGACCCTCTTGTATGTGAATGAAAGAAAGACCTTGTCACAGTCAAAGGCTGAACAACATGAGGTTGGTTGGTAACGTGTTCGATAAAAGCTCTATGTTCAGCGATTCATATCTAGTTCAAGTTGTACATGGTGTATTGTGCCACAGATCCTATTTAATCACGCTACAGGCCTGATGTGTACAGTAGATACAGGTAATGCGCTAACATGATGCAGACAACCAGACCTATGAATGAAATATCCTGTGTGTATGTGTGTGAGAAGTTGATTTCTTTTGAAACAGCTCACATAGCACAAACAGTTACTCACCATAAGTACACTATGCTGATGCTAACATCTCTGGAAAAAGATGCTGAACTCTTGATCAAGTTGGTGACATTGATTGGCTTGTTGTTGAGCAAAACATAGCAAAGCTTTCAAACATGGTGCATCAGCATAAAAGCCAGTTACTGATATAACCATGCTCCACCCAGAAACCCATACTTGCGAAGGTGCTGGGATGAAATTGGAGAAGCTGTTTCGATGGAAAAAGCGAATCCAACCCTAGTGAGAAATTTACTGGAAAATGTAGCACTTTAAATGTGGCATAAGCATCTAAGGTTCTGTAGGGACTCCATCAAGCCTCTTGGTAAGATAACATCGCCACAGTCCGTGACTCAACATGAGTATCTAAGATATTTAGGATAATGTGAAGTGAATTCTGTATTAATATTAATAATATAATAATAATATTAATAATATTTTACACGTTTACCTCATATTATTCAGAATCAGACAACTTTATTGTATTATTAGATATGTAATGCAGTCTATTTGTATATCATCAAACGTAATATGATAAGATACATAATCTATTGATAATATGCCTTTTTTTGCAATGCGGCTTGTTTTTCGCAATGTGACCTGTGACCCAAATATCGCTTGCTATGCAAAGTAAATCTGTGCTCTAATCTCTAAAACTAAGATTCTGCCGAACGTTCTGAAAGGTCTCGCAACACAACTGACGAAGGAGTGCATTTATGGGCGGAGCATGGACAGGTGGCGTGAACACTGTATGACAAACTGTGTTTTCGTCTTAATCTCTGGACTGAAGCCCCATAAGAACAAAAAAAAACAACAACAAAGAAACAATGATCATGATCATGTAGTAAATGTTATAGTTACTATTATACCTACAGGTTTGATTTAAGGATGTGTCTGCGCTTCGGTGGCAGCCTGCAGAATCTCGTTTCTGGAGTAAACTCCTCATGAATGTGTTTTTGAATTCAACTCTTCATGACTTTCCTTGCTGTCTTTTGGGGAGAATGCAGAGCAGCGAAAAGCTCCTAGCATCTCCCCGTTGAATAATTCCCTGTTGCTGTTTCTGCTTGAGAAGTGATGAATGTGAATAGGCACATATGCTCCAGTAATTTGGCAATTAAGGAAAGCTCACATTATATTAGCAGACGATGGGCACGGACGTGCCAGGTATTCAGATGGCAACCCTTTATTCAAGAAATATTTGGGGGGGGGACGTGACAAACACATTACTGAAGCACCGCTTTTTTTTCTGCCTCACTTAAATACATGAATAAATAAATAATAATGTCTGCCATTCAATTACCACTATCTCGACACCAAATTAATATTTTCCCAAGGTATCATGGAAGGACCCGATGAGCAGGAAATTAATTTGCAGCCTGCCTTTTTCTGAACAAGCCCTATTATTGTACTTCTTTCTTACTGTATTTATCCTCAGCAAACACGTGGGACACTTTTGGTTATCAATACCGCCTTCGTTTTTATACAACCGACACCAAACATGAAGGAAACTCGGTGGAAATGCTCGGGAAAAAAAAACAGGTAATGGAAAGGCATCTGAATAGATGTTTCAATGTAGCCTTGTGCTGACCAAAGGAGCGGCCACTACTAGGAAGAGGACGAGGAGCTGTGTCCAGATGGTTTGCTCGGCTGACGCGTTGAAAATGAGGGGAAAAAAATGTCCTGAGAGAATTTTGTAGCTTTCCAGACCCGTCATAAAGCTAATACATCCATTACATTCCATCACTTCACAATCCTCTTCTGTCCAAAGCTAGCATCAAAGTTTAAAACAAGCAGTCTGGCCACTTTGCCTGAATGTACAGTAGGGCTACATGATGTGGACCAAATGATGTGTGCTAGAGCCAGCGGTCGTTGCTCATCTTTAAGCAGCTTTCACTTCCATTCACCAGCGTTTTGAAGTCACTAGCAACAAAGTTATAAAGACTCGAGGCTTTCACACATACAGTCATACGTGCGAAGGCCTGTATTTTTTTCGAAGTGAAAATAGGTACATCCTCTACAGGGAACGAATCTGAATATGCCATTCACCTGCACACTCTTGTGAACCAGTTTGTCGAGTTTCAATATATTGTAAAGCATAGAATCAGAAATGTGCCCTTGCGTAGGTGTAAAGAGGTGTGAGGTTCACTACAAATGAACCGCTCACATTCCTCCAAGTGAGCCTTACAGTTCTTCACACACACACACACACACACACACACACACACACTATTTACAGTCTAGAGAAGAAAGAGTGAAACATTTTAAGATTGGCCTTAAATGACTCTATAGCTGTTAGTCACTGACGTACAAGCTCTCATGGCAGCAATGGAAGACAAGGATAGGACCTTAATGGTTCGTTCAGCTAGATTTAACTAACACTGTTTCCTCCTGTTTTGTTCTTACAGGTTCACTGGGAAGCGTGGGTTCTGTGGGGCCCTAGATCAGAATGCACACAGCACCACCCCCACTCTCGTAGGAGTCCAGGTAAGTGGTCGTATATCTCTCTATTAAAATGTCTCTAGGAGTTTAATACAGCTTTTGTACAAATGTAAAAATAAAATCCTCAAGTATGGTGCTTTAAATCAGTCCCGGTAATGAGGCAGGACTATTGCCATTACCACAGCACGCCACATGTCAAGCTTTATTTGTTGAATTTAGTAAATAAGCAGTGTGTACTGAAATACACAGATATGTGTTCTCTACAGAGGATGTGTTGCTTTTCATTTAGAAACAGTTTGGAATACAATGCTTTCATAATTTTGAGGCTATTCATATGTCATCCTTTGACATGTGAATTGTTATATTTACTAAATTAGCCTTTTTAAACACAGCTTGCCAAAATGACCATTTTGGAGAAGATTCTTTTTAGACTGTCGAGGGTCCTGACAATCTGCTGTTAATAATACTTGGAATTATTTGGAAGAACAGCTGCAACAGAGCGCAGTGTTACAGTTCAATACTAACCATAACCTTGCAAATGATGTTGTGCTGGCAATAAGAAAATGGCACGTTGTGTAGCCCTAATGTACAAGCGACAAAGAGCTCGAAAACACGGCATGACTGTACAAACACCCACTGATCCACTCTGTACAAATGACACCATACAACAATCTCTTTGCTTCCTTTTTTCCTTCATAAAACTGTAATTATTTCAATATTTGTGAATGCAAAAGCTGACCGGATTTGCTTGAAATGCGTCTGCTTTAAAATGCCAGTATCACGGACCTATTTATCTTTGATAAACTCCATAAACTGTACACTGGAATATGTACATGATTTTTTGAAAAATATGACCGGACTGGAAAAAAAAAAAAAAGAAGATTATACTCTTTAAACGTCTGTGGTCTTCAAACAATGGCTGAAGTGTTACACGAAGGAAAGAAATCGTCCACCTCGGTCAGCTAGGACATTATTACAGACGCCTACACTTAGAGAAACCATGTTTTCCCATGGCAGTCAACCCTACCCACCGCCATGAGGTTATATAGAACAGATGAACTGGTACCAACCACTTTGAAAGAAACCCGCATAGCGCTACACTAGGCTCAAAACACTGATACATTCTACATAGTGAGGCTCCGGCACATCCAAAAGCCAATGAGGGAATGTTTACTCCATACCGAAGAGCGTTCGTATACATACCGACACATCCTGTGCTTCAGCAGCTAAAGTACTGCACATGGTCATCATACTTCAAATATGCAAAAGAGTGATAGGGGAAGCACGCAGCCCCCCCACCGCTGATATGGATATTCCACAAAATAGTGAGAAAAGTATTTAAGCAATATCGGTTCATAAAAAAGAGGGGCACACAAAAGAATTGCCAATGTGAAGGTCAGTATATTTCCCCCATGACCACATTGGTCCTGTCCTTGAAGTAGCCGGTTGGCCGTGGCCCCTGATTGGCCAGCCGAAGCAGAGAAGCACTGCTGAGAGAACTTGTAGGCCGCAGGGTGCTCCGCGTCCAGCACAGCAAGCAAACACTCCACATTCTGGGCCAGGCACACTGCCTGGACGGCACGTAGACTAAGAGGGAGGTCACTTCCATGTACAGAGTAAGCCTACAGTGGCCATCAGTATGATGCCATGTGTTTGTGGGTAGTGCTTCAATCTCGGAGTGAGTAGTCTGTCGCCAGCTGCAAAATACTAAATTACTACCATGAAGCTCACAATTGACCTCGTAGTGGGTCAACTGTGCATCCATTTCTGGTCCTTACACAAACACCACCTACGCCAAAACTAACAGTCAACGGGTCACGACACCACTACTATGAAATGCGTGTTGAGTTTTTCACAAGACATGCTCATATTTTCATCCACCTTGGCTGTCTATACTGAGTAGAAGAATACAGTGAGGTTTCCCAGTGCCCGGTAAGTTCAGTGGTGCTTCTCCTCACGCCTGCATGGAGCCATTTCCATACTGAGTTGCTTTGAGCCTCGGTATGGGAGCACCACCGAGTGATTTGGTGTCTTGGCTGGCCCCTGGCAGTGGATCCTGGGGAGGCTGTGTTCTTCAGTGCTGGAGGAGGGGGTGGGCTTCTGGAGTGGTGGGCAGTCTGACCCGTCCGTATTCGTTGCTAGGGGTTATACCTGCACATGCGTCCCTTGCTGGGTCTGGGTCTGCAGGCTCTGTATGCTGGAGAGGATCTTCTTCTGATGACCCGTCAAAGACACTCCCATGTTCCCCAGGTCACTGGCAACACATGCAAAAGAAGTGTGACACAATGAGATTGCAAAGAAACAAAAACATTGCAAGAAGAAGTGTTTTTATCGAAAAGGAAACTGTTTGAAGCAATTTTTCATAATTATCCCCCCCAAATGTCTGAATGTTTGAAAATGCTTAACAATACAATTTGCTACAAGCTGCTCAGCCATTCTTACATGTGTTTTATATAAACTGTTTTCATTTGCTCTCAGCTTTTTTACATTTCCGGCCCAGTGAGTCGTAAGTTTCAGCTTCTTGTTTCGGGTAATTTCCATTCCTGAATATCCATTAATGGTGTTCAGTGCACTGCTCAGGCAAAAATGTGATTCTGAGACTAACCCGACGCTGACATAGAGGACAGAGTCCAGGGTGACGTATCCAGCGTTGGAGAAGTGCTCTTTGTACTGGCCCATCTTAATGGAGTCCAGCCAGTCCTCCACTGTGCTGACTGCTGGCTCGGGGGTGACTGGGTCTTCCCTGAACATGAAAAGGAAAGACATTATTATTAACCAGCATTTTTTATAGGAGTAGAGTAATGCCAAAAATAAATGAGCTGCTTATCTGCAATCACCTCTGGGCTAATGTTTAATGCACATAGTAACTGAGCCTGAACATGACAACACGGGGGCAAAAAAGCAGACATTGTTTTGCCTTTTAATGTGTTTTTCTGTCTCGATAATGTTAATTACAATTTTTATTTTGAAATGTAAGAAAGCCAAAATAAAACAAAGGCAAAAATTCAACAATTTTGCTTTTGCTTGTCTTAGTCAACCATTTTTATGCAAGCAAATGTGTCTTTACTCTGATTAAACAAAGCAGTATGAAGCCCTTTCCCCTGCTCTAATGCTATGCAGCCTCATGTGCAATTTTCAAGAGGAAACCAACAAAGGCTTCAAATGAATGGGGGGGGGGGTTAGATAGAGCTTCCTCTAGGGTGAGGGAACAAATATACCCAGCACACGCACGTGCGTGTGTGTGCGCACGGCTGTCAGGGGCAGCTCTCGTCAGGGGCAGCTCTCACCAAGAGCACTGAAAGGCCTTGTCAAAGCTAATCAGCAGCCAGAAGTGGGACAGCTGACATCAGGCTTGCCAGATCCACCAGGATGCCTGATTACAACACAATCCCTGTCCCTAACGCTCACACACACACTCACACATGTACACACAATCACACTGGCGCTATTTCAGACCTTGACCTGCACTCTGCCAGGCGCAAATCGTAGTCTGAGACAAAAAGCAGACACGTTTCACTTTGCTGGTGGCTAGTGCCCGGCTAAACAAACTGGCCCTCATCTACTTCCCTTCCTGGCGCCCCTCGGAACCCAGCAGACGGGCAATCAGCTCCCCTCCCCGCTGTTCTATACCAGCCAGAGGAGAACCAGGCGTGGGGAGCAGAGATCACTCGTTTTCATTTAGTCATCCGTCTGGTTCCAATCTACAACACCGTGTTATCTGCAAAATCTCTTTTGGAAATGGCTGCTTCTATACAAAACACATCCGCTAATTTTATCATCTGACTGACAAGCAGGCCATTCCAATCCAACATGCAATGCCTGGTAGATGTCTGGACACAGCTCAAAATGCAGTTTTTTTAGTAGACAAGCAGGTTTTGAGCAGTACTGATGATTACAATTGAACACTTAAATATTTTATTTTAAAAAAAAAAAATAAATGAATACTAATTATATGTAATAATAATAATAATGCATTTTATTTATAAGCGCCTTTCACAACACTCAAGGTCACTTTACAGAAGTTATTAAGT
>JBBPDB010000001.1:6636585-6649291 GCA_037974465.1 Brachypetersius altus
TTTAATGAGCCAGGCTGAGAGAGAGAGAGAGAGAGAGAGAGAGATTGAGAGAGAGAGTGAGACTAGAGGAGAAGAGAGAGGTACCACGACCCTGAAAACCTTGCTGTACAAACAATTACACACCCAGGTAAACAAATAAACACAGCTCCACTCACACATCAACACACATTTAAAAGCAGTGCAACACACATCAATTTTACAGTAGCTGGGGTTCCTTACTGAGGAAGGGCTCAGGCTCAGAAGCTTGAAAACATCTGGAGCAGAGAACCGAAGGCCCAAAGAGCCCCCAGAACTCGATGCAGAAACAGATTTAAAGAGAATGCGTGCATGCTGTATGTGCTGAAATGCCTATGTTTGAAGATACCTTTCTGTATGTGCATAAGTACATCTGTCACTATCATAAACTATCCCTTTTTTGCCCTTTTACTTTTAAGAATATTTCACAGGTGAGATGGATCGATGTGAAAACAAACTCTTCCAGTTTCTAATAAATGCATGTTACACAAGCATTTATTGGCTGAATTTTGAGAGAAGTTTGACCATTTTGTTGAGCAAGACAAATGGAATTGTACAAGCAAATGCAACCAAAGTTCACAATTTTAGCGTAAGCTGTTCTTGAGATATTGAAATGTGTCGGTTGCAGCGCATTCACAGAATGTGATGCCGTGCTTTCACAGAATGCGTGTTTCAACCTGGTGAAGCGCTAGCTTTCTGCCTTGACAGTCTCTAGGTAGCTCTATTCCCCAAACGAGTTGTGATGAGCTAGAGCCATGCACTCTCTACAGGCAAACTCAACATCCAGATTTCATTGTCCAAAACAGTTGCTGGGTTATTGCCTAGAAAGTAATCTGTCCCTACACAACTGTAGAGCCTCCAAGTGCAAAGGTACAGGGAAGGTTCCTGGAAGCAGACAAACGGGCAAACCTAAGGATATGAGTGATTTTGACAAAGGTCATGTGAGTGGGTCAGAGCATCTCCAAAATGACAGGTCTCGTAGGGTGTTCTTGGTATGCAGCGATATGTACCTACCAATGGTGGTCCCAAGAAGAACAACTGGTGAACTAGTGATATTGTTTTGGATGCCCAAGACTCACTGATGCATGTAGGGAGTGAGGACTAGCCTGTCTACTGTAGCACAATATACCATGAATTACTGAAAAAAGTTAATACTGACTATGACAGAAAGGTGTCAAACACTCAGTGCTTCACAGCCTGCTGCATATGGGGCTGACATAAGTGTCCATGCTACCCTTGTACACTGCTGAAAAAGCCACCATCTGTAGGATGTGCTGAATGAAATAGTCCAATCCATGGAGTCCCCACTTCACAACTTATAGGACATAAAGGACCTGCTGCTAACATGTTGGTGCCAGATACCACAGCAGGTCTTGTGGAGGCCATGGTTCAGAGCTATTGTTGGGGGCATGACTGGGACCCATCCAATATAAGGCAGGCGTTACGACTGATTGGTATGAATATAAACAACGTGTGCATTTACGAGTTTTGTTTTCATTGCGTTTTGTGCTATAAGCAATGGACCTTATTTCAATCATCTCCTTGGTGATTAAAGATACTCATACTGAAAACAAACACACGCCTGGCTGCTCTCGGAGCCATCTCCTGAATATTTCAATGGCACACACAAGAGGCTGTGCACTCGGAGCGTCGACCCGGCCCCCTTCGCTCCTTCCTTCTTCCATCCACGCCTCTGGTGGCGTTTCCCCGGTAACGGCAGTGTCGGCTCTCATTTGAGGGAGAGGCTGTTGATGTGAGTGTCCCGGTCCAGTGCTCTATCCCCGGCCTCCCATCATGCCTCAATCTCTCTCTCACACACATGCTTTGCCTCGTTCTCTCGCCCTCTATCTTTCTTTCTTTCCTTCTCAGCCTCTTTTTCTTTCTCCTGTTTCTTATTCTTTCTTCACAGTCTCATCTCTTTCATTCTGTCTTTCCTTCCTATGTCACAGTGTTGGACACAATCTTTATTGCTGTTACTGGAAAGCCAGATGCATTCAGACCTGTGGGACAGAATGTGGGACAGATTTCTTTCACAGTAGAGATCCATGAGTTTTCAAGGCACCCGAAGGCCTGTGGAGACCTTCCGGGTGCTACAGCAGCTTTTAAAGGTGTCCATTCAAGACAAACTCAGCGAACATGTATGTTCTGGTAGCAGCAAGCCCAAGAAAATGCTATCAGTGAGCGGTTTGCGCTTGATTCTGATAGCTGTTCAAATTACAAGAAAAATGCAGCTCAGTGGGAAGATAAATGAATGAACATGTACATTTGATCTCACATCTGAGTATCTATTTCCCATAGTGGCGGTCAGACAGGTCTGACTGGTCCTTGTATGTATATCAAGTAATTTTGTTGCTCCATGAATGTAGTCCTCGTCCAGAGTACAGGGCTATCATTTATACTGCAGACTCCCAAGTTTAATTCTGACCACACATCAAAAAATAACTTCCAGCTGACCTGGAATTTTATTGTATCCACAAAGGTCACTTGCAACGCATCTAGGGCTGTTTCATTTCCTATTTTAGGTCTACAGATGCATTTTTGTCATGTAAAAATGCATGACTGTTTATATTCAGTGTCCGCAGTATAGCAATTTACTACATCGAATGTAGAACAAGCCTCCAACCATCAAGTATATCAGTCAACTCCACAAAACAGTGCACTATAGTACACATAGAAACTGCCGCACTAATGGATGCACACTATGAAAGTAACTGAAATTTGTAGAAACAACCTTGTTTTCCCACTTTCGGTTTCTTATCTCCACCTTCTCTTTTTTTACAACCCGCTACCACCCCATCTCCTCCTCCTTGCTTAGTTCTATCTTCAGGCCTATTTGCTTTTTCACTGAGCGTGGGTCCAACCGTGCAGCCCAAGAAAAATCTGCACAGAGCTCCAGCTCCAGTTCTTAGAGTTCTTCTCCCTTTCATTCAATTAAAGTGACAGTAATGTTTTTAAAACTCAACAAATTGTGGTGAAAATTGTATTTTATAAAGTCCTATGCATATTGTTTAGTCAGGTTGGAAATGTACATGATAAGACATTGCTCTGATTTTTTCCTATGCATATTTTTCGTGAGGTCAGAGATTTACATTATAGGATTTAGACACTGCTCTGGATTAATCAAACATCTAAGCAGACGAGAGCGGCCCTCATCCCTCCTCTGCAGCCCAGCAGCCATTAAAGCCCACTGGGTGTGGGGCAGGAGTTCATGAAAGGGCTGAGAGAACCCCCTTCAAGCCCAGTGTGAGCTGAAGAGGGGGCAGAACAGAGGATCAGCGCTGACTGAATCCTTGCCGGCAGCTAAAGCGAAAGGCTGCAATCAGAGACAGGGAGGAGGCAGACGCACATCTGCTCGCTGCACATAACCACGAGGCCTCTAATGCGCTGGAAACACACACCCACATTACATTTCTGTGGACAAATGATCATGACAGAGCTAAAAAAATATTTTTCTCTATTAAATAAATATGTCCTTGTAAAGTCTTTGACGGCGACGTTTATGGTTTACCAAAGGCATAGTTCCATGCTCTCATACTTACACATGTGGAAGGAGATGTATTTACGGCTACTTACACATTACGAGCCCTGTAACTATTATTTTTCTTCTCTCCGTTTCACAGTAAGAAAGGCCAATATGACAGTATAGTATGGTACACTCTTGGGTATTGCCAGAACTCAAATCACACTATCAGGCCTATTCTATCCACTGCAAAGATCTTTGGTGACAGGAATTGAACAGAGGGGTATCTGACGGGTCTGATGACTCTCAGTACTTCCCTAGAGATTCCCACTCTGGAGACTGTCAGCAGTTCTGTCTATATACACACTCAAATAAGCCCCTGTAGCAAACGCACACGTTGCTATCTTGCCATGTCTCTGAAATATAAGATTATTCTATTTAAGTTGTCCATTCAGGTATATACCGGCTTTATTGGATTTACTCATTGAAACCCTTTAGAAAAGGATATGACCTTTAAGTCTCCGACATGCCCAGCATGCCCTTTGAGGCTGCAATTTGCTAGAACAACTGACTTCCCTTAAGACAGAGGGCTGATTCCACACCGATGCTTTCAAGTCCTATAGGTGTCTTGGGTTCCTGTTGTCATGAAATATTAAGTTTGTCAATAAATTGATATCCTAATGACCATAAATTGTCCTGTTGCGATGGATATAGGGGAAGTGCAGAACGCAAAATGCTGAAAAACAGTATTGGTCTCACAGCCCTTGATCACATTTTACAAAAGTGGCACTACTGTTTTGCTGGAACCCGGTCTCTTCCTGTATTAGACAGCACATCTGATATATTCTGCATTATTCTTATTTGTAAGTGTCAACAGACCTCTGTTTTGAAAGGAGCTGCAATTTATCAACATGCTGATGCTGCCAAAACTACATGGTGATATCCACATGCAAAGTAAAGGTGTATTTAATAAATATGTCAGTTCTAATTTGGACCTTCATATTTCAGTCAAAGGTGTACTGAAATAAATCAGAACGGTGTCAGTCAAAATTGTGTGTGTGTGTGTGTGTGTGTGTGTGTGTGACCCACCTGTCTGGCTGGTGGTGACGTTGACAGACACAAGGTGGCGGGGGCTCGGGCTTAAGTCGGAGACTCCGTTAAGGGCCTCGATGCTGAAGGTGTAGTTGGTCCGTGGCTGCAGCTCTGTGACCAGCACTCTGGGGTGGGCTAAGCCAAACTGCCGTGGGTTGAAGTGTGGTCCGCTCCCACAGGGTACACACCTCTCCCCTGTCCCGCTGGCGCCCAGCGCCGCCTCGCCCGAGCATTTTCTGCAGTGGACGCTGTAGGTGACATCACCCCTCCCACCGCTGTCCCGTGGTGGACTCCACTCCAGAGTCACTGCTGTCTCGTTCACCGTGGAGATTGGGTTGCCAGGTGCTGATGGAGGTCCTGATGCACATACACACAATATACAATATATATTAAATAGCTGAGATTAGTGCGATAGTCTGAACTTCACTTCTTTTGCACTGGAGCTACAAGGCTAACACTGCATCATATGGTCATCACACACATGCCTCAAACCCTGCGGAAGGACTCCAGTCCAGTCCCAATGGTCATATTGCTGACCTTTGAGTTTAAAGCTCATGAAAGCATGCTGATCTGTGGTTATTAGACTCCAATAATGGCTATGTTTGCCTTCGCAGTAGTCTTAAACTGACTGACTTATGTGGTTTCTGATACTATGACATACAGTTATCTATACAAATAAACAAAAACATTAGTGGCAGCCTGAATCTGTATCTTCTTGTCTAAATTTGATTGTTCAGTGAACAATTCCTTTAATCCACACAAATGCTAACAAGCCAAAAACAAAGACTGAAGTCAATTGACTTACTTGTGCAGGCCATGGAACGAGGGTCAGTCTCTGCTCTGTAGAAGCCCCTCTCACACACACACTCAGAGGCCTTGTCCTGATGAGAGTAACTGTGTGGGGGGCACTTCACGCAGTAGGCGTCCATGGCGGAGGCCTTATAGAACCCGGAACGACAGGCTGCGAGGAGAAAGGAAAAATAAAGAGTCGTACATCAGAAATGTGGGGCACTTACACAATTTAAGCTGCAGGAAAAGAGGCACAACGGAGTACGCACACAGACTGATGATGCAGAGTGCTTTGGATTGGGCTGAACTGCAATGAACTGTAAAGAAAGAAAGCTAGCCAGGCCTAAATAGGGACCACAGAGACAGAAACGTTGCTCAGACCTAATGTGAGGGAGGCTCTCGGCTCAGTTCTCGTCTAGTTGTGCGGCGAGGCATAGCTAACTGCTGGCTGCGGGACAGGGGAGGGGGTGAGCACGTGCCGATAGAGTGCCGTGTTTATACGAACAGGGCTTGGGTTAAGTGTGTCCTCGCCGATTGGCCTGTGTTTGTTTGAGACAGAGTGTGTGTGTGTGTGTGTGTGTGTGTGCATTAGAGCGCGGCACCTCCGGGACAGCGCGCCAGACTCCCATATTGCCCACAAAACTAAAAGCAAACCCTTTATTTTTGCAAACACGTCTCAAACATGTCACTTCTCATCAAGCACAGCATGCTGCCTCCAACATAGTTGCCTCCTTTTTCTGGGGGCCAGGCACCGTTCTGCCGGCACCTCTAATGGACAAGGAGGCAGTGACGCAGTGCTGCTCCCTGCACTCGCCAGGTCACCTTGGCCCACTGGCGAGTTCCACGACATGCTTTTCACCCTCTGATTCACCCGTCTTCATGGAAAGGACATTTAAAACAAAAAATGGAATTTACACATTTATTTTCTTCTTACCCCAAATGCAATCCGTATGTGTTTAGTGTCCAAAGTTGGCTTTGTTATGTTAAAAAACTTCTCACCAAGAAAACTACATGCCTAAATGATCACTTGACACCACAACCAGATGTTAAATAATCTCAAATATGTTTGTTTCTGATACTGTATGACAACATTATGATAACAAGGCAGGAACACAGCACCTGGGGAGGAGAGTGTGGGGACGGTACCTTCCTTAAGATTACATTAGTGGTGCCACTAGCAGTTCTGGGATTTGAACCCACAACCTTCTGATTGCAAGGGCAACTCCCTAACCACTAAGCCTCCTGCTGCCCCTAAAAACATGAAATGGACCAAAATAGATTGTTCACGGTTCCCTTTTTATACCACAATCTAATAATGTGATTGAAAAATGTCCGCTGGTTATTACCGTTATGACATCGTAATGGATTATTACAAAAATTGATGTTTCAAACAGCCAGTATCAATGTCACACATCCCGTATTCCTGCATCATAAACTTAAGGCTGTCTTTATTGCCTCCACTTCATTAACTAATGATCTGCTTTACTACCAGCTTTAATCACGTCCATTCACATGGTATTAACACACTTAGCAGTATCTCACTGGGTTAATACAAATCCACAAAAAAGAGGTCAAATGCATCAGCAAAACCAATCTGGTGGATAAATACAGCCAAAGCAATGCAAACATTTCCAGAGTATGTGTGGGTTGGGACATAAATCCCTTTAGTGTGTAGCACATCAAGGGATAAACAAACCTGATGTTCTACTGGGCTGACACGCAAAACCTGGATTGAGATACGTTTTGGTAGTTTGTGTGTATTATTAGATTTTAACCATTTTTTCCCGCACATACAGTGTTTGTGATGAAGCTAGTTCTATACTGCATGCTAGTTGGTATAATTAGCATAATAATCATCTGCTAAGCGTTTTTGAAGAAACAGTGGTGGTCGCTGACTGACACTGATCATTATATCTATGCCACAGTGTGGCCTGTCTGACTTCACACTGAAAATATTGAAACAGTTACTTGATTGTTGCCTGTGGTTTAATAAAAAATGCATGCAAAAGTCTATTGCAAATCTAATATTACTCATAATCAGCTGATCTGAAATCAGTTTTGAAAACATGTTTCTGGTTTAGAAAAGTGTGTTGTAGTTTCTGATAATTACAAAAAAAAATTGATTCCACTCGTCTATTCAGTTGCTGAATCATGCACATCCTCCCACTATTATTCTTACTTTAGTGAATTTGTAACTTTTGAGTGTACTAGTGTCTTCAGCCCATGACAGACAGCAGGTCTTCAGGGAATAGACTGACATGAGAGGCCATTTGATAAAAATCTAGATGCATTTCCGTGAGAAAAAGCGATGTGTGGTTGTGTGGTTGTTATAAACCAACAGCCAAACTTTGGTTTTATGGGCAAAAAGAAAGTTTGTGTTAAAAAATTGCTTGGGCCATAAATTCAAACTTGCAATCTTCTGAATCAGGATCTGGCACCACTCATACTAAGCACATGCAGTGCAGGGGATATTAACGTTGGAACCATGCCCATATTTCAAATTCAGCTACAATAATAATAATAACAACAACAATAACAATAATAATGATAATAATAATAAGAGAGAGAGGTGAAAATGAATAGAAGTATTCTACAGGTCTCTAAATGATGAATGCCTATATAAATGTATGTACGCCATCAGAGTCAATGACAGAGAATCTGTAGTAACTGTCTAGTAACACTAACATAGCGAGTAAAAACAGTATAACTACTGGTGATGTGATCACTGTTACAGATGGATTACAGCAGTGCAGCTGGTCATTGTAATATTTGTGTAATTACATGGAAAAAGATGAAGTTTGTAATTACAGTGTGTAGTTACATCTGCTACATTACTGTAATCCAGCTGTAACAACTGTTACAATGTTATCACATAGAATTATTACAGTAATTATTACAGTTCTTATATACAATATAAAGTAGAACGCAGATTAATTAAGGAGAAATTGCAGACCATAGTGCTCCCTATAGAGCTTCCATGACTGGCAGGCACATTTGCAGCATGTGCTACATGTCAGCAGTAACTGTTAGTGTTAGCAGCCAGAACAGCTGGGGATGGGTTGCACAGGGAGAAGCTGACCAGGGAAGGGCGAGGCTGCCGTCAGCCACCAGATCTGAGCATGATTGATGCCTTTGCCCCTAACAATCTGTGCACTTATGAACAGGCCGCCATCCAATCACGGCTAATTCTGTTAGCCCCTACCATATGAGTGCCAGCTAATAAGACCTCTGTGAAAAAAACATCTCTCAAACTATCCAGACGTGCTTTTATCAAGAGGATATTGTGGAATCCAGCCGCTGATATCTGACATTTATTAAATTGTTTGTCTGGCTGAGGTAACGCATCTCCATTTTGACCTTTTGCAGCCGCTAACCAAGCGTAGCATGACAATCCCAGTGTTCTAAGGGCCTGAAACTGGGCCAACTTAAGATATCATGATGGGGTGACAAAACTAAATGGACGGATGATGACATGATAAAGAAATGTTAGCAGATATAGATGGATTAGATTTACTGTGGATGGTAAGAGTCATAAAGAAGGAGAAGAAGGAATTCTGCCCTCTCCATGAAATGATGGAGATGTAGCATTTTCTAAAGGGCAGATAGCTTTAGGCTTTCACGGTGCCGACCTCGATCAGATCCTTTTTCTTTTTTCTCCGGCTGACTCGATTAAAGAACAGATGGTTCAGATGCCTGACTACATGCAGCACAATCATCTGAAACCGCTGCCTTATCTGTCTGTTTCTTCTTCTCTTTGGTCAGTTATAGTCACCTTTTCTTCGCCATGAATAAACTGGGATTGCAGATGCAAATCTATGACTAGAAAAGCATAGTGTGTTCTGTAATAGTTTGTCTACCACCTTGTATATTGATTACAGGATGACGAATGGTTTAACTAAATGTCACAGAAACCTCATACAGATATTTTCTTCCCATGTGGCCCAAGTAACTTAATGTGTATGGAGCAGTGGGGTGAAAGTAATAGCAGTAGCGACAGGCTTCCTTATTGAATCACATGGGTTTCATTGCCATCGACCCTGAGGCAAATGTACCTGCCTGGAAGAGGCCAGTAATCAGCAGAGATGTCCTGTGCTGCAGTCAGCTCTACTGGGAGAGCATAATGAAGTTATGAACCAAAGGAAGTTTTAAGGGAGAAATGTTTTGACAGTTCAGCTACTTTTAAAAAGGTAAGGTTCGAATTCTGAGGTAAAAAAAAAAAACATACAGAAATAGGTAAACCTCATTTTGATGACAGTAGTGCAGCCTGTCACTTACGGGACATTGTGATGCGATTCGTGTAGTTGTAATGTATAGGACACTGATGTCATCAGTGCAGCCTTTTACTTATGGGGCATTGAGATGTCATTACTGTAGCCTGTGATTTATGGATCATTGTGATGTCATTAGTGCAGCCTGTCACTTCAGGGTTGCTGTGATATCATCCGAGCAGCCTGTCAGTTATGGGACACTGTAATGTCAAAAGTACAGTCTGTCAGTTGTGATGTCATTAGTGTAGCCTGGCACTTTTGGGATATTGTGATGTCATCAGTGTAGCCTCTCACTTATGGGACACTTGGATGTCATTGGTGTAGTTTGTAATTTATGGGTCACCGTGATGTCATTAGAACTGCCTGTCAGTTCAGGGTCATAGTGATGTCATTAGTGGAGTCTATTGCTTGTGGACTGCTTGCTGATATTCTGTAGACCAACCTTTGCCCTGGAGCTTCCCTGCCCTGCATAATTGTGTGTTTTCTTGCTTTTACACACCCACATTAACTTAGGAAAGATTTATTAATTCATGGCTTAGTTGGATGACAAGCACTCAGAGAAGTGCAAAAATTCAAACTTGTGAAAATGTTCAGGCTTGTGAACCTGTGCTATGTACAATGAGATTAGTGATATCAGCGGGGCACTTTTTAGCCAATCAAGGACTCATTGACGTCACAGCCACTGTTTTGGCAAATGCAACCTTAGGGAGGCCCATATTCAATGTTTACACTGTTTTTGGTGTGAGCTAGTTTTCAGTGATCATCAGTAATGTTAATTCAGCAAATTAAAGTGGTCCCTTATAGCCATGTGTGAACACACCACAGCACACAATGTGAACAATGTGAAATTCTTTCTCAGCATTTAACCCATTTACCAAGTGAAGAAGTGGGCTGCCACCAAGTAGGGGACCCAGGCAGAAGTGTATGAGTTCTGATTTCAGGGTGAACTCCCTAAGCACTACATTTACATTCATGGCATTTAGCTGATCACTAGGCCACCAGCTGCCCCAAACTGTGATCTTGCAGGGCTGATGTCCAGTACATAGCAGGTAAATAAAGTCTGTTTTGTGTGGGGGAACCACCAAACTGTGCTGGACTCGATACTCTTGTTGAGTGGCATATCCTTGGGTGTAGCACCTTCTAAAGGTGCTGAGCTGAGGCCTACAGTGCTAGACACGATCAATGCATGTGTATTTGTTAGGTTGTAAGCACCTACATTCATGGATTCAACACAACGTTTGCTGCTTTCTCCATAATTCGACTCTTTTCGTTGCTGCTCTTTGTTAGGTTTGCTTTAACAGTGGTGCTAGGAGGAATGTTCCCGTAATCCCAATGGAACTACAAAGGGTTCTGGCTGTGGGTTCGGGCTTACACTCTCCGATCAGCTTTAGAAGTCTGATTATTTGAGGTTTGGGGTGTGGGGGGGGCTTGGCGCCACCATCTCCACCGCCTCCACAGACAATCCCATCCCCAAGAGAAAGGGCCACGCTAAGAGGGCTTTCACATAAGTGACTAATTTCACAAGCTGCATCTTCCTTAATCCGTTTTCTTCTTTTTACTCTTTTCTTCCGTAATATAAAAGGAACAGGGTGGAGAAAAGCTACAGAGAAGCTCGGGCTGTGTTTTTCATCTCTGCAAACCCGCCAGTCTTCTTTCTCTCCTATGAAAGCCAGAGCCTGACAGAATTTTCAAAGGATCAAAGTAACCTTTTTTTCCTTGATTTTGGATGGATGTGGCATCAGGGCGCATCGCACTTTCTCTTAAGTTTGTGTCTTGATGACCTCGGAAGCATTTTTGCTTTTAACTTGCTGAGGTCTTTTAATTAGCTATAGTGCTTTCCAGCACCGGCTCTATTACCAATTAATGATAAATGATAAATCAAAGGTGTAATGGATAAATGTAGGGTTGGGAGTTTGGGGGGTTTGAAGTGGTGGTTTGTCTGCACATATCACTTGGTCGAGGTGAACTCTACTGTACTGTAAAAGCTCCACGTGACCTCAGAGAAGTTGGAAGCCTTTGAAGTCTGTGTATGTGCCCTTTCCCTTTATGGGAAGCTCAAGGTTTGGCAGCCTTGTTCTCTAAATGAGGGCATATGTTTAAACTACAAGTATTCTCATTACTCACCAAAATAAAATCTCAAAAAGTTCATTAGAATAACAGTAGTAAGAGCAAAGTTATCCAAATGGTGCAAAGCTATCATTAACAAACTGTAGCCATAATTGGGCCTTGCTCTCAATGCAAAGGTAGGATGGCCCACCCAGTCCCTCATAACTATGAGCTGAGTAAACTGGCCATTAGTGTTCTCCTCTAAGCAAAACTTGCTAATGAAATAGTTTAAATACAATGACGCTTCTGCTGAATAAAAATTCCAACATTTTTAGCTCCCAAAATCAGATCTCCTCTGAAGCCGTTGAAGGCCCAGATCAGTCTCTGGTGAAAAAAATGTACTTATGACAAATAGACTTATGCCATATAAACTTACTTTTATGGCATTGTTTGACTACAAACAGTTCTACCAGTGTGGGATCAAATTTTACATCCCTGTCCTAATTTTACATCCCTGATACTGCTCTTGATTTCTGATCACAGCATTATTGGATGAATCGTACATGTCACAGCCGTCTCTCAATGAGCCTGAGCCTAAAACACTTTTTGTAATATTTATCATAATTATCAAAATAAGTAAAAATGTAATGAAACAGCTGACTTTGCCTAAAACGTAGATCTTCTGTGCTCTGCGCTACATTATTTCCATTTATTTGAGGTTGCCCAAAATGATGACTATTCAATAACGGACCCCTATCCTGGCCCACATATAAAAACCAAACCTTTACTGTGCTGAGTGCTCACATTTTGCGTTTTGCTTGAGTGAGATTTAATTACTAATGTGGCTGTGGTAGTTATGGCAGTGAGCATGTATGTGTGTGTGTGTGTATGTGTGTGCACATGTATGTGTGTGTGTGTGTGTGTGTGTGTGTGCGTGTGTGTGTGTTTGTGTGTGCGTGGTGTGTGTGTGTGTGTGTGTGCGTGTGTGTGTGTGTGTGTGTGTGTGTGTGTGTGTGTGTGTGTGTGTGTGTGTGTG
>JBBPDB010000001.1:6649391-6679125 GCA_037974465.1 Brachypetersius altus
ACAGTGTGGCCTGTCTGACTTCACACTGAAAATATTGAAACAGTTACTTGATTGGTGCCTGCAGTTTAATAAAAACACATGTCTATTGCAAATCTAATATTACTCATCATTCAGAAAGTTGATGCAGCTGAAAAAAACTGAGAGCTGATCTGAAATCAGCGTATAAACTGGTTTGTTGTGGTTTCTGATGATTACAAACATTTAGTTTTTTGTTGACCTGTGTTATTTTTATTGTAGTTTTTACAACTTATGCTATTATTTAGCAATTGTAGACCACAACAAGCAAAAATCAAAACAGGTAAACAGACCAGACAAGTACAGACCAAGAGAACTTTTGCTCTAGACGGTTAGCTTGCATTTAGAAAGCATCTTACAAAGCCAGATTTCTCAACTTTAACCCCCAAGTCAGGAGGAGAGCTAAGGGACAGTGATCTAAATGAAAAATCCTGCTTTGCACAATAATCCCCTGAATAATATGTGTCCTCTGATGGTGCTCATTTCATTAGCGACAGCTGTCAACATAACAGGCACCATAATTTACACGACGAATAACCAAACTGCTCCTGAGTTTGGATAAATAATTTCAAACTGCCTTGCTTTCCTTGTAAACATTATCAAATAAAGACATGATTTTTACATTTAAATGTGTAGTTTGACACTTTAGGCAAATGTGCTGAAATACTGATGCACCCTACAGAGTGACGAAATCAATGTGGAAGAGCTTTGCCTTGATGTCGTAAACAATTCAACATTTTATAGTTTGAGTTTTAAAATCCGAGAACTATAGTGTAAGGATTTTAATATTAACATACAGACAAATAAAACAACAAAATGATATTATTTAACATTAAGGGCATAATTTCTATACCTCTTACATACACATACATTATGGAAGGCTAATACGGTCAAATATAGCTGGCATTCATGTGCAGAAGCAAATGCCCCCTTAAACTCTGAGCCTAAAAGGTAATAAAGCAAAACATTTACATTTCAGTCTTTCCGTAAACTCCTAAGAACATGTACTAATGTAAACGGTGAATAAAAGATCTTCTGTTAAACCTGAATGTTTTGTCTAAAATGTAGCATCAACCCACAGTCAGAATCACAGCACCGTTAAAAGTGGGAGCAAAAATTGTCTTAATCTGAATCTTTCGTTTACAATTGGTAGTTAAATATCAAAGGTTACAAATTTTCCAGCTGTGTACACACTAGCAAGAGTATTTCTCAAGGTAACTGCAACACTGTCCCTGAACTTCGCTGGCATTTAGTTTGAAATGTGAAACAATGACAGACACTTGATATTCAATTTCTGAATAAAAGTTAAACTACCTTTGTTTATGATATTGTCCTGAGTTTCTCCTATCATATAAATGAATAATCTTGCTTATCTGTCCACAGTTCCGACAACAACCATTGGGAAAGACACAGAGCAACAGTAAAACACTGCTGTCCAAGTGTGTGCAGCTTTCACGCTCCTCTTAATTTTTAGTGTTTTTTTAAATCACCATACACCACCAATCAAGAGTTCGGACACACCTTTTCATTCAATGTTTTTTCTTTGTTTTTATTATTTTATACATTGTAGATTAATAATGATGAAGGAACCCATGGAATTATGCAGTAAACGAAAAAAGTGGTTCTTGCCATAATGTGGAGTAGAACCGTAGTGGAACAGGATCACTAACTGTGGACCAACCCGACCGTCACAACTGATGATCCCTAACCATTCCAGGTCGAAACCTCATGAATCTGATTGAAAAAATGTGTGCAAAGCTGCCGTCAGAGCAATAGGTGATGTTTTCAATATTAATATTCTATTAAAAACAAAGGAAATCATTGAATGAGAAGGTGTGTCCAAACTTTTGACTGTCGGTGTAAATAAAATTCATATGCCAGTGTTCACCCACGTATTGCAAACGGACTGCTATACCAACTCTGCATTGTCAGGGTATTGTGGTGGTTTAAATATCTGGCTTTCAAGACAACAGTCTCTCTCTCTTGTTACGTATGGAGAGTAGAAAAGCATTTGCTGCTTTAACAGTTCTTACAGAACGAATAGGTGATCATATATCACAGGCTCCCAGAACAAAATAGTCACATGAACCATTTCTTCTCTTCCTTAATTATGTGTCATCTATTCTATACAGCATCAGTCCGGTCAGGTAAGGATTAGACCAGTCTGAGCATTTATGAGGTCATGCACTGATGTTGGATGAGAAGGTCTGACTCACAAGCTCCGTTCCGGTTCATCAAAAAGGTGCTGGATGGGGATGAGCTCAGGGCTCTGTGTGGGCCAGTCAAGTTCCTCCACACATCATGCAGCCATGTCTTTGTTGGAAGTTGGAAGCACAACGTAGTCCAATATGAAGCATTAATATTCAGAGCCTTTCACTGGAAGTGAAAAACAGGTGTGTCCCAGTACTTTTGTCCATATAGTGTAGTTGCTCATTTTGGCAATATAAAAGGCAGAATATAGAGAGAAACCAAGTGACAGCCAATCATACAGCAGCACAGCCAGAAACATGCGCTACATTGCCTCGGCATAAAGGCTTTCAGGAAGATTAAAGACGGGAATTCGTTTCAAATGCTATAATCTGGCCTGATGCAACACAGACCACCACAACGGAGAGCACAATTACTGAACTAAAGGCTCTGTTTTATTGTTTAGTAGTGTGAAATTACATAGTTTGTCACTCTTTGCCGCAGAAAGACAGCTTTTTTCCAGTCTGAGTATTCCCCAGTGATATATCTAGTAAAAACCCACCAGAGTAGTGAAAGGTCTTGCCAGCTGCATGTCTTTTTTTGTCACCCAGTGCTCATAGTGCTACAGCGGTATTTTCTCTTATGCGAAGCATGCTAATTGTTGTCCTCCACAAGACTTATATTCTTCTTTTCCCTACTTTCATACATGCACACACACATTTTTCCACTCGTGCCTATACCACCCCTTTGACTAAAGCTCTGTGTTAACAGGCTTACTGTAACATAAATCCACGATATGAGAACGTGAACACTCGCTGACCTAAATAGTTTCAAGCCTGCACCTAGCTCCCCCGGCTGCAATGTAAAGTAACGCTAAGTCTTAGCTTTCCCAGTGGTAACACGGAGAGAGCGCGGATTAAAACACTTTTGCATGATCTGGTTAACATTTGCTTCAATATTAGCTCATGCAAATAATTATGGCATCTGTATCAGTCCGTGATGTTCAATGAGTTGTTCTTGACGTTGTATTTATTTATTTTGAACTGCCACTGATCTTTTGCGCATATAAAGCACACAATTACGTTCCAGTGTTGTTGCTTTCCACCTGACAACATTTGCCCAATTTTTTGAATGTTAAACTAAATGATCTTGTACCATATTACACATCCTTGTCCAGTTAGAGTTTATACACTGCCAGTCAAAAGTTTGGACACACTTTCTCATTCAAATATTTCCTTTGTTTTTATTATTGGCCACATTATAGATTAATTAACATCACCTATTGCTCTGATGACAGCTTTGCACACTCTTGGCATTTTTTCAATCAGATTTATGGATTTGAAAATGGAATAGTAATCCTATTCCACTACAGTTCTACTCCATTATGGCAAGAACCATTTAACTAAGTAATAAGAAAGTCCATCATTACCGCATTATAAAACATTCTTGTTAGTTTTTTTTGTTTCCATGTGTTCTACAATGTAGAAAATAATAAAGTGAAGGTGTGTCCAAACATTTGACTGGTAGTATAATTTATTTATATCTGTTTGCTCCGTGTCCTTTGGTACTAAAACCTAGTGCTACACCCTCTCGTCTCACTGTATACATGAATATAGCTGGAATGGCAAAACAGTTCTCTTTGACTTGGAGTTTGGTGAAGAGTGACTAATGTAGTATCATTGAGCTGGAGATGGATCTTGGGAGATGTCTGTTTGTCTACATGTTCTGGTCTTCCTGATTTTTTGGAAAATCGGGAAAAAAACATGTTTACATACAATGTCAGGAGCAAAAAACAGTCCTGCACTAATTAAATGTTTTTGTGTTTGTGTGGGCTTGTATGCATATATGACAACATGTCCTGCAATGGTATAAAAACAAGTACGTGTGTGTGTGTGTGTGTGAGGCCTGCGGTTTTCCAGCTCTTGGATTCTCGCTGCCAAATCTGACAGACTTTCGAAAGCTTGGCCTCTCGTGGAACCCCACCAGCCTGACGTGCTAAGGCGGGCGCCTCAGCAACAAGGCCAGCTCTGTGTGCGCCCGTTAGCCACTAACTATAGAACAAGAGAAGAAAAGAAAACAGCGGCATAAAAAAGGGGTCCTGGAGAATCGGTCTGACCCTGAGCTGAGTGCAAAGGAATTCCTTCATACTTAGGCACCGTTTCTGAGTGTGGCATGGAGGGTCTATAAAAGGGGAAAAAGAAAGTCTGAAAAGACTGTGACAGGGGCTGTTCCACATTTTCCTAGAGGGGATTTAAGCACTTCGTCTTTCAGCGATTTCTAGAGTACCTTGCTGAGTTTGGACCCTTTACTTGGTTGTGGATGCTCCGTTCACAATACAAACCCAAAAAAAGTTTCTTTGACTTGTAATGGTCTCTTATTAGTTTGCATTACTAGTTTCTTGAGTGTTTATGGTTCTACAATACTGAAAACTTAATGGCATCATATGCTAGTACTTTAAGAAAAGGACGACTAAACTAACAATCCCGTTCATGTGGTCCAGCAACACTGGCTGAGCAGGTCATTCAGGTGTAAATGACAATATTTCAAGCTCTTTGTACCTTTCAGTAAACCATCTGTTTTATATTACTGTCTATATGGCTGATGAGCACTGTTGTGAGTGACAGTCCTGATTTGTGCTCCATCAGAAAAGCAGTGTGGCTGAGACACTACTTATAACTTCATAACAGAGATGTTCAAGTCCAAGTCTAGTTTCAAGTCTTTGTGCTCGAGTCCAAGTCCAGTCTCAAGTCTTTGAGTGGTAACGTTTACAAACGGTGAGTCTAAAAGGGGAGCTGTAAATGTTGAGCCCTGAACGTTTAGAAGATATGCTAATTGGCCACGCCCCGTGATTACAACTGGCTGTTGCTAAGCAGGGGGCGGGTGTGATATGCCCTCACTGACATGGAGGACTTGCCTTAAATGATCTTAAATCTAAATATTAAACACAAAAAATATATCCACAGTTACATAGGGCACAGTGACCCCTTTCCAACGACCACTCGAAAACCGTTATTAGCTGAAAACCGTTCACCTTGGACAAAAATAATGGGACGAGGTGAACGGTTTTCGGGTCGTTGGAAAGAGAGCGAGATATAAATAAATAATTCCATGAAATGAACATGGTTTACGAGTTATGACTCACAAGTCACAGCACCGAGTCCGAGTCAAGTCTCAAGTCATTGAGGGAAGTCTAAAGTGAAGTCACAAGTTTTTGTTTGTGCGACTTTAGTGCGACTCAAGTCAGAGTCTCAGACAACAGTCCCCATCTCTGCTTCATGAATGTGCAAAGACAAACCTGGGAGCTGTCTATTTGTTTTGCCATGTTTTGAAATTCACATGGTCCTGAATACCACACAGATGTATCAGTCTGTGGCTGGTTCATTTGCATCAATCAGATGGCATATAGTTTGCGTCCATTGCATCAATCAGTCAAATAATAACTGTCCTCAAACTGAAGTCACACACGGCAGTGAAGTTATTAGAAGAAGTATTAGTCTTGTGATTACATTGCAGCATAATGCAAATGTAACTATTAAAAATGCATATTTTCAATATACATGTTTATTATATGCAGTTTATATAAATTTATAATAAAAATGTGGGTCAGACGAGGTCACAGATCCACAGTTTTGACCCATCCAGTTACATTAAAGACTTAAACTAGAGAGTGAACAGTACATTTTGAACAAAAACAGTGTTTGCATCAAATTCTTCAATTTTTCAGTGTTCTAGTTCTACATGAGCCCTTTAAACAAGCATTTTTAGTTCTAAGGTTCTCTAGCAACACATTTCCTGGAGCTGCACATAAGGACCACTTCCACATCTGTGCCACATTTCAAAGAATGTAGCACAGAAATCAATCTATCCTAACAGAACCCCTCTCTGAGCTCCCAGTCTCAAAACCGCCACATCGACCCGAGAGCCAAGTTTCAATCAAGCCTGACAGAACAAGAAGAGGAAAACGTCTTGACTAGATGAGAAATGGCTCACTTATCAAATATTTAGATGCATGTGTTGGGAGCATCTTTGATCAATGTAATCAATAGATTTTATGTATGATATCTGGGGCCTAGGAGACGGCAAACCTGGCTTGGGAATGGAGAGAGAGGGAGAGTTTGTGTTTGTAGGTAATGAAGAAAGACATTGAGGGGAGGGAGTGAATTTAATGCCTGCTCCATTGGGATGAATGGCTGTGGGTGTAATTCTCATTCAGTCCATGGCCTCTAGTCTATAATGAATGAGGCAGATCAATAGAAATCAACCTGCCACCTTGACAGCTAGTCAGCACAGAGGATCCACCAATCATAAAGCTGAGACTCTCACAAACACAGACGTACACGCGCTGTAAATCAGGGCATGCTTTTTACCACATACTCTTTAGCCCGACTGATATATTGGTTTACTGATAAACTGGTAAATCTGGTAAAAAAAACACTTATATGGTTACATACATTGGAAAACTGAGGTTTACTTGCTTTTTTAAAAACAAAAAAAGAGTTTCATAACGCAATCACTAGATTTTATAAAATTCTATCGTCTTTGTATCTTTTATTCTTTCTTGTTGAACTGAGCGTCCGTAATGACTCAAGAATATCCCTTGGGATGAATAAAGTTCTTACATTATCTGGTTTACAATACAGAGCAGCCAATCAGCGCAAGCCTCATTTAATTATTTCAGTCTTAAAGGCGCAAAACAAAAACAGCCTGTTGAATTTTAAACTACATTGAAAGGTTGAAAATTCATTTAAAATGAAATGTTGTTTGGTACATAAAACCAAACCCAAATGTCATGAGCAGATGACAGGAAAAGCAAATGATGTGCAATTAAATTGCAGGAATAAAGGCCCTATAAAACCTGGTCACGAATTATTTATACAGGTCGGGCTGTAATGCATTCCCCAGTAGAAGTCAATGCGCAGTGGGAAAAAAGCTGGACCATTGACGTTCTAAATTGGAATTAAAAAGAGGCCTACGCAGGTAATGTGTAGGTAATGGGTGTTCTTTTTCAGCAGGGGTGATAAAGGGGCATTCTCTTCACATTAGAAAGACGGTCTTTTCTCCTGAGGGAGGAGGTGTGAGGGAGAGCGGCGGCTGTGCTTTTAGCGATTCATGTGCTTCAATTTTACAACATCACAGGCTAATTCAAAATGGACTGGAGAAGGGCTGAGGTGGAGAGGGCAGGGGGGTTGGAATGGAGGGTTCTGGCCCCACCTAAAGAAGGCTGCTCTCCTTCCCCCCTGAAAGAGGCTTATGTAATTGTCTCCATGGCAACATAATTCCAAAATGCGCCCTCATTGTTGTGAATCGTGACACATTCTTTAGGGCATTTGTAGAAAAACTGCATACGGTCCTATAAGCATTATGTTCATATTCAATGTAGTCCATATGCACGAGTTTGGACCGTTCCGCTGTTTATGAAGCAAACTGATATATGATATGATATGAATAACAGTGATTCCACCTTATAATAAATGTGACATTGTGTATTTTTAGTGTGCTGGAGTGCAGAGCCAACTTGCTGCAACAGTGAAAATGGGACCAATATTAAACAGAGATTTTAATATTTGTAATAATTTGCATCCTAATTTCCTTCCTTTTCATATTTACTCCTCAGAGATGTTTGATCAATCTGGCACTGTTCCATTCCCCCCTTTCTTCATCTCTACATCAATCCCTTCAACTCAAGCCCTTTTGCCAAACTCCCTCTTCCTCCTCTTTGCTTTCGCTCCTTTTGTGCCTTTTGAACTCTGTTTCAAGAGTTTCAGCCACTTCAAACACTCCAATATGGCGTTTTTCCAGAAACTGAATGCTTGCATGTAAATTCGACTACTTAAAATTCTCATTATTCTGAATTCTAAACAAATAATAGGCATTTTGAAGTTTTATGCGTTGGACGTAAGTCACTTTTGGCAGCAGAAAACTGCAACTAAAACGCAGCTGTGGCTGTTGTTAAAGAATCTCCAAATTTACACAAGTATGACTGGAAAACGAAGTCCGACACATCACAACAATTCTAACTCCATCAATAGCCTCATATTCTCTGCCATCAATAACAAGGATCTTTGTCAGTACATTATGACTGGCTGCACGCTCCTCCATGTATATACACTTCCATGCGGCAGTTCTAATCTGACTGATGTTGTGAGTCTTCTAGAGTGCGGTATAGTAGCTGAGAAAGAAAATGTTCATCTTTCAAAGTTATTTAGAAGCTTTTTTTGAAGCCTTTATGAACTAGAGACGAAGCATGTCTGACAGTGCAAACAACTTCTCCAAGGTTGTGTTTTTGCTGGAGCCCTGTTTTGAAATTGGCATGAAATTGTACATTTCAGTGTGATGCAATATATTAAAAATGAGGAATCAATTATGAGGCAAGGTCAGAGACCTGCAGAGACCATTTGCTGGATTGTATGAATACACAGAAACATCAACTGTGATTGGTCAGGATGCTCAAAGCACACAGTTAAAATCAATGCTGCTTAGCTTTGCTTGCCCTTTGGATGATGCTATTACTACAACCAATACTGTAAAACCCCACATTGTGGTTTATAGAAGTTGAAGTTAAAGTTGAAGTTTATTGTCATATGTACAGAGTACAGTGTACAGAGCACAATGAAATTCTCTTCACAGATAGAACATAAAGACATAAAAGACATGAAAGACAACACAGTGCAGCAACAGTAGTCTTCAGTTGTATAAAGACAGTAAAGTGACAGTGTCGTGTAAAGTGACAGTGCAGTGTAAGTGTGAAGTGTTGTGTGCTATAGCTATAGTATTACACATAGTATGATACTGTGACTCTGTACCCATATTTCAGATTTCTGGATAGAATGATGAATCATAGCTTGGTAATAATGTAATAATATAATAATTATGCTACGAGATTTGTCATTGTGACTGAGTAATCACATTAACTTAAACATCATATAATCAGCTTGTCTACACGAATAAAGCTGACAATTTATCACACTTTCTCAAGCCTCAAGCTGTGGTATACACTGAGGGAAAGGGAAGAAAAGAGTATAAAAAACACCTTCTCTTGCCATAATCTATATTTTGCTGTGTTTAACTAAAAACTAAAGTTGGTTACTCAGTTCCATGTACTTAAACAAATCCTTGATTGAATGTGTACTCTCCTGATTTAGAAAAAAAAATAAGACCTTCACTTACTAAAGACCTTTACTAAACTCTAGCTTTGCGAGGAAAATTATTTGCCTTTCCCTCAGTATCTTTTAGTCCTTTCACATTCAGTTTAATTTGTTCTGTTGATTTAGCACCTGGGCTACTCTGCCGTTGCTCAGGTTCATCACCTTTAATATATTATTTTACACAAAAAATATCTAAAAGGAGAGAAACACCACTCACCTTCAGTTCGTATGCAGTTCTCCATATAGGGAACTCATTTCTGAGGGACACTATAACAATTAAGCAATTCCTCCAGGAGCAATCAGTTTTCTGCTTTTGATTCTACATGCCCTCCAAGATTTTTAGCAGCGTATCCACGTTCCTACCCTACTCCAACCCGAGGGAAAAATGGGATGGCACAATTAGGATCGTCCCTGACAAGGATAGCGGAATACATTTTGTCATGTGGAGGGGAGGTGTATTTGTACGCAGTCAGCATTTTACCACTGAAGAGTATATTAAAGGTAGTTTGCAAATATGTCAGTGCTCTTCTCAGTCGCTGGAACTTCTGAAATAGCACTATAAACCATGACTACACACCACTTCCCTGTCGGTATGTTAAAAAACGAACCATTGCAAAAACGGTTAGTGATAACATTATTAACTTTTTAAACAATTCATCATTTTACCCTTACAGAACAGTCGGATGGAAAGTAAGACATGAACTGTGAATATAGGAATATAGGAAAATGTACTCTGATATCTATGAAGGAATTCTTCTACAGAGAATATTTCCTTCATATCATTTCAATCAAGTGTTCTCTAACAATCCTAGACACATAAAAAGAATTGGAAACTGGTTCCATGTTGGTTTTAAAAACGGCTGGAGGAGAATGCCAGGACTTGCTTCACCCGGTTTCTATGTATTTTCAGGCCTGTTGCTTCTGCTTGATTGTTTTGATGAAGTCTTTCATCAGAGTAGGGCTTTAAGCTACTCTACCCATCTGAAACGGCTCTGAAATACACCTTTAGCGCAGGCCTGATCATTCAGACACAAATTGTGCTGGCTCTGAGCTCCACAGCTCTAATTTCCAGCCTAAAGCATGATAAAGAGTCCTTAGGGCGTTTTGCCACACACACTTGTGAATACGCATGTTTTCGCTTCTGATACCTGGCGCGTAAGCAACAACTCGCTAACCTCTCTGACCTACAAACACAAATAAGCATGGAGCGGCGCATTAGGGAAACACTATCTCACCTGCAGAGCTGGAGGTATTCTGGTGATTACAGTACTGTATTGATCTAGCATCAAGTTGCCCAGAGAAGCCTTTTTAAAGCCTTTTCAGCCATTTTCCTCCAACCATTAGGCAGCGGGGCATTGATTTTTAAGAGAGAAATATATATTGTACACACGCACGTCATTGAGGGAATAGACTGGGAGGCAACAGGGTTGGCCCTTTTCTTTTGGAAAGCACAGAGGGAGTGCTGCTGGGAGGGCATTCATAATACATACTCAAATAATTCACTTCCATGCATCAGCTTTTACCTGGGAATGTAATAGCAATTATACAGGAAGGAGTTAAGTGAAGTTGACACTGTGATTTGCCTGAAAAAGACCCAGCGCAGGGGGCTGTGTGTAAACAAAAGACGACCGACTAACAAGAATTAGATTTAGAGTACAGCAAAGCTGGGGCAGCTGGTAGCCTAGTGGTTAGGGCATTTGCCCTGCGATCAGAAAGTCATGGGTTTGATTCCCATGACCGCTAGGCACCTCTGAGGTACTCTGAGGTACCGTTCCAACACACTGCTCCCCGGGCGCCGTGTTCCTGGCTGCCCCCTGCTTCACTTGGTGAATGGGTTAAATGCAGAGGTTGATGCTGTGGTGTGTTCATGTATGACCAAATGGTCACTTTCACTTTTTCACATACTCCTAACCACCACCTGTGTTACTTTATTAGTTACTTATCTATAGTATTTATACCCCAGCATTTGTGTCTATAGTATAGTATACAGAATAGTATATTTCATTTTGAGGTTTTTCTTAGATTTATTTAGACATTATATGTATATTGTACGTGCCTTTATGTCTCTGTGTGTCTGTGCAATTGTAAAATATGCTATTGTCTCTGAGTTCAATAAAGTTTTCAGATTTTTCTGATTTAAAACATGTAGGCGCAATGTATTCTAGTCAGAAGGTGAAACACTGCTGAACTGTAAGAAAGGTTAAAAAACATGCTCAGACCTGGCTGTGAATCATCTTATCACACATATGAACCTAGACAAGCTCAAATTTCAAAAAAGTATGCCGCATTACAGGTTGTTTTTCAGTATGTTATTATATAACGAGAGTGAAGTGGGTATTACAGCTTCTCACAAAGACCTTTTTCCCTAAGGGACGGATCTGTCCTCGGTACAAAACAACAAAGACTTTCTACATCTTGCCCAAACCACACTAGCCTTTGCTGACATAGATGATGTCAGGGAGTTATACAGAAGCCATTAGTGCTCTGTGTCTCCTTCTTTGACAGCTCCCGGTCTTGCCTTAATCGAAACTTTCAGTGGGTGATGAAAGGGTACATAATATCAGTGCCCATTTCATGCCGTTTAGCAAATTTGGCCTACAGCATCACGGTAAACCAGAGAAATGTGCTTCCCTCCTGGTAAAAGCTTGATACACAATATGGACAAAAGTGTTGGGGTTTCTGACCATTACACCAACAGGTACTTTAATGACACTGCATTCAAATGCATAGATTTTAATACTGAGTTGGTCCCCACCTTTCAGCTAGAACAGCTTCCACTCTTCTTGGAAGAATCTGTGGGAATTTGTGCCCTTTCATTCTGTACAGCATTTATAATGAGAAGGCCTAGATCACAATATCCATTCCAGCTCATCCCAAAGGTGTTGGATGGGGTTGAGGTCAGGGCTCTGTTTGGGCCAGACCAGTTCTTCCACACTGAACTCCCCCAACCATGTCTTTGTGGACCTCGCTTGTGTGTTGGGGCACAGTCATGCTGGAATACAAACCAATGGTTCTCAACCTTTTCAGCACTAAGGCCCACCTATCTATCATGGCATGTTGCCAAGGCCCGTTTGGCCACATTAGATTATATTAAATAACCAATTGTCTCGATTTTAGATTTGTGGCCCAATCAAAAGCCATCGCGGCCCATTAAGATTGCCCTTCGCTGGAAGTAAGGTGGCCTCGACCAAACCCTGAAAAACAGGTGTGTCCCAATATTTTTGTCCATATAGTGTATCACAACATATACTTATAACAAAGGATTCTTTTGTGACCTACTTAAAGGATCCATTTGTAAGAGCTGCAGAGCACTTGAGGGGGCACCACTAAGACCCTCTCTTCCCATTATACTGTTCAACATGGACTTTCATTTAATGCCAATATCAGCCAATCCCCACAACCTGCTTACCGTGAGCTGTCAAGGATGGTGTTGATGCGGTGGGCGATGGTGAGCACGGTGCAGTGGGCAAACTCTCGGCGAATGGTGTTCTGAATCAAGTTGTCTGTCTCTAGATCCACAGCTGCTGTGGCCTCATCCAGGATCAGGATCTTCGACTTGCGGAGCAGAGCCCTGGCCAGACACAGCAGCTGCCTCTGGCCCACGCTGTAAACACAAGTGTAATCATGTAATGAAGCAATACACCGGTGCACAGCTCCCCTCACCCTCTCAAACACAGATCAGCATCTTGCTATTTTAAGACTGAGTCAAAAAACATCTGGATTCAGATAAAATAGCAAACATACTAATTGCAATTTCGAGGTTATGCGTCTTCTGGCCTGTTCATTTATATTCTGCAATATGCGGTGGAGATTATAGAAATTCAAAGGTATGTGCAAGATTTTATTATTATATGCAATAGTCTTATGTCAATTTTACCTATATATTACTCTGTTATGAGCAATAATACCACTTGTGTTACTAGTAATTCACTTAACTGTAAGTTATTTATCTATAGTAATTTTACTCAATTTTTTACTCCATTTTTTATTACATTAATTTAGACTTTATATTTCATGCTGTTCCTGTCTCCATGTCTCCATGTCTCCATGTGTTTGTGCAGTAATAATATAAGTAATTTCCTCCGGCATCGATTCTGATTCTGATTAATTAATAAGACTGTGCCTGGCAACCTACGCATTACTCCCGCTCTTGTCACTCGGCGTCATCAGATGTGTATAACAACCATTGCTACCTCAACTAATGACATGCATACTATTAAGATTAGCTGATAATTACTATTAACTGAGCCAATTATAATCAAGGTGTTTCATTATTTTGGGAACTGGCAAGACAGTAATTATTATTATTATTATTATTATTATTATTTTTATTACTATTATTATTATTATTATTATTATTATTACTATTATTATTATTATCATTATTACTATTATTATTATTCCTACAAAATCTGGAAACTCCATTGTTCCATATATTGCTTTGAAGTGAGCACTACAGATCATTAATAATGGTGTTTGCAACTAGAAATCCTACCTGAGGTTTTCTCCTCCTTCTGCAACTTCATGCTGAAGCCCTGCTGCAAGACTCGCCACAAACTCCTTCAGATGAGCCAGTTCCAGGACTTTCCAGATATCCTCATCGCTGACCTTCTCAAACGGGTCGAGATTCATTCGCAGAGTTCCGGAGAACAGCACGGGGTCCTGTGAATAAGGCCAGAATCATGAAAACAATTATACTGGATTGCATTCCATTCAGTTGGTTAATTAAAAAAGCACAGGATGCTGGATGGATCTCCAGCAGTGAGGCTGCACATTCCCCTGTCTAATGAGTTTATACTGTCCAAATGTATCTGTCTTACTGGGAAGTACAATTCTTTTAGGTAGAAATATCCTCTCATATACAGTTCTGGGAAAAAAAATAGACCACTACAGATTATTTTTAAATACGACAACCATTCCATGCCAATGTCTGTTAAATTCCTATACAAGCACCTCATTCGGAGAAACTGAAACTGCAGTGGTCTTTTATTTTTTTTTACAGAACTGTAGACTTCAGCCCCACATGCCTCCATACACAAGTGTATTTATACAAGTGTGCAGATTCACTAGATGGACAAAAGTAGTGGGATATCTGGCCATTATGCCCACAAGGATTTTAAAGACATTGCCTTCAAACACATAGATTTTAATAAGGAGTTGGTTCTCCATTTGCAGCTATGACAGCTTTTTCTCTTTTTGGAAGGCTTTCCGCGAGATTTGGGAGTGGGGATTTTGTGCCCAGGCCTGGCTCACAACCTCCATTCCAGGTTATTCCAAAGGTGTTGGATGGGGTTGAGGTCAGGGCTCTGTTCGGGCCAGTAGTTCTTCCTCACCGAACTCATCCAATCATATCTTTATGGAGCTTGCTTTGTGCACTGGGTCACAGTCATGCTGGAATAGAAAAGGACCTTCGCCAAACTGTGTCCAAAATATTGGTCTGCTGAAGCAGTAAGATTACCCTTCACTGGAATGAAAGTTAAAACCCTGAATTAAGAGGTGTGTCCCAATACTTTTGTACATATAACGCATTTTTCAGTCACCTGTGGAATGATGGTCAGTCTGCTCCTGAGGTCATGGAGCCCTATGCTGGCAATGTCAACCCCATCTATGAGGATTCGTCCCTCAGCTGCCTCAATGACGCGGAACAGGCAGTTGGTCAGACTGGACTTTCCCGCGCCGGTTCGACCCACTATACCAATCTGAAAGCCAAGAGGAAAACATGAAGCAAGAGGCTGATAAATTACAAAGAGTAAATCTTTATATAGAAAGAGCATTAAGTGAGCCGCATCACACACAAGAGATTGCACTAGACCTGATTACGTGAGGTTCCTGCTATAATTCACAAAAGACAGAATAAAAATAAACTAAATGAATATAATCATCAACAAGTGAATGAATCAATAATCAAGGTCACCAATCAGTGATTTGCTGCTTTAAGGTTTTTTTATGCTGGAGGATACTCAAGTATCATTTAAAATCTCACAGTGATTACAACATTCCAAAAGTGCTCTCTTTCCGTTTTGATCTTTTTCTGGCCAATTACCTGGACATTTCACTGTATTTACTTTTCTCACATTTATATCAAGACATCACTAATTCAGAAGAGCCACACTGACACATGTACTCATTTGTCTCATTGCTGATACTGAATTATACACATACTAGAATGCAGTAAAGAGGTGGAATTGGATAGCCGAGAATTCTAACAGGCCGATTAGCAGCAACATGGCTTAGTCAGAAACGAGGATGGATTTGTGTTGCCTGGCATGAAGTCGAAATGTTATCTTTCAAATGTGAATGAGAGAGAATGAAGGATGACCAAAGCCTAAGAAATGAAATACAGCCTCTGGATAGAAGCCATTGAACTCCATAGAAATGTAAAACATCTTACTCAGAATAAGAAACTCAGAGCTTGACGCACTAAGCCAGTTTCAAGGGAAAACACACACAGTCCACCTTTGTGGGATGTATAAAACTGGTGTCAAGCTTTATCCTGCAGTTTTTTCAAGGTCGAGAGCTTAGTGAATGCATTTCTGTCTAACATGAATACACATTCGAGGGGCTGGGGGAGTATTGTGCAAAAGGTGGGCGGGGGCTGATTTTATGGACGCTCGGGTGTTGGAAGAGATCTCAGAGAACTTCATTTATCCCGGAGGAAATAAATGACGCGGAACAGGCAGAACAGACAGAACATGCTATGAATGCAGATCTCTAAAAACCTGACATGGCTTTGCCATCACCTCTCCTGCCTCCCCCCTACAGGTTTCTTCTACATGAGAGCGATCAGAAACTTACAATGCATTCTTGATCTGCATTTAACTCATTCAGCAATTGAAAATGTGGGCAGCCAGAGAGTAGGCACCCAGGCAGCAGCATATGGAAACAGTCTCTTGCTCAAGGGTGCCATGGGCAGTCCTGGGATTAGAACCCACAACCTTCAAATCGCACCATACACACACCATACATACCGGTGCTGCCACCCATAACTTAACACTACCACTTAATTGACTCAGCCATACTAGCCAGCGTATATTCCAGATATGTACTGCACCTCTGAACTCCGACGTATCTTTGGAAATATGAGCCTGAAAGGAGCCGGAAAGGACAACCATTAGAATAACAGTTTAAATTCTCGGGCATCAGATGCAAACTTTGCTGATGTGAAATAACACCCCTGGAGAATGTTCTGGCGTGAAAGAACTAATCTCGCTTCATTCTCTTGTTTGTCTTGAGCTTATTCATGACGCCATTCTTTCACTGCGCCTTAAACTCTAGCAAGAGGGGCTGCATGATAAGCTGCAGTCTTCGTCAACTGGACACTAAATCCAGCTGCATTATGAGAGCACAGACATGTTTTGTGCCTTGGCTGCATTCATACAGACGCTACATAAATTCACAAGAACAATGAGAATGTTCACAGTTTTGATTGGATATCCACATCGAGGAGCAAAATGTTATATTTAGACTAACGAATGTGTGAATTTTGAACATAACCTTGCCAGTCACTTGGACATAAAAGGAAGATCTGACATCATGTCGAAGGTGTGGTAAAAAATGGTGAAGCAACACAAAGTAAGCAGGAAAGAATCTAGAGTGTTGGCAGAATCATTCAAACATCTGCCAGATGGAAGAGGCTTGAGGGTACAAGGCGTCTTTGTGCCTCTTCCCATTCTCAAAGCTGTCAAAAATGTCAGCTGTCTTTCAAGCATGCCAATCTTCACTTCACTGCTCTTTACGTACTGGTAGCTGCAGCAAGCTATCATTCTAAATTACAGAGGCTTTTTTTTTTTACATAATCACAGCCACGTGGTACTACCTTTTAATAGAAAAGATGAGCCCTGGGCCTTGCGCTGAACAGCCACAGCACTAAAACCAGTGGCAGATGAAGTTGCGGTGGTGTCCTAGTGCGTGGAATCCTTCCCTCTGGACCAAGAGGTCATGGGTTTGAATCCTACCTTCAGAATACCACCACTGGGTTCTGGAGCAAGATCCTTAAGCATTTACTTATGAGGGGAAGGATCTGAGCAACTGATAAAGGCTAAGTTGTGATGGCCAGAAGGCTGGATCAGAATATCTCCAAAATAGTAGATGTGGTGTAACGCGACATGAAGTATGAAGTGGTGAGTGCCTATCAAAAGTGACCCAAGAAGGATAACCAGTGGACCGTTGACAGGGTCTCCTGACCCTTGCTCCATCCAATAAGTATAAGTCTAGCACAGAGCAAGCAAGGAGAAAAGATCCTAATCTGTCAAAGTGATCATTTTGAACACACCAAAGCACAAAGTGTGAACAGCACGAGATTCTTTCTCTGCATCTAATCCATTCCCCAGAGTGATCCAGGGGGCAGCCAGAAACACAGCGCCCAGGGAGCAATGTGTGGGATTGGTACGTTGCTCAAGGGTACCTGGGACTTGAACCCACGGCCTTCTGATCACAGGGGCTACTCCCTAACCACTAGTCCACCATCTGCCCCAAGTATAACTGATCAAGATTCCCACTAATTCACCTAAATTCAGTAAAGACTGTTCATTCTTTGTATAAAGTCTTGTTCAAAGGCATGGAATAGTGCCATACTTTTAAAATAAAGTGTACCATAATTGGCTATGTCTGTCTAGAAAATGTGAAGTGTGGTTGCATTGTTGTTATAAAACCAGTGTTTGGAACAATTTAAAAAAGTTTATCTAAAAACTATTCAAACCCAAATCATCTGATTCAGAGGCCAGTACTTAAACTACCAGAGGGGGCAGGAATTCAGCAGCTCTTGGGGAGAACGGCTGTGTGGCAGCATTCACAGGCTGAATATTTTTCATTAAACCACCACAAAGAGTGACTCGTCGTTTTTCTAATCAACCTGAAATTTAGCATCTTGAAGCCCATTTATGAATGAGCTGCGCATTTTGAGCTGCGTCTCTTTTACTCTGGGCATATGTTTTGTCCCTTTGCAGGCAGCATAGGCGTAACATTGTAATGTTCACAACACTAGCTCTCCAATACAGACTCATAAGGTGACTCACCCATTCATTACGGAGGAGACTCAAACACAAAAATCGGATTTTTAAATGATCAATGCTAGGGCTCTGATTGACAAACGCAGCACACTGGATATTAACGAACGCTTTGACATTGGACTTTAGCCAAAATTCAGTATGGGCTCCAACAAGAAGCAATGCCAAAAAGAGGATGGAATAAAAATAATAATACAATAGTAATTTAATTATAATGTTTTTTGAGTTGACTGGTTTCACCAACAACGGGGACTTTCCGCCAACAGATGAACAAATGCAAAAATGGTGGCCTTCTCTTAAACTACCTGTCTCTGATGCTTTGGAGAAGGTCTTATACCTAAATTATTCGAGTTCCCCTTCCTCAGGCAGCATGGCAAAAATTGCGCTATTCATTTGCACTCCACTCCTGAGTCTCACATGTCATACCTTCCACATCTCTCACGTCACTTTTCATTTTTCCTGTTGATAGAGTACAATGCCAAGACCCCCTCTCACCATCCTCTTGAAATAGAACTGTTCTCCGGCTATTGCTGCTGTGTCATTACACGGGGAGGTGTGTTGACACTTTTGCCAGCTCTTGAACCCAACGGGTGTCTGATTTTAATTTCAGCACCATATTGCTGGCATTGGCCCCGCATGCTAACAAGTGTACCTTCTCTGTGCTTTCAACGTTGCAGGTTATCCCACGAAGGACCAGGTCCAGCTCAGGTCGGTATCGCACTTTGTAGTCCTCGAAGAAGACCTTCCCGCTGGAAGGCCAATTGTCTGGAGGCCGTTTTTCTGTGATCCATTCAGCCTAACACACAACCGAGGAAAAAATAAGATTCGCAGATTAAACACAACACCCCTTTAGTGAAACTTCAATCCCTCCAGTTCATACATAACTAGCAAATTAGCTGTATATTAGTTACTGAATAATGATACATTCTTAAAGGAATGGTCCAACAGATTTCGCTGAATGCGCTGGAGCTAAGAAGCTAATGTTGCTACACCGGAAGTCAATAGTCACCTAACATCTTAACCACATCCTGGTCCTCCGGGATACTCAGGCTTGTTAAGCTGGTAAATAGAAAACTGTATACATTTGATTTTTTGCTGAACCACTCCTTTAAGATTAAGATTTAAATAAGAACCCTTAGGCTTAATCCACATATAAACCCAACTTCATGCTAATTCACAGTATACACACTCACTAGCCACATTGTTAGATACACCTTGCTAGTGTGAGGAACAAAGTACGAAGAATTAACCCCCTTTTGTCGTAATTCTTCAAAAGTGTTCTATTGGATTGAGATGTGGGGACTGTGGTGAGCATTTGAGTACAGCAACTCATTGCCGTTGTTACGAAACCAATTTCTGAGACATAGTGCTTTATTGCGCTGAAAGTAGTCACCACACTGTGGAAATAAGGGGATGGACATGGTCAATTTAAACGGCTGGTGTTTAAACGATGCTCATTTGACAGTAAGGGGCTCTAAATAATATATATCCTCCACACCATTACACTAACACCACCAGCCTGAACCGCTGACACAATGCAGGATGGATCCATGCTTTCATGTTGTTTTTATCAATTTCTTACTGACCATCCGAATGCCGCAGCAGAAAACAAGACAGAGCAGGCAATGTTCCTCCAATCTGTAACATCCGTTTCCTGTTCGTAATCGACATGAGTGTCGCTCAGTGTGGTCTTGGGTTTCTGTGATTCAAGGTTTGATGTGTTGTATGCCCAGAGATGCTCTTCTGCTCTTCTCTTCTTGGTTATAATAAGTGGTTGTTTGAGTTATTGTTGCCTTCCTGTCAGCTCGAACCAGTCTGGCCATTCTCTTCTGACCTCTGGCATCAATAAAGCAGAGAACTGTTGCTCTCTTTTTCAGACCATTTCTCTTTTATACCCGAGAGATGGCCAAGCGTGAAAATCCCGATAGATCAGCAGTTTCTGAACTGCTCAGACCAGGCTGTCTGGCACTAAAAACCGTGCCACATTCAAAGTCACTTAAATTGCCCGTCTTCCTCATTCTGATGCTCGGTTTCAACTTCATTTACATCTTCGGCATTTATCAGACGCTTTTATCCAAAGCGACTTACATTCTCAATCTACAGGGACATTCTCCCTGGAGCAACTTGGGGTTAAGGGTCTTGCTCGGTGGTGCTAAGGTAGGATTCGAACACATGACCAAAGGAAAGTATCCTACCTACTAGGCCACCACCACCACCAGCACGACTTCGACCGGTAATCTTAGTCATGCCAACATGTTTAAAAGTGAACTGCTGCCATGTGATTGACAGATTAGATACTTGAGTTAATGAGCAGTTGAACAGGTGTACCTAATATAGCTAATGAGTGTATACACACACACACACAGGTCCACAGCACTGCACACACACTGTTTTATTCTAATGCCCTTGAATCATCAGCAGATGATCCACCCCTGCTGACTTACTGAGTAAACTGTATTGTTCTAGAGAGGAAAGAAATGGACCTTATAATTAAAACTGCGTACCTCGTTTTTAATCTCTGTGTATTCGCTGACCCTCTCCACAGCCACGATGTTGGTCTCCAGCTCTGATGTCATTCTTACAAGCCAGTTTAAAGTCTGAGTCACCTAATAGTCATAGAAGTGGACAGCAAGTGTAAAATCTCCCTTTCCTTTGTTCTTACAGACCCACAGTCATGCAATAATATGATCAAAGAAACAAAAAAAACACAAATAGGCTCCAGGTATTCATTTTTGAAGAATTTGTCAAAAGTATCCTGAAAATAAAAAGCAAATCCTAGTGGTTTGAAAATGCCAATCAAGCTGGATTGCATTCAAATGAATTAAAAAAAATAGTAGCACTGACACATTCATTAATTAAAATTACAGTGTCAACACCATTTTTTAAACGCACATTTTCATGCTAAGCTTCACGCTTAGTATAATCCAAAGTTCTAGGCTGAAGTACTTGGTAATGATGCTTCATATGGGTGTTATAAATGAAACATGTCCATTACTTTATTTTAAAATCCCTAAAGTCAATATAATGTTATTTTCTTAATACACCATCTCATATAGCATACGCTGCTCATGAATATAAACAAAGTTACTACATTATTCAGCTTATGCATGTCTTATGAAGTCCCTATGGAGGCTGCCTTAAAGTTAAAAATGCCAGGAGGTCAGACCTGAGCCTTTCACTACAGAATGTAAACTGAATTGAATTGTTCTTTATATAACTACCTATATAATGAATTATGTAAGTGCGCAATAAAAAAAAAAAACATCTAAGGATTAAAGAACGTGGCCTTACATTTAAGGCATAGGAGATGGATAGTCCCACCAGTCCACTGTCCAAGTCGCCTCGAGATATTACCGCAAGCAACGCTGAGAAGAACACCACCAAATTCCCCAGGGACTCCAGCCGGATGGCTAGCCATCTGCAATATAGTAATGAACAAGGTTTATAAGAAGCACATAAGATGGAATTCAGTGAGGGATATGATAGACACGATCCGACATGAGAACCTTTCCTTCACATCATAAGGACTAGCAAAGGTGCAGACCTGTTGGAAACGATCCAAGGGTAGACGCTCTTTAGGTTGTCGTCAATAGTGACTTTGTTGCGCGTCAGGAAGCGCTCCTGGTGCCCGTAGGCCCGGATGACGGAGAGGCCCGAGACAGTTTCTCCAAAGTGAGAGTAGATAGGAGAGCGAGAGACGGAGTCCAGCCTCCTCAGTTGCCTGGACGTGGCCACGTAGAACCTCTGCAACACAACGGAAAACACGCAGGAACATAAGGAGTGAGTAACAGCTTGATACACACACGTCAGCAAGCTGTTGACCAGATGCAGAGAACCATATTTATCACCAATCTGGACACTGAGAGTTTTTTGTTAACGTCCAGTTATACTAAACACCGAAGGATCTCTCAGAATTACCTGAACAAAGTAGTAGCCGACTGCAATAGGCAAAATGACCACTGCGAAGAACGGCGTGGCGAGGCAGATGACGAACAACGTGCCGAGGACCCCCAGCAGACAGAGGACCCAAGAGCGGAAAGACATGGGGATCATCTCATCCACAGTAAATATGTCCTAATGAAGAAGAGAGCATGATGATGTACTGAAAAGTATGCTCCCAGACAGAATATCACAGGCAAAATAAATTGTATGCTGATGGTGCCATGTCATTATTCACACTCTATTCATTATTTCTGTGCTGCTAGCCAGGTTATCGTCAGGTTTGGTGAGATCAGTGGCTGCCTGCTGACATTCGGCCCGAAATCCTGATACCTATCAATGTCTGTAACAAGAGCACTCCACAAAATAAAACGAGTCATATTTAAGAGAATGATTGAAAGCAGCACAGATATAGTCAACATAATAAGGGAAGATGTCAGCAAATAGGAAAAATGAAAAGAAAAGTTTGACAGTAAAGTAAAGAATATTTGTGAAGAAAGTCTTTATTTTTAACCACAACATTAGGTTACTTTCAGATATGCTGGAAGTACGGGGTCTGAACGTCCCATATTTTAGGATTTAGAGACTGAAGCAGTTAAAGATTGATTTAAAAATGTAATTTTGTAAAATGTAAATGTGCTCAGGAATTTGATCAAAAAAATGTTGTCGGGGACGGCTCTACATATCAGACATATGAAACGCTGGTGGTTGGCAGGGAACTCCTGTTGTACTGAAGTTCTTACGCCTCTTGTTGCTATTGGGAAAAGGTACACTATGTGGATAAAAGTATTTGGACACTTGACCATTACATCAACAGGGACTGACATTACATTCAAATACATAGACTTTAATGTGGAGTTGACCTCCCCCCTGTTCAGTTAGAACAGCTTCCACTCTTCTTGGAAGATTTTGGAGTTTCTGTGGAAGTTTCTGTGCCCATTCATTCCGTAGAGCATTTATGAGGTCAGGTACTGATGCTGGATGAGAAGCCCTGGCTCCAAAAAAAATCCAGTTCATCTCAATGTTTTGTTGGGGTTGAGGTTAAGGCTCTGTGCGGGCCAGTCAAGTTCTTCCACACAGAACTCATTCAACCAGGAATGAAGCACCTTTTCCCAAACCGTCTACAAAGTTGGAAGCTTGGTCATTGTCCGAAATGTCTTGGTCTGCTGAAGTATTAAGATTACCCTTCACTTGAAGTAAAGGGGACTAGCCCAAAATACAATACTTTTGTCCCAATACTTTTGTCCATATACTGTAACCTACCCATCTCTGACCAGCAGTGTGTCAACACTACTAACGTTCATTAATTTGTTCATTAATAAAGTTTTGTCTGTACCTTTGCAAAGCGGTTGACTACCCTGCCTGATGGCGTGGTATCAAAGAACAGCATAGGCGCTCGTAGGATGTTGGACAGAAGTCGAGCATGTAGACCCCTGGACGCATGGATAGCACCGTCGGCCAGAAGCAAAGTGCCCACAAACACCAGGAAACCTGCCAGAAAGGACATCGATAAGGTAAGACCATGTCATTAAGACCCCCAAAGACACTTCAGAGAAGGCTTGTTAGCATATTAGCATTCTTTCTTCACTTATTGAATCTTACGTTTGCTACTTTCTCCTAATTTGATTTCTAGTTTGACTTTTTTGTTTTACACCCAGCAGCCACGGTTCTTACAGCTCTTGCTGGGCACTTACCCTTCGTGCAGAATGGAAAAGTGGTGGCCGAATCCAAAATGACTCAAAATGATGTCACATAGAGTGTTACATTGGATGTGAAGGCCATTAGCCCTCGGTCATGTTGCGCACGCTAGGAGTGATGAGTCACTGCAGGTTCAGACATTGTGAACCTCTAACGACATATTTATTCATCTCTTATGATATTATAAACACTTTTTGTACTTCAACCAAGAACAATACAGGTAAGTCTTTCAAAGAAAGAATACAGCAATGAATGTGCCAAGTTCAAGCTCGCACTAACTGCATTCAGAAAGCTTGAAAAAGGTCCCTCTATTCCTACGGGGGGCCGCTTGCCTCCATATTTCCTTGATGTGGGCGGGGACATTTTATTTATATTTGCCCTTACAGAACAAAAGACATGACATTCATTTGTTTCTCATATCTTTTCACATGCAAACCTCACTTTTATTTTTCAGGCAGTGGTGGGCTCACAACCCTCGGGGCCTTCTGGTTCTTCAAAGAAGGCCTAAGGACTTTCAGGTCATTTTTATTCAATACAATCATGTTTGTACTTCGTCCTTGAACTTCAGTAGTAAGTTTCGTTTGGAAACAAAAAGATTAGACGCATATCTTAAATGGCCAAAGGAAAATTATTCATTTGTTTCTGTTTAGTATCTAAGAAGTTAAAGTGCTAACATGTCCTAGTGCTAACAGAAACCCAACCCACAGGTTTCTGTCACAAGGTCACAGTTAATCATATTTAGGTCACAGCCACAAGTCTGCTGGATGTGGTTTGAGTGGGTTAAGAAAGATGTTTAGTGTTTGTTAGTGTTATTAGCCTTAACTTGAAAAAATAAATAAAACTTGGACTCTAGGCCTAATTATGTCTTGGCTGATCGACTGCATTTGGGTACATGAATAATTGTGCACATACAATGTTTTACCACACAATTCTTTTAACTACACCAAACTCGGCACCAACATGTCATATGTCACATGTCAATTCTCAGGTCCATCTTTCTTAAATCAGCTTTTCCCAACATTCAGAACGTAAATGTCTGCTTCTAAAACTAATAAATATTTTCTCATGGCTTCTGCTGTAGAATGTCCATAATATTTCTCATAGCTGGCTTTATTTTATAGCAACATTTCATTATAACATTGTTTTCTTCTTTGGAACAATCAGGTTTAAATAAGCTGTTCTTGTAACGGTTGGGTCAGTGGCCACTAGAGGCCACTGTTTTTGTGTTGGTTTTCGGTGTCTTTTATTTTGATATCCCGTTCTGTTTTCCCTGCCTGTTTTCTGGTCCCACCTGTGTTGCGTTTGTTTCCCTGATTTCTGTGGACCTTTATGTTCTGTGTATTCACCAGTCTGTGTCAGTCCATCGCCTCATTTACCTCGTTTGTAGCCGCATCTCGTTTTCACGTTCAAGTTCTAGTGACGGCCACTGAGCCTGGTTTGTTTTCTTGTCTCATGTACTTTGAATAAAAACCACAGAATGGATTCACGTTTTCACATCTGGAGGAAGCTCTGAGAGGGACTAGCCCCCTCGACCGCAACAGTTCTTTATGATCATCTTTTTGAAATGTGTCTTCATAAAGAAACACTTTCATTCTAGCATTATTTAAAGGTTTGATAATCTCATTTGCATTTGCTAATACTTTTGTGAAACTATTAAGATAGAGTATAAAGACTCATAAGAGAGTAAGTAATCAATGCGGTAGACAGGGTTTATTGTTCGAGAAAGTCTGTTTGCTCCTCTCTTGTTTGCTCTTTCTTTGTTTTAACATGCACATTTTTTCAAATTTGATATGTTCTAGTTCCTGGCAGAGATTCGATTCTTGATATTTTATGCATTACAAAATGTCTCGGTTCTCACCGCCCACTCTACTCTGATGGGGTGCTATTATGATTCTTCCCTCTGGGATTCCTTCTCTAGCTCCACTCACCCCTCACCTTAGCTGAATTATCTTCTGTGTGTTTTTATGGATCTGCATTGTGCCTGCCTGGTTGTGTTTTGCCCCCCAACAGCTGTTGTGCCTACATGCATTGCTCATGCAGGCTTCGTCTCAGATGCCCCATAGTCACAGATGCCTGGTCTTGATAACTGACAGTGGTTTCCATGAAAGATGAGGCAGTTGTGAATATCAATATGGATTTTTCACCCAAACTATGGCTGATAGAAGGGAAGCCAGAGAAGAAAAACACAAGCCAACCCAGCTCTCCAACTGAAGGGTGCCCTATAACATATACAACAATACATAGCCATGCACTTAATATATCCTTATTATTGTGCCCTATTTAGATTTAATTGAGATGAATAGGGTATTTTTATTTCTAGGAAATGAAATCAAAGGATGAGCATCTATGAGTTACTACGGTAGAGCCCCATTGTGTTTTCATATTCTAAACCACTTCTTTTGTTTTAGCATCTGTCGTTGGTGCTCGAGCCTCTGCAAAGCTATTTAGGTATTTCCGTCATCATCTTTTGTTGTGCAAAAGAGCCGTTAAAAACAAACACAGCATGTCTTTTCTCTTGCACCTTGCCTTCTGGTTTTTCTATTGGATGTGTGAAGTGCCTGGCATTTACATATTAAAGGATGACGCTCTCATTTGGTGAAACTATGTACAGTCTGATGAAAGTCTTAGCAAAATGTTCTCTGGAGAAAGCGTACATATGACCAAGATAAGCCATTTGGATTCTTCAGTTGCTAATTTCATTGCTTCTTCTCTGTGATGGAGAACCTGTTGTATACATTTCTTTAAAGTTCTCAAAGTGGGGTGAGTCCCATCTGAGAGCCAGTCTGTAAACATTGACATGGGCCAATATCCTCTATACAAGGGGTCGCCAACTCCAGTGCTGGAGAGCTAATGTCCAGCACAGTTTGATGGTAGTTCTCCTCAAACACATTCACTAAACCTGACAATTAACTGGTGAGGAGAACCAGGTGTTTCTGAGCAGGGAAATCACCTCCAGGACCGGAGTTGGCGATCCCTGCTCTATTCATTGACTATATTCATCAGTAGCTAACGTGTGAACTGGGGATGATGGTATAGACAAAAGAACCAATAGTGACATATAAAAAAATCCTTTGATGTTATTTTTAAATTCAATTATTATTTTTTTTCACTCTCGGTCCCAGTTCAAGTGTCTCTAATAAACTGCAACAGTGCAACTGTTGGTTACAGTCACTGTCACAGCTGGGTTACAGTATCACAGCGTTTATGCAGATACGCAAGTACACTATATGGACAAAATGCATGCTATAAATAGCAACCCTATGTTCTATTACATAATTACACCTGTGTAAACACTCTCATAATGTAAGAAAATGCCCACCTCCTATGCTGTTTCTGTACTGTTCTAATGCAGTCAATATAACACGGGACCTTAAACCCATCAAATAAGAAGACACTATGGAATTTAAACCGCAGTGTCACAATTCTGTTTCATTATATACATATAAACTATAAATTTATAGTATATAGCTCATTTAGATATCTATAGCATTTGTGTTTATAGCATATTCTGTTTTGTATTTTGTATTTATACATATTGTTCTTGTCTCTGTGTCTCTGTGTGTCTGTGCAATCGTAACAGAAGCAATTTCCTCCAGGATAAATGAAGTTTTTCAGATTCTGATCCTCTGTATAGATTATCTGTGCTGGTCCTTTTAGGTAAGTTACAGGTCATTTGGGGTAATTTTCCTTCACTGTGAAGGAAAAGAAACTTTTCCAAACAGACTAGAAATGAGTTTCATTTGTGAGCAGTAAGCTTTACATTTCATTGTGAGGCAACTGGCTCTGGTGGCTAGTTTATAGAGGTAAAAGCAAAAGCAGAGAGGGGAAGCATTTCAAAAAGGTGAAAACAGGTACTAATGAAAAATTAGCCAATAATCAAACACCAAGCCTGCTCATTGGCTGTGTAAATCATCGCTGCCCCCCTGCCCTCCATCCAGGACCTGTACCTCTTGTAAGGTCTGGTATGAGAGACGAAGGGGAGTGGCAAGCTGATTCGACTGAGCAGTCCAATCCGGAACAGGACTCCAGGGTAATCAACAAACCAATCAGGACAAGATCAGCATCACCTGAGTACTAGGGCAGGACATGTATATATTCTGTAACAACTAGAACTGCAGTGCGAAGTATACTTGCCTAGTCCTGTTTACCGAGCCTTCTGATTCTACTTGCCTGTTCTGTGTTTTTGACCCTTTTTCTGCCCTGTGACTACCCGCTTCTCGTGTTGGACCTTCTTTGGATTTTACTGGTTTTTGACTGTTTGGATTACGGACTTGGTTATTCTCTTTTGCTTATTAAATATTCTCAGTTCTTACTCTGCGACTGGATTCCTTTCTGTCACACACGTTACAGTAGTTCAGGATTACAACACAGTTCTCTAGTATTTAGAGATAAGTAGCAACTGGTTTCTTTGCTCCGCCCTCTTTACTTTGTTAGTGCAGTGTGTTTCTTCTTAGATGCTCTTAAACAGGAATTCCCAAACTTTTGGAGCTCATGGCCCACAGAACCTGCCACAAAAGTGTCCCTGGGCTAAAATAGGTTTTACCTGATCTGAGATGGACTAGTAAATAGGTTCAGCTGCAGATGGAGCTCTGGCTCAGTTCAACAGGTTTTAATCCAAACTCACCATGTTTATTCTCCAACTGAGAGAATACAGGGAAGGTTTCAGATAACAAGAGCTCAGTAACTCAGTTTATCTTTGGTTTTCTCAGTTTTCTCAGTCTAAGAACTGTGGATGAGAAATGTTTACTGAAAGAGGAACTGCCAATAGGAACAGCATCTCCATGAAGGCTAAACTTGGTCTGCAGTGTTTATGGAGGTGAATGTGTCCCAGCAGATCATTGTCTAGAGCATTACATTGCCTCCAACAGCTTTCCGTCTACCTTTAGTGCCTCGCCTGCTTCCAACACACCAGCTTTAAGAAATTACTGTTCATTTCTTGTGCAATAAATCTGACCATTTTAATGTTGTGGCTGACCGGTGTAGTAATGCTATATAAATTGTTCATAACTTTAAAAATGATTACAGTTCTAAATCGAATTGATCTGATGTGGTAGTTTTAGTCACATGCTGGTTTTTCACTCTGGGTGTTGGAAGATCAGCTTTTTGTTAATGTAGAGTGTTCTGGTTTTTGTTTATGCAATTTTTTAAATGAAGATTGTATCAGTAAGAATTTAATATAAAGAAAAGTAAAGAATAGAAAAATGAGAATCAAGAAATGTAATCTGGCTGTTTTTCTTGGTTCATCAGTTGAACTTCTAAATGAATTATTTGCCTCAGTCCAGCAAATCTGGATCAAGCCTGCCCTCTGCAGGCAGACTCTCACACCTGCATCTGTGTTTCACAGTGTTGATTATTGCTTCTGTTATAAGAACCACTTGTGAAATCAGCTCACATACATATCTGTGTTTTAGACAGAATTCAAGTGTTCAAGCAGATTTAAAAATCTGCTTATCTGGCCACGTGTTGCAAATGTCTTGGAGATCAAAATAGATGATGTGTGTTTATTTGGCTCTTGAAAGTGTGTGATGATCTGCTGGAAAATGACTTTGTGGAACTGGACCACTGGTCTCCAAGAGCAGCAGAAGCAGTGCTGAGTTGTGTATGTAGTACTAGCGCCCCCTGCTGAGAAAAGCAAGGCTCTACCTCAGTCATGTGACTTTTTGTAGCGCGTATCAGTGTTTCCTGTCACTGTGGGCTGCAGAGCACAGTAGTAGAGAGCAGAGTCTGATACTGCAGCAGAGGAGA
>JBBPDB010000001.1:6730521-6749521 GCA_037974465.1 Brachypetersius altus
TATTAAAATTGGCATTTAAGGCATTTTTTGACCAAAACACAACAACGCGGTTTATAGGTCATTCTTTAAAAAAAATGGCAAAGTCTCGTGTCTCGTCTCGCCTCGTGGGAAAAGCGTCTCGTCACACCCCTAGTGTTTAATTAACAGGAGTTCTTCATCAAGAGTTCATTAGTGGAATTTCTTGCCTTCTTAATGTTTTGGGATTATCACTTGTGATGGTCGGGTTGGTCCACAGTTAGTGATCCTGTTCCACTACGGTTCTACTGCACATTATGGCAAGAAGCACTTAACTAAGTAAAAAAGGACAATAATCCATCATTTCCTTATTACAAAACTTATTCTGGTTTGTTTAACTCTTTTTTTGTTTACTGCATAATTCCATGTGTTCCTTCGTTGTTTCGTTGGTTCTACATTGTAGAAAATAATAAAAAAAAATAATTGGTAGTGTATTAAGATCATTTTAATTTGTATATATTGTTATGTTGTTTGCATTTCTGCATATTTATTCTACTGCATTGTATTTACTGTTTCTAGTCATTGCACTGTCACACATGAAGGAATATTGAGAAACAGGTCCCTGCTGTAAAGGTACATAGAGGATACCTGTGTATAGGGGAAATGCGAAGCACACCGTGTTACAGTCTACAGGGTCTGGAGGATAATGAGTGGCCCATTTGCTTTTCCTCCACTACAGTTTTCACTGTAGGAATAAGCGTCAGTTTATTCATTTTCAGTTTTCCAGTTATTATTGTTCTCCTTTCCACTTCCATCTGCCATCTTGGATATCCAAAACTCACTCTTGCAATTAGCCCCTCTCTCAACCTGCAGTCACAGTATTACTAGTCAGAAACCACATAATAAACATATTTGAGAATCCTTAAAGAGGAATTCTTTTTAAAAATGTATTTTAACTCCCCTTTTTTGAAATAAACAAGTGACATGGGGGGCAAATTAAATGGTTAAAAAGACTAGAGACGGAAGTTTTCTTGTATTTCATCATGTTGACTTGGGTAATCTTTAGTTTAAGAGTAAAACTGTCCACATTATTTCACAAAATACCTCTTTAAAAAACACGTTTAGATTTATGAGTACATAGTATTATATAAAGCAGATATATATAGGGCATTCTTTTTATAAATTTCCCATTTAAGATGTTTTCTGTACTGAGGGAAGCAGGTCAAGAAAAATACCAACACTCCAGAATCAAAGGAGCTGTTTACTTCAGCAACATCAAAAACGATGATGGCAGACTTAGACGCTTACCTAACCTGCACTTGAGTCACAGAGAGATACTGTATTTTATTCAGCATTATGCGATGGCATTTTGCTGTTTGACCAAAACTGCAGTATGTATTATTTAAGTGGACGCTAAGAGCGAACAAAAGCCGGCGCTGAGGCAGAGGGGTTAGAGAGCAAAGAGATGCCTGAGTGCAGAGACCTCAAGGCTTTCAAGTGAACATCCCTCCCCACTCGCTGCTCTCCGGCTCCTGCTTTTCAAACCATGCGCGGCGTCTGAAAAGAGCCTTTCAGTTTCGGAGCGAGCACTCTCTCTCTGGTCTGGGGGCACAAAAGCTGTGCACGGTCAAGAAACAGGGCTGAACCATTCACATCTGCCTCCCGTGGTGGAAAGCAATGATGAGGGATGGCGGTGCACTCAGAGAAGCCCTAGAGGACAGATAGATTCACCAGGGAATTTACTGTGGAAGAAAGTCTTCAGTAAAAAACATGCTGAATTTATTTTAGGGCTGGATTATGGCTTATGGCTTTACTGAGCATCCCGCTATATATATATATATATATATATACATATAAATATAATTTTGTGTGTATATATATATATATATATATACACACACAAAATAAAAAATATTTAAATACACACACAAAACAAGAGATCACCACAAAAAGTTTCTTGAACAACTTTGCCTTTCTTTTTAAGAACAATATTTCTCCTAATTTCCACATAAAAATATTGTTCATTAAAACACAATTTTAATGACAAAACATCAAAATAAGAGGAAATGGAGCAGTGTTTACATAACTTGAGTAATTCGAAGAAAATAAATCTCTTATTCACTCTCAGTGTTTTACCATCCAGCTGCTCACATTGCGAGAGGAGAGTGCTGATTACAGTAGTGTTTTTATGCTTTGACTCTCGCAACAGATCCTGTAAGTTAGATGTCCCTGCTGCACTGGACTTTTTCCTCCTCTGTGCCAATGAGGAAACGTACCAGTCTGTTCCCAATATCCTTATTCGCATAAGCATGTTATGATATAGGTCTGGATCCCAGGAGAAATCAACTGCCCATCTGTTACAGAGGATCTATTACAACTGAGCAAGCTCCACATACAGCACACATGACTAAAACAATCTCTGCCTTACTTATGATGGTGCAAAACATAGACGTCAAGCTTCATGGACTGCAAGCATTCATCGGATGCTCTTGTTTATCCTATTTGTAAATTCATCTGACCATATGCTTACCTATGTTCTTTGACACCCATTGTTCAGGGCCGCATCTGAGCTCTTATTAGGTCTGCGTGGCCGAAGCTGTCCCGTGTACATGTGCGCTTGTATCGCCACGTTGATCGACCTTAAATGGTAGCTGTTTGGATTCTCTTTTGCATGGATATTTTGGACATGTCTCTAGGGACAAGGTTCGAAGTGTTCTCTCCCCCTCGCTCGGTACATTCATTATTCAAGGTGAGTAAAACCTCCAGCTGCTGCCTGTCTGGCTGAAGCAGCTCCACCGTCCATCTGAGCCCTCCTCCCGCTCCTGGTCTGGCACTATACATTCAAACAGCTTGTAAGCCATGCATGAGCATTAGATTTGTGTATTGAGCATTGCTAGTTCTTACGCACATGGGGGATATTTTCCACAACAGCGTCATGCTCACTTGATCACTGAGCCCCTATATGTCTTGAGTTAGTAGGCTTTAGCTACTTACTATTTAGGTGCAACTACATAAATAAGTTCTGTAGCGTTAGCTACCGATCCTATATGTTAGCATGTGCTTCTTCTGATTTTGGCAATTGTATCCTCTATGCACTTATATTTCTTTGGTTTGTTTAAATATAGAACAATAACAACTCTGTGGCCACTTGGGTCAGGTTGTTAGTATTGTCTGGAAGTTTAGAACCCAGAGTTTCTTGGCTTGTGTTTAAAAGTGTTGACTGAGAAATACACCACTGAACACCAAACTTGTATCTACATTTATCCACCGTAACAGCTCCACTGAACCCACAAGTGCACTTTGTAGTTTACAGTTGCAGGCTGAAGTCCATCTGTTTCTGTGCATCATTTGTTAACCCCCCACTATCCATCAGTGGTCAGGACCACCACAGGAACACCAGAGAGCATTATTTGTATTTTAATATTTAAGCACAGTGACATTAGCATGGTTGTGGTGGGTATGTGTGTGTCTGTGTGTGTTGCCTGCCTTATGGTTCCCCTACATAGGATGTACAATTCGTCCATCTTCCACTATGCCCACTACCGCATTTATCACTGGTCAGTTTATGGAAAATCAGAATCATAAATCTTTACTGATCCCAGAAACTGCTTGTGTTACAACTGTGCAAACACACAGAGACAAGTATGGTATCAAATATACCTAATAGAATAGCAGAAAATGCTTAATATGAAATACGCTATGCTATATACATCAATTCTGAAGTACAAAGACTACAGATGAGTAACGTACAGATAAGTGAATGTCCAGTGACACAAATGGTGGTATGCTTTTGCATGTAGTGGAGATTAGTAATATTAACATGAGTAATGATATTTTACATAGTAACACTATTGCACATGAGATATTGCACATAATGTTTTAATGACAATGTGTGCGCATAATGTTTGCTGACCACAGGACTGGTTTTGGACCTAATCAGCACAGTGAAGATTTATAAAATATGGAGGATGGTTAACCCAGTCTGTGACCCTAAATGTACCTTAAAACAGGGCCAACAGTAAGATGGACCTGGTAGACAGTGGTTTCATTTTGGGTCGTCAGTGTTTTTAGGCAAGAACTGTAATGGAGATTGATTACTGTCACAGCATTCTTGAGTGTTTTTGGGCACAGCGAGTGTCAATATCAGTAGAGAAGCTTGAAAGTGTCCTCACACAGCGGAGCACGTACGTCCCCTCCGAAAAGGAACAAACCCTCAGCAAGGGGCTGCACTCCAGCAGGGCTTATTGACCACAACACCTCCAGAGAGAGTCGAAGGAAAAGGGCAGAGGGTTTGAAGCGCTGCAGTGTCCACAAAGAGAACAGGTCTGGCAGTCCACTGGGGCCCAAAAGTTTTCATTAACTATTAAACAGTTTTCATTAAACAGCTATATTTATTTGGGCTGCACTTGGGTACAAACAGCTTTAGTCTCTGAATACAAATGGAAAAAGATACAAGTGATTGGAAAAGCAGCATGAGACAAGAGGCAGTGCTCACGAATGTTGCCCAGAGGAAAAAAATCATGAATCTAGTTAAGTTTATTTAAATAGCCCATTATCCTACCCAAAGGTCATTCATTGTGCTTTAAAAGAATCTAGTCAGAATCCCAAACTGTCTAATGATAATAGGAATTAAGATGTTCATCTTTACTGTTACGTCGAAAGACAAATGAAGGAAACCATGCACTTTGAAAAGCGGAAAATAAATACTGTGGGGACCAAAAGTCTGTACATTCATTTGTGATTTTATCAATTTTTTCTGTGTAAATAATAGTATCTGCATTACAATCAGAGTTTAAACATATAGATTATTTTACAAAATTGCAAACACTTCAAAAGTGTTTCTTAAACCTTCCCTTGCTTTATAGACAGTGTGTGCCCGAGCCAAGCGAGACATAGGCTGATTAGAAGTTGCGCACGCGCCTCAAAAGAAGGGAGAAGAATGAAAAAATCTGACCTTTTAGTTCAAAGGCCTTTACATGGTCAAAGTCACACACTGGTTTAAATTTAAATAAAGGCCTAAAAATAGAACCGAATCCAGACCATAACCATAAAAAGCAGAATGATTTTGATTTTTCAATGTAATTTTGTCTGGTCAGTTAGTTAAGTGGAAAAAAACCCTCTCTTTTTGGATCTACTACATGTCAAAATAAAGAAACAAACTGATTCATTTCTGGCCATCAAAAGGTCTTTTTTCTTCTGCCATGGCAGCCATGTGCTCCCAGCTGCATCCTGTTTCCACGGCAACCAAACAATTGTTAAAAGAAAGTGTACCACTCTCTAAATCCTTTGATTTGACGATGCTGACGGCAGAATGTTTATACAATGTGCATAAAATGAATAAAATGGTTTGTAGACGGCTTCTCATGGAAATTTTGATCTGAAACATATTAATAACCAGTTTATCCCCCTTTGTTGCAGTAACAGGCTCTATTATTCTGGGCAGACTTTACACTAGATTTTAGAACATTGATGTGCGTATTCAAATGCATTCAGCCACAAGAGAACTAATGAGGTCAGGTACTGATGTTGGAAAATGAGTTCTGGATCACAAATGCCATTCGAATTCAAACTCCCGAAGATATTGGATGCAGCTCCATCACTGCAGAGAACACATTTCCATAGTTTGCAGTTAGATGGAGAGCTCTTTGCCCCTCTGTAGTGATCTTCATGGCTTCTCCAGAGCCTCCCATTCTACTAACCTGGTGCTTTATTATGAAGATTACAGTAAGAGTTTTACAGCAGCTGACTAAAAGGTGTCTAGATACTTTTGGACACACATCATATTTAAATTTCAGGACTCTGAAATGTGAATTTTAAGTTACTAGAAGCAAATAAGCAGAAGTTTAATGCATTTAGTGCTCTCATAGTTTGCTGACAATATAATTTAGAATAGCTGAATACTTGAATATCTGCTCAGATCTAAAATGGAAAAAATGTTTAATACAAAACACTTACATAAATGGTAAGTTTGTTAACTGACATATGAAGAAAATTCTGAGCAGTAATTGATAAGGCTATGCGTGGGTGAGACCTATGAAGCACTGGAATGAAATATTTGACAAAGATAGAAAATGGTCATTTAAAAACGGGACATAACATAAATGTTCTTTTATCTAAAACAAAAATTTTAAATCAAATTTTAAAGTTAACTGTATGTATGACGAATCTACAGAATGTCCAAAAACTCTTTTTTGATCAAAAAAAATATCACAGTGTGTCAAAAATCCACTGGAAATGTATATGGGTCATTCTGGCCCCTCTGCGGTGGTGATAAAAAAAACGTGTTGTTTTTATGATCCTATGACCAAGATACAGATATGATGTAAGTGAGGTCCACCAAGAAGAATTATATTTGCTATCATTGATAAAACCCTCCACATATCACAGTGTTTGGTTGAATTTCTAGGGTAGAAATAAAAGAAAATTGAATTTCTGACCTTTTTCTTTCTTTAAAAATCTACCCAGGTAACAGAAACGTTTATCTAGAACCTTGAGAAGATTTGTTTCTTTCTTACAGCCACGGATGTTAAGTGAAAGATGTTGTTGGCGTGGGAGGGTGTACAGTTGCAGTGCAGTGGGCCTTTGGAATCATCTGCCAGCCGGCGTGAGAACCGGTCCCCAGAGTGTGTGCAGCACTCCACACATCAGTGCCCTTCTCACACACTCCATCCCCACAGCGACCACTTGGTCATGTGCCTACCATTGGTGACTAGACGGCTGCTGTCACCAGTGTGAACAGCAAATGTCGCTTCTGCTCCCTCGTTTCAGTCTCATCCAAACGGGTTGGAATGAAGGGCCGGCAGTTCCCATCCCAGCCAGAGTGAGCCCCAGTGCCTCTATGCTAGTACAGTGGTACCTTGACTTACGAGTTTAATTCATTCCGTGACGGAGCTTGTAACTCAAATTACTCGACTGTCAAATCAATTTTCCTTACTGAAATGAATTGAAATGCCCTTAATCGTCCCAATTTTTTTGTTTTTAGAATAAAAATGTGCTTTTACTCAACGAATGCTGTATAAAAACACAATACAATACAATGTACTGCAATAAACTGTTTTTGTTAAGTATAATGTACAGCATTTGCTGGTCTCCCTCTTAAAAATTCTCAACCCCGACTGGCTCGCTTCTGATCACAAGGGTAAGTCCGTAACCAATAGGCCACCAGCTGCGCCAAAACCTGTAACACATAAGTGGTATGTACATGGTGCAAGAGCGTTTGTCTGAGAGTCTTGACGTTAATCCTTAAATTACATACATTGTTCAGATGCAAATATTGTTAGCAATTTTAGAATAAGCACATTGAAAAGTCACTCCATTTATTGCTCTTTTGCAATAAATTGGATGTACATGCAGCAGCAGCAGCGTTAGAATGAGTGACTTTACATTGGCGTGCAATTCTAAAATTATTACCAATTTACATATCAGGGGTTCAAACACAGGCAGAGATACCACACAGCCAGAAGACATGGTCTTCTAATTATCGTCTCATACATGAAAATAGGGTCTGTAATCCCCTGAGAGGCCGCAGAAGGGATCACTCTGCCTGTGTTTGGACCCCTGCTATGTATATTGATTGGAATTTTAGAGTCAGTATAATGTAAACTTACTCAGCCAAACACTGCTGCTGCCTCTAATCATTGCTTCACACATTGCAAAACAGGAACTCTGTGTAGCAGAGGTTCTCAAACAGGGGATGTAATCCCCTGAGAGTCTGCAGGGAGGGCGCTCAGGGGGCTGCAGGAAAGTTCTACTTAAATTTATTATTTTATTAAATCTGCCATATCTATGAAAGTGGTACTTGCTTAAAGGGGTAGATGTATTATTAAAACTGAATATACATCCCAAGTGATGATAGTGCACACCCATCCAGTGCCCATTTATTGAGTAATGTGTAATGTTCATAGAACATCAGCTTATATGTGTATACGTATGAGAAGGGCAGCAATAGCTACAGCAAAAGCTGATGAAATGAACAAGGTTGTGGTGGGTAGGTTTGGGAGGAGGGTGGTACTTATTATGCACAATGTGGGCTTTAGACTGAGAACTGCTGTTATATGTAGTACTCTTGAAGGGAAAAGAATTGACGATCACTGTTGGTTGCTTGAGGGTTCTGGGTAGAAAATAGAATGGTTACATTTGTGTGATCTGTTTTGATCTTACCTTGGAAATATGTCTCCAGAAAACAACACTTCTACAGTTGGTGTAGAACCTTTTTATTATGTGGAGTTTTTCACACCCACATATTATAATTGCAATTGCCTAAAGAACCATCCCCTGAAAGGACCTTTTAGAAAACCCAAAATATTTCTTCTGTGGCATCACATATTTAGAATGAAGCAGGGAGACGCTGAGTTCCAGGATGGCATTGGTAAAAGTGTTTTATACTTTAAATAAAGTTTAGATAAAACTGATATTCTGTCACGGACGCCACGCCTTCCCCTCCCAGACACCGTCCAGTCTCCCCTGAGTTTTAGTCTGTCTGTCTGTATGTCTGTCTATGCCTGTGTTCCTTTCCCGTCCTCGTTCCCTTTCCCTTGGTCCCTTATTCCCTAGTGTGTCTCTCCCTCCGTTTGTACTCCAGCCCTCCTTATCAACCTCACCTGTTCCCCGTTATTGCAACCCCTCACACACCTGTCGCCCCTCCCTGGATCCCATATAAGCCCAGTCCGAGTCCGAGTCGAGCATGCCTGCATTTTGATTCCTTTATGTGTGTTTGTGTTTGTTTGATGGCTCTGTTTATCTCCTGGTTATGCTTCTCACATGTTTTGTCCTTTCCTTTGCAGACCCGTGCTCCATTTAAGCTCTGATCCCTCGTGCTGCGAATCCTGTCTGCCTGTGTGCAGCCCTGACCCTGTCTTCTGTTTATCTGAGTGCAGCCTCAACCTGTGTAGGCCGGAGAGCCTTAGAGCTTCTCCCTTTTGTTTATGGTTTGCCCGGAGCACGGGTCTTGCCTTGTTTGTTTACGTTTGCCATTTCCCTGTGGTGTTTCGTTATTAAATCCTCTGTTCATCCCTTAACGTGTGTCCTCTCCCCTCTCCACCCACACACGCACCTTACATATTCTTAAAAAATAGTAGAATTCAACTTTTCCTGTAGGTGGAACAGGTGTATTCTTGAAAAACATTCTTGCACAATTCATTCCCCAATAATTCCATATTCAGTTCCACAAGATAATCTTGTACACCATTTCCATAACATTCATAACAGTCTCCCAGGAGTTAATAAGGCACCTATCCAAAATGAACTTTGTTAAGAGTTTAACAAATGTATGGTTGTTAAAAGAAGCCCTGTATTGCGTGTTGTCTCCTTTTTCTTAATGTCAATAGATTTGTTTTGCTGATTTGCAAATTAATCTGACAATCATGCATTCTGTTTATTTATTTAAATTAAAAATGTATATTGTGCCATATTATATGGCATAATGTGTAACATAACATTATGTAATATAAATATAATAAATTGAAGAAATTGGGAAAATGTATTTTTAATTTAGTCGTGTCTAACTCCGCTCACAAGACGGCGCTAGAGATCAAACTCACGACCTCTCGTTGACACTTAGACAACTCTCAGTAAGACCTTCAAAGGGGGAAGCTTTCGAGGATTTGGCCCCCAGTGACAGCCGAACCAGATGGAAGGGCAAATGCTGATTAATGAGGGGGGCTTGATCAAAGAAGCCGTAAATATCAAATTGAAATATCTTTGGTAAATTCATTTCTTTTCGTCGTGACCACTTTTGCTGCATAAAGCTGTACAGACATCAGCTGAAAATCTGCTGCTTTAACGAAATGTGAATCAACGTTACGTCTGGAATTACTCTGTGCATTCTCAGCTGAATTACTTTGAATTCTTTTTTTTTTTTTAATCATCTCCTGCACACACCGAGGGATAAAACCAGGGGGCTCTTCTTGTCAGATTGGGTTAGAAGCTGGAGAAATCACTTTAATCATTTCTCGCACCAGAGGGTAAACTTTATCGGTTAATTAAAGGGAATGGCCTTGTTAAGGAGCACACTGCTAATGAGAAGCAGGCAGCGTTCACAGACACACAAGAGTTCACTGTGCCCCTGCCCTGGTCGCGTGCCATCCTTCTGTCCGCAGAATGGGGACGGACATGACCCCGAGATGCCGAACCCTTGACCCAAGCACTCTTCTGACCAAGCGCTTGCTAAAAATACAGACACAAGCCCACCCTGAAACCCCACAGATGGGGCTCCCACATCTCACTAAACAAATCTCTCTGGAGAGGGGCTTCACACAATGACAGCCTTTCTGTGTCAGTTTGGCTGCTTTAGCGCCAGAGTACGGTTGGGTTTCCGGGCAATGCGTGGGGAAACGAGCCGCCGGGCCAGTGTGTGTTTTTGTGCAAGCTCGCATGTCAGTGCATGAGGAATTGTCGGCGACTCATCAGCGAGGCCCAGGGGTGCACAGTGACCTAAAAGACTGCACAAACACAGAAGCAGCACTGCTTACATCTGAATGTGGAATCTGACACTCTCTGCAAAATATCCCACACTGAACGCTCATCTCTGAGCTATGGGTGTCGCCATGAAGGGACTTGAGAGAAGGCTATAAAACAGGTTAGCAACAAAAAGGTCTCTGGTTTGAAACTCACTCACTCATGTTTAGCATTTTACAACATCTCCACAAGGGGGCAGCATTAGCAGCCAAACTGGTTTTGATGCGCATTAGCAAAATCTTGTTTCCTTGTTCATATATATGTTTTTGAATATCCATTAAAAACAAATTAGGTATATAGTTCTTTAGAGCAATAACATTTGGAGAAACACTTTGGATTCCCCAAAGAACATTCTGATTTCTTTAACCCCCTCTGTACAGGCCTCCTGGTGACCAGAGTGCTGGTGGAACTCAAAAATATCTGACTCCTCAGATATTAAACTAATATAATCCGATCAGGTATTCAAATTCATTCAAAGTGGCGAAAGACTCATTTTTGTAAATATTTTACAACGCTCATAGTGAATCATGAGATCCATTCAGGTAAAATGAATCAGTTGCTCCACGCTGACAGCTTGATTGAAAGTATTATATGGACATTAAATATTTGTGGACTCCATATATCCATTTATGTTATTCTGTTGATCAGTCATTCTGACAAAAAACCTGTTGATCAATGATTCTGAAATGCGACGCTAAAGACTAAAACATATGATGTAATGCTAAAGAATGAGATTTGAGATGGTGTTGCTCATTTCTATCATCATTTCTGAATGAAAGGGGAAGGTTAAAATACAGTTTTGGCCTAAATCTACTCACAACACTATTTCAAAACAATGTCTTAAGCTGCGTATTCGTACTAATTTGGTGTAAAGGGAATGTGAGAGGCACTTTCTGTGAGGGAGGCAGTAAAGTCTTCAGATGTCTGGTTCCTATCAACACTACTGTAAACAACTTTGACTTTTTCTCCACAGCAGAACAAACAATTCCAAATGATTTTGTTTATATCTTAACTACTTAATTATAAAAAAGAACACAAATATAGTTTGAAGAGTGTACAAAAATGACGGGGCCATCACAGTTTTAGAAAGGGCTTTCTTTAGGGAGTTAGTCAGACAGTGTTTCATACGATTAAAAAAAGAAATCAATTCTGCAATTTCTCCTTTTTTGTTGTGCACTTGAGATAATTTTTAATGCTTGGAATATAACAACGATAACTAAGCTGTCAGACATTGGAAGGCCAGCACAGCATTTTTGTACGCTAAATATATTAAGATTATTAACTAAAAGCATGGGAGAAATGCAGTACTCACTGTTTCACAAGATCACAGTCACATCAGTAATGTCTTTATTAAACATTCACCCATTCAAACCCAGTTTATCCAGTTTAGTAAGTTAGAAAATGTATTATACGGTTGATTTCAAAAATTGTACGTGGGTCGTGTAATTCAGTGTCATTTACATTATGCATGCACCTGACTAAACATGGATGAAGATGACAAACATGTATAAGTATGTACTATATGGACAAAAGGGTTTGGGCCCCTTACTTCCAGTGAAGGCCAATCTTAATGCTTCAGCAGACCAAGACGCTTTGGACTACAGCATGCTTCTAACTCTGTGGACCCAGTTTGGGGAGGAACCTTTTCTATTCCAGCATGACTGTGTCCCAGTGCACAAAGCGAGCTCCATAAAGACATGCTGGAGGAGATCAGTGTGGATGAACTTGACTGGTTCACACAGAGACCTGACCTCAAACTCATCCAGCACCTTGGAATGAACTGGAACGGAGATTGTGATCCAGACCTTCTCATCCAACATCAGAGCCTGAACTCACAAATGCTCTACAGAATGAATGGACACAGATTCCCACAGAAACTCCAAAATCTTGTGGAAAGCCTTCCAAGAAGAGTGGAAGCTGTTAGAACTGCAAAGAGGGACCAACTCTGAGGATTTGAAATCCCTGCTGGTGTAATGATCAGTCGTCCCAATGTGTATGCTAACTGAATTTTTCAAAATGAATTTAAAGTTAAACTGAGCTGATGTGAAATCCTCTGTTCTAGAGAAATTTGAGGGTCAGAAGTGGTGAATGGAGCCATATTTGGGGATCTTTAAAGCTATTAGACAGAATGTTGTTAGACACTACATGATACCTGGGACATTTACAGAAATATTTATGAGCTTAAAATGTTTATTTTTTTAAATAAATTCATTCAGGAAAAAGGATTTTCATTTCCAGATCATCACTTCTGTCACTTCTTGAGGTGAGGAGATTCTAATAGCTCTTGTGGAGACCGTTCAAACTGCAAAGCATGCCTTTAAAATGACCTGCAGAGAACATGATTACGATTCAGTTTGAAAACCAATCACTAAGCTGATTCATCAATACATTTTTAATTGAGTAATTGATCATAATCAAATCATTGTGACATCTTTAATACGAATAATGCACATGACAAGAAGAAACCAAACCCCACACTTACATTCACACAACTCTTTCAAATGTTTTTAATGAAGTATTTATATATATTGTACAAGAAATTCTCTTCCTGGAGAGGTGACAAGTGTTTAGGCAGATCATGTAGATATTATGTGAAGAAGAGAAAATGACATTTAATTTTTTTTGCCTTAAAATACATTTAAAGTACAAAGCCCTGGAATTCATAAGTGAGTCTATGGTACAGTAACAGGAAAGCAGCCTCTGTTCCTGGCGAGAACACCTCCCACGTTCCATTCACATAAACACCCTTCGTTCCCTTTCTAGAGCGCGCCCAAATCTGAATAATGGCTGACGTGCCGCCTCTTGTTTGCTCTCCATGTTAATGATGCTGAATGTGTTCCTGCCGCTGGCCAATCTGTCATGTTACATCAGAAGATCTGTGTGTGTGTGTGTGAGCCCCATGCCCACTCACTCTTTTAGCTTTGCCTGAAAGTGATCCGATTTGTATTCCGTCTCCAGTGAGATCTCTGGGTCAGAACTCATTCACTCAGAAATCCTTCTGTTCACTGGACCCAAATCAATAGTCAAATACTCATTAGGGCTAATTAATGGCTTACAGATGTAGTGAAAGGCTACAGACAGCATGACTGGTTCACTGTTTCACATCACTGTTTTGTGATTCACCTGGTGCATCTGCATCACCCTGTTGATTACCACAGACTATCATTTCCGCATCTGATGTGTGGCTTATGATTCTGTTGTGAGATCCTGTCAAAATCTTATCATGAAATAAAAATCTTTTCTTAGGCATAATTATTGGAGAATGTGGCCTTTGGTTAACCAAATAATTCAAGTGTTTTACAAAAATATGTGTTTTTACATAAACTATTAACTGTTTTCAGAATCCACAAAGTGGCTTCCAAGTGTGTTCCAATGGGTTTCCTGTACAGTGGAGTGTTCATATAACTGTGGTGATCGACCATATGCCACAGATGGATAGAAATTACGTTGATCCTCCCCTTTTAACTGCATTCATTTAATGTTTCGACTCGTCTGACAATGTCGTCTGTTAAGAAAAATGCTTAAAAATGTTACATTAAAGCGCAAAACAACAAACTGTGATTAGTACATGAGTTGAGCAACAAACACCACTGAATGCGGTTTGGCGAAAGACACTGGTCTGCCAGCTGGGACACTTTTGTCGATAATGGTCTATTATACAATGCACTGGAAATGTAAAAAGCACTTTAAAGATGGGGCTCTCCTCTGGAAAAAAAGAAGCCTCTTGAAACAAATATGGATGTTATGGCAACGTAGACATTAAGTACATTCGCATGCTGAAGATTAGACACACTGTAAAAGGAACAGTCTCTTCACGGATCACAGTAACATTCATGTTTGTTCCCTCGGCAGTGCTTCCAGAGCTACAGACAACGGGATTGTGCAATGAACCAAAAAATTAGACCTTGCGGTCCTGCTTCCACCTCTCTTGCCAGGATCCTAGTTTTCTTCTGAATGCGCAACGTCCCACAGATGTTCAGATTGATAGGGCTCTCAGTGTTGACATTAGAATTAGAGCAAGCTTTAAGACTGTGATCAGTGTTGATTATAATCAAGTTTATAAGCAGAAAATATCGATCAGACATCTATGAACCATCAACAGCATAGCTTTGGAATAGATTATCAACACTTTATGACGTATAGGGCCCAAAACTTGCGCCAGGCCTTAGCCTGGACTAGAAAGCACTTGCAAGAGTGAAGCATGGGAACATAGTTCATAGACTGGACTTATTCCACATGTGTGAGACCAGCTGTTGAAGTCCTACAGTCCGTCTCTCCAGCCGCTCCTCACCAGTCCGTTCTGCTCCATGTGTGAGTTTGGCTCTTTGGTATTGTGCTTGAGTGGAGCTAACATGGAATTGTCCTCTCATGCGAGAGATGCAATGCGGTTATGGAATCATCCTTATGGAACATAAGGCCCCGTCTGTAAGAGAGCTGATGTGAACACCTCCAGCAGTAATGGGCTCCTAATGAGCTGGCCGTGTTACAGCACTTTTTCAGACTCAGCTTTATGATAGCTCTCCAGAAAGCATGGTAGTCTATGCGCCTTGCGCTTCCACGAGGCCTGCGTCAAGCCTCTGCTCTGTGTCTGGCTCTCAGGCTCGTCCATAAAAGCAGCCAGGAGCCGAGAAATATTTACAGGGTCATAAGCACTGCGCTCTGGTACAATGCAAGCACTGGACTAATAAAGATGTGTTTGGAAATAAAACATTTGTGACTCTGTGTTTACACGTGTGAGAACAAGCAAGCCGTAAGAGCTGAAATAAGTAATCCGCAAACAGTGGAACTGTAAAAGTAAATGTGTGATTCATCAGAGCTGATGTCATCTTGTCCTCACCGGCACTTCCATACAAGCGTTCTATCATCTTCAACACCTGCTGGTCCCGACACTCAAATTTGGTATGGAAAAAAAACAGCATTTGGGATGTTTGATCACATTGGTAAAACGGGAATCTTCCCAAGTCCCAGCCTTTTCATACTTTTGATGGTTAAGGAAAACCGTGGACCGTGTATATGGCATTTCCTGTACAGCTGCTCCAATTGCACAAAGTTAAGAGGGAGTGTGTGCGTGTGTGTGTGTGTGTGTGTGTGTGTGTGCGTGTGTATGTATGTGTGAGAAATAACAGGCTCACACTACGGTGGTCTCTGTCTGGAGGAAGGACTGGGCTCTGGAGTTGCGATGGAACTGCGCAACGTTGTCTGCTCCGTTTCTGGAAATGGACGAGCTGTGCAGCCGGTAGTCTCGGCCAATGTAACGTTTCAGACACACACTTCGCCACTTCCTCTTCAGCTCGCCTTGGACCTGCCACACACACACACTCACAACAGTCAACGTCCGGACACTTGCAAAAGTTTGTGGACACTTCACTTTTCAAAGTTTTTTTTAAACACAAATGTGCATATTTTCTTTGTTTCCAATACTTGACAGAAAAAAATGTTAATTCTTGATATGCCGTTATGTAACGACTAAAGGAAGTCATATTTTATCCCTTTGCTCTGGCGGCATTCAAACCTTTCATCAGGAATGGTTTTCAAAAACATGTCGTTTAAACAATGTTCTCCAAAGCTCATATGTGGCCTGGACAAGTTTAGTTTGTTTTAAAGCTTTAGATTTAAGCTACAAGGCTAACAAATGGAAATGTGCATTACTCAGAACCTCATTTAGTGATATAGTGATGATTAGCTCCAGAATCCAACACAAAGAATGTCTTGAGTAACACTTTTGGGCTTAGAGGAGTATTATGTAGATAAGATTTGTCTATGGAGCAGTCCTTTAAACTATGAAAAGATTTATGCAGAAGTTTGAACATCCCGGTCAAATAACATGTTTTGTTGATTTGGTGAAAAATCACAGTTACACCTCATTTACAAAGAAATAACAAATATAAAAAATATTCAACATTGTAATGTTAAATTAAGCAAATAACCAGTAACTGCGCAGTAAAATGTGCAGAAGTGTGTTCCATGTAGACCATATATACTTATTTTCACTTAGAAAATCAACTAAACATGTTATTGGTGAGCACAAATGTATGCACAATACTTCATCAGCATGTTTTATAAAGCTGCTCAAAGTATTAGATTACTATTGTGGCAGCTGGATGGCCTAGGGGTTGTTGGCCTTGCAATCAGTGGGTTCAAATCCCAACTGCTAGTGCCTCCTTAGCGGCAGTCTATTGCTTCAGGTTAAATCTATGGCTTCGTGTTAAATGCAGAAAAAGAATTTCACAGTGTGTTGTATAGCTATGCATGTGACAAATAAAGAATCTTCTCCTTCTTCTATTAGCAACATTCCCTGAGAGAAAAGAGGTCACCAAACTTTTGCCAGACAGTGTTCAAAATACATGCTCCATCAAAAAATCAATCTTCCACAAGACTTTCATCAGAAAGTAATACTTACCTCACTGTTCAAAAAGCAATATAAAATGGCAACAACCAATCCCTGTAAAAAGAGTATTGAGATATAAGTACTTCAGCATATCCAGAAAGAAAATGAAACCTATAAGGAGTCATCCCGAACTGCATATTCCATTTCCCTACCTGGAAAGAGCCGAGGCCGAGGTCAAAGAATATTTTGAAGTGTTCAAATGTGTCGTTGTCACTCACTTCTCGCATGTACACAAACACAATGTAGTTCACCCCAAAGAGTGGGATCAACAACAGCGTTGACTTCGCCAGTCTTCTGCAAAATGATGGAAAAACACAAAAGGGGATTCATTAAGTAGGAATGGGGGAGGGGGGGTTCCATTATCTGTTGTGAAAAAGAAAACAGAAAACCAGCCGGCTTGTATTGCAGGGTTTAGAACACAATAGCGGCCACAATTTTACGGCTACAACGGATATCCAATTTTGGAAAATATGAGGAGCAGTATTTTTGGAAAACAACAGGATATGCAACAAAACTCCTCATGCATTAGTGACATGGCTCTGGGAGCTGGGACGATTGCTCAGAGGGGCACAAGTACGCAGATGAATATTTCAACAGCCAGAAATTCAAACACATTCGGTAATTCACGGTGGAAAATGGAAAAGTCTGATGAAACATGGTACAGCAGTTTCAGTTCACCTGTCAGAGCAGGGCAGCAGAAGTGTTGGCATGAATGCACAGTCGAGCAGGAGAAAACACCTGGGGACAGCTAAGGATGTGTGTATGTGGGTTGGTGTGTGTGTGTGTGTGAGAGAGAGGGACAGACAGGAATGGGGTCAGTGCTTTACCTGTACTGAGACTGGTCATTCCCTCCCACATCGGGACACCTGAGCTTCTGCACCAAGATCCGAATGATGCTGATGAACAGAATGAAGTTGATCTGAGGAGAGAGAGAGAAATTAATTAAAGGGATAGTGTGGCAAACTATCAAATGTACACCTGACCATGAGTATGATTGATTCGCGTTTTTTGAGTAGTAATAGAAGCTACAATCAATATGCAAAAACGTGGCTGTTGCTTTAGTATTTGTTTCATTTGGGTGGAGTAATATTGATACTATACTGTGGTTTTGGAGTAAGTACATAGCTCAGTATTAAGTATTTTGTTAGCCAAATTTCACTCAGTATCTCAGTGACAGCATTTTTAATCATGCCACACTTACTGCAAACCATGATGAAATTTTAAGTAATATCAAAAAGACTTGCTTATGTGGTTTCTGACATATCATGACACGCTCAGTGGTGCAAAATGTACAGAGCAACTGAATTTAACTAGGTACTAAAGGGGCATTTATCTTATCCAGCTCTTATCCAGAGTGTCTTACAGTCATTAGTTAGAGGGACAGTCTCACAGTCATTAGTTACAGGGACAGTCCCCTTACAGAAATTAAGGGTTAAGTGTCTTGCTCAGCTGTAGAGGTTCATAGTGTTTTACCCACTAGGCCACTAACACCTGTGGGTGGTACTGTGATGGGATGTAATGATACAATTAAACTCATGATTCGGTTCCATAGACGATGCAGGATTGATCCTCGAAATCTATTCAACAAACTAAGACTGAAGACAATTCAATACACAATATTTATAATGCGTTCTAAAAATATATTAAATTTGTTTAATAAGACTAGAGCTGGAAGGCGGGACATATGTGACTTGAATGTGCTGGACTGAAGTATTGGTTGGCACTGGTTCAACACTATCAACAGTTACAGTTACATCAAATATCATAATTAACAGAAAGCTAGCTTTTCGTGATGCATTGTCCCTGGTTCACATTTTTGCATTGCAATCATATAATATTGGAGTCAATAATCTATGCAACTGAAGTCAAAGTATGAACAAAATGAAAGTAAATGTTTTAACAGATATAATAAGCATTTTAAACATGTATTGTGTACTGGTCCCAGATGCTTGTTTTGGGTGGAACTTTAATTTTGCTGCGGTAAGGGGTCAATCCGGGATAGTTTTTTAGGTAACGGGAGAAATTGTCCGGGTTCTACTTGCAGAACCTCATTTCATGCATTAAGCTTTCAAGCACCTTTGGATGGCTTGCTATCTTTTTAATGCCTTAAAAGCTGCATCTGGATGTGAGGCTTCTTGTTCACACCAGTGTTGTCACTGTTAGTCAGCTGCCCTAGTGTCACGTGTGGGGCTGTAAGGCCCA
>JBBPDB010000001.1:6756501-6767202 GCA_037974465.1 Brachypetersius altus
AGAGAGAGAGAGGGAGAGAGAGAGAGAGAGAGAGAGAGAGAGAGAGAGGTGTTTGTTTGGCCAAGGGCTCATTTCTGTACCTGAAGAGACACAGGATGGTGCTGCCAGTGATGAGAGCCACGAGAGAGAGGCTGTGGCCCAGCGTGTACAGGGTCTTCACAACAGTGTAGAACACCAGCTGTTTGGACAAGAAGAACGTTAGGCTGACTTTTAAATTTCTAGAAAGAATGCTAGGACAAACAAGACAGTTCCTAGAAAGTCTTTTTCTCTGCCAGAACATCCACAGCTATAAACAACTTCTAACCAGATGGCATACCCAGCAATCCGGTATGCATAAGCAGTGTGAATGACCCCTCACCCCTTTAACCAGTCCAGGGCAGACAGCATGGTTGGTGGGAGAGGAGTGTGATGGAGCTCAGATAGGAGCATCCTCCATAAACAGCATTCTTCAGTCCTTACGCAGCACCTGGCACATCCACACACAGCCCAGCCTAATTCCCCATAACTGCCAACAGCATTCCCGAACCATAAAACAGCGTTGCATAAAATTTTATAGAATAGCTCGGCCACTGTATATCCTTTTTATATATACAGTATGTACTCAAAGCATGTTATTTAAGACTGAGATGTTTATGTTTTCTTCCCTTTCGAGCTTCGTGAAGACAGGACTCCTATATAGTGCTTTATGCACGCATGCAGACTTATAACTTGATGAAGCGTAATGATGTTCAGCTGTGCTCAGGTTCTAGATCTAAGGAGCTCCTACCGTTTCTGCCGGTATACAATGATCACTTTAAAACTAAAACACCATCTCCTGTGAGACCAGGAAGGCCATGTTAATTCAAAAAGAATTAAAATATTTGGACATTCTTTGGTGTGGCGGCCTAAAGGTTAACTGAGTTACAGCGGGACGATGGAGTGAGACAGGAACCAGTCACTTTGTGCAACTCAGGACAGGTTCGAAGGGAAGCCAGCTCATTTCCTTTTTCAGACAGACACTTATATGCTGGCAGAAGAATCTCAAGGAGCCTCTTTGGAATTTTTTTTTCTCCTGAGATGCCCATGGAAATTGTCTGGAGAGTCTCATAGTAAAGGTGACATTAAAACAGGACTGGGTCCTGTGAAAGGTCAGCAGTACTTTGACATGTGTCTTCTATCAAAATGGTGTGAATCGTTGCAGTTTAAAAGACTGTGATGGTTGGAGGCCTCTAGAGGCCGTCCTTTTTCAGTTCTTGGTTTTGTTTTGGTGACTTTTATTATGAAGGCTGAGGTCAGACAAATGAGATCTGTGTGATGATTGGTTTGTTTAGGTTTGTGTGGGGTATTTAAGTTTGTGTGTGGTGGACCTTAGTGTCGGTCCACCATCATCTAGACTTTGTTTTTGAATGTCTTTTCAATCTCCATTTGTTTTGGCTGAAGTTTACTTTACTTAGTTTTGAGTGAAATAAAAGATTTGAAATGGAAGTCTGCGAATGCGCCTGTCATCAGTGCTTGGGAGATCTGAGGGGAAGACGTGACAAAGACAAGTATGTGTCACTTGCCTGGTGGGTCTGGCTGGATGGTTAATCCGCAGTCTAAAGAGGGATTTGAGGGAATTTTAGTTCATGCAATAATGATGCGTGAAAGACAAATGGGGCTAACAATGCATCAAGGAGTGCTTTTTCATGTGCAATGCACTCAAAATATCCAAATGAATAGACTCAGTCAATACAGTAATGTTCAGCATTTAATTCATGAAGGAACCTGTTTCTAAAATAGGGCCTTTCTGATGCAAAGCAGCATTTAGTCTTGAAATCAGGCGGCAGACGAGCCTCAGTCAAGGTCAGTCTACTTCACCACCCCACCCCAAACCCTCAGGAGGTGAACTCTGTGTCATCTTCACTAATTTCAAAGAGAGAACTCCGGTGAGGCACAGATTCTGCCCTCTCTGCCTCTACCACTCCTCATCAGGAAATTGCTCTGATGTTTAATTTCCCCCATCGCAGGTAGAGAATGGAATAACAACTCACCCCGCTTTACCCCGATTGCTATATGAATCAGAGAAGCATCTGGGCAGCGTCCCAAAACCCAAGACTGACAACAGTCCAACAGCGTCTGACTGAGGTCAAAAGTGCACAGGCTGTATTCCTGTATACAACCAACTATTATGAAACTTCCAAAAAAAAGTGCATGAAGCACAAAAACAATATGCTCTTCTTGTGTGGCCAGTGATGTTTTTCCTATCTCCCCCATTATACAAGGAAATGCCATTTTATTACTGTAGGTACACCACCCACCTTCACACAGATTTCACATTCCAACTGGATCTGGCAGACCTGCATTTTTAGCATGTAATGAGTGTGCAGTCAGAAATGGCAAAACGAGAGAACTTTGTGTCTTTGAACTCAGCATGTTGGCACTAAACGTGTCGGTTCAAGCAGCTCCCAAATGTCAGCAAGGGCTTTTCTTGGACGATGATGAAAAGCAGTTTGTGGATCAGAGGACTCAATATAGAATGACAAGAACAAAAAAAAAAAGACCACAAGCAGGCAAATGAGGAAGAGTTATGATCTTAACATGCCCTTCCACTGACATTTTGGGGACAGATGCTCAGAAGAAAAAATGGCAACATTAATTATACATTTCCAATTTAATAAGCCACATATAACTCACTAGGGGCTCGAACCTGGATTCTGTAATGTTGCTTTGTGACAACACTGGTTATAAAAAGAGCTATATAAATAACCTGAAATTAAATTAATATTAAGACTTCCATAATAGCATAGCTAAGTGAGCAGCGATCTGAGTAGAACTCTCTAGTGTACAAACCCATTGCTCATGCTAGCTAACTGCCACAAAGCAATGAGTGATTATTGAAAAGCTCCACAGAGTCTGGCATAAATCCGTGTTTTTTAGCCAGTAATACATGGCTCTCTTACTGCTGATATTATGTTTGGTTGCTGTTCAAAATAACTCTATTACAGACTGAGACTGTTTTAAGATAGACATTGATGCTGGGATCATCTCTGAGATTTCCAGTGATGCGGTGATGCACACAGATCACAGTTTCTGAGACAAAATCTCTGCAGGCATTGGTACTGCATTGAAGGGGTCATCCAAAGTGGGTAGCCTGATTTCACTTCACTGAAATGAACGTTGGCCAAATAAACAGTTATTATATTGAGGATACAAAGGTCATGCAGTCAAGACCCCTGGTGTCTAACTGTCATGAATCTCAGGCCACACTACATATCAGGCTTTTTCTCAAATTAGCTATGAGATCTGCGACCCATGTATGTTGGCTGGAGCTGTCAGTGTACAAGAGAGTGGACAACCAAGTATCAGAGCTGCATATCTAAGGAGAAGGAAAGAGTTGCCTTGTAATGACAAATCCAGGTTCTGTTCACATAATGCTACCAATCTGGAACCATTATGGAGTCCTGTTACATATTAACCTCTTAGAATGTGAGCAGCACAGATCCGTGCCTGAAGCGCAACGAAAAGTTTTTATATGGATGCTGTCAGACATGTAATAATAGTAACCATTATCTGGTTGTAAAAATAGTGTCACACGCCCCAAAAATCAAGAACAAATGAATAACAAACAAATTTATTTTATTTTAGATCTTAGAAGCAAAACAACATAAGATTTTCGAAGCCAGGAGAACTTTCTGGATAGTTTCTGCCTAAATGTGGGTGGGGAAAGGCCACAGAGGGTGTGTGGGGGGGGTCCGGAGAGCGGCCCGAGTGGCGAGGGGTTGAGCATAAGAGCAGTAAACCGCAGTCGTGTAGGAGAGCAAACACCAGTTGTTATTTGTTAAAATCTGATTTTACCTACAGACTTTAGGTATTCTGGTCCCTGATACCTACAGAAGAACATTTGAATGGCACATTGTTTCTTGACATCAGCGCTGTCTAAGGTCATCCCTTGACTACTGTTTGACACGTGGGTATGTGTAAGTGGTTCCAGGAACACGACAGCATATCTTGATTGCTCCAGCGGTCTGCACAATCCCCAGATGTTAAGCCCACTCAGCATCTTTGGGATGATGTCAAGATGAAGGTCAAGGAGACACTGCTTATTAATAAGGGAGACAAGATGTCCCACACAACCCTCAGGCTGCATATCTGAATACTCACAACAGGCTGCTGCTTTGTGCTTTGGAGCAACATCTTTTAGCATGTATGTCACTCAGGAACTGCAGCTAAGGAGCAGGTCAATGCAAGGGAAGCTTTAAATGAAACTTATTTACAACTGAGTTGAATCATCTTCCTCAGGGTACAAGTTTTCTGCCCCAGTGTTTGCAGTTCTCGTCACAATGCCGTGTGCTTCTAGGTGTCTGATCCAATCCCTGAAATCATCTCCAGCGGCACCGATAGGACGCCAAATCTAATCGAGCGGCTTACTCAAGCATACCTCACAGTCGAGTCCCTAGACGTTCATACCCAAACCCCAGGAAGCCGTCACACAAAGTGCATGAAAAATCTGAACAACATCTATTGCTTCATGTCAGAAGATAATTACAGTTTCACTGTTGTTTCATGGGAACCGCAGTGCACTAAATTAGCTTTTGAGGCTGCGCTTCTTCTCTTGGATCAGATAAACACGCTGGATTTCAATCTGTTCTTTGCATTCCTTCATGAGTCTTTAACCTCCCTTTTAGAAATCTCAGAGTTATATAAGTACTTTGTGTGAATTATAACAGTTCTGAAGCTAGCTGTTTAACTTAGGCTAATAATTCCAACATAAAACGAACCTTTTCATTCCCTTTAATGGCAACCTAAGATTTCTTTTTCCAGCTGAAACATTCACATCAAAGCGAAGAAGTGATGCTATTATTTTTCTTTCAAAAATATGGCACTATGCATCAAGTACAGGAAGAGAAAATGAAACACAAAAAGGATTCTGGAGGCTTACTGAGATAAGATAGTATGAGTTGAGAGCTCCACATATCTAACTGATGGCTTTTAGATTTTTACATTTGCAGAGTGCACTATAAGAAGCACTTAGAGAAGGACTTTATAAAAGCTTATCTCTAATATCTATCTACAACTAGGGATCCACAATGATATTAGAATCATATTAGTGTTAGCAGATAGTTGTTTAAAAAAAACATACTTAGATGCTGCTGGGTTACTATACTAAAATGTCAGCTTTTTCATGAATTTAACTGCATTTGTAAACTACAACAAAATGAGTTGATGTTTCTTTCTATTGCAAAGTACTACCAATTTCCATATGAGGGTAAGTATTAGCAGGTATTAACAGAGGAATCCCGATTTATAATATCAAGCAGTCATCTGACCTTCTGCTGCAGCTATGAGGAAATCATTCATTTAAAGAGTAAAGAGAAATTGATATCAACTTTTCTTTGATGCTTGCAACCATTATATGATTAGAACTACAGAGTTTTTATGAGATTTACCTGATACCCAAAAGTGATCCAGCTAGAAGAATTTAATATATGACATTTAGCATTTTCAGATCCAAAGCACCTCGTAGGCCTGGCTTATAACTCATACACTCACACACTCACTCACTCACTCACTCCTGTGCTGGTCATCATCATGAACAATGTGGTTACAAACCACTGTATGAGTAACAACGAAGAATATTAAAGGAAAGTCAAACTGGTGTTTTCTCCATTATTTGTTTTGTCGTTATAGGAAAAACATCATACTGCAATCAGTGTGGGTTCAAATTAGAGGCTGACATTTTTTTGCGAACCCCACGGGATGGGAAACAAAATCACTATTAATAACGTGATTGGGACGGGACTGGATAAAATTTAAGCGGGAGTGGGCGGGACCGGGATTCGTAATAACACTGATAACTTCATACAGAAATATACCTTTTAAATAAATAAACTAATTTTGAACTCAATACTAGTTGTCCTGTCTCTTTAAGCTCACCTCCTGTTTGCTGTGTGTAGCCGGTTAAGCTCCACACACCCAGTTAGTGGCGATAGTCCCAACCACCAATAATGTAAGAGAAGAAGTAGCTTCTTCACGCACTTTTTAGACGCGAAAATCATAACCAAAATGGAGGCATCATTGAGAATGATGATGGGTAAACACAATATGCCAGCTGCAAGACTTGTAGACAACTGATTAAGTACTACTCAGCATCCCACATGCAAAGGAGCCCTCTCGAGTCAACCAATTTCTTCCTTCATAATTAAAACGTAAGGTGCCAGAGCTGATTTTTTTTTTACTGTTTTTTTTACTTCTACTGTGACGGTGTGGGATTGGGATGGGATGGTATTTTTTTTGTGGGAGTGGGACGGGTTTGAAAATTCACTCCCGTGTCACCCTCTAGTTCAATCCCAGGACTTCTAGAGGCACCTGTGAGGTTGCGTTGATCAAGGGACCGGCCCCACACACTGCGTGTGAATGGAGAGAAATTATTTTTTGCTGTTCAGTCTATGTGCTGTGGTGGGTTGACATATGACAAATGGTCGGTTTACACTTACAGTCATGCCCAGTTCCAACCACTGGCTAGGACACACAATCCTCCAACGCTGGGAGGGGTGTAGACTAACACTAACATCTTTTCGACCTGCCATTAATACAACTTAATTGGACAGCTTAATGAGACGCTAACCTGCAATTCTGTCATGTCAGCTAACAGATGCCCATGTTAGCCAACATCATGCTGAGTGAGTGATGGGGGAGAGGGAAGGCCAACCTACCCACCCGCAGAGGTTCAAAGCCAGCTGTGCTCTCTGGCCACAGATCAGTTTGGCATCACTGGAGATTGCAATCGCCCGGTGACAGCGCCAACACTTATCAGCTGCCTCGTTTGGGAGCCCTATCTAACTGCTGTTTTATAAATGCTAATTGACAAGACCAAAAGTGAGCAAAGGACACTAAAATCACTAAATGAATAAAAAAGCAATTCACATCAGAAGAATAACTGAATGAGCAGTGATGCCTCTGTTAAGTGGTGTAAGTCTAAGCTGGTGGTCATAGAGGAAGGCGGGAGGGGCTTTAGTTGTTGAAAATTGCTTAGAGAGACAGAGGCATTAACGTGTGTTTAACATCATGCTAAAATAATTTGGGTAATTATATACTCTCGAGATTACATTGCTGCATGGTTGGCAACAGTGGGGTGACCTGTGTGTAGCGCCAGTTAGCCAAGGAGCTAACATCTGGCATTAGGCAAGCTGGCAAGACCATCCACCATGGATCAGATATATAGACCTCCACCCTGACTGGCTGTTCTGTATTTACCCTCAGTATAAACTACAGTATAAACAATTAAACACAGTATAAACTAAAATGTTCAGACTGACATCAGTTTTATAGGACAAATAAATACTTTTTGAAAGTAGCAAGAAATGTTGTTGATTTAAGAAAAGAAACCTAAATGCATTTGATGATCACTCTATATAGAAACTTCGTTTTATTTTTTTGACTTCATAATGAACATATCATAACATAGCGTGCTTAGAAAGTCTTGCACCAAGTTGCTTGGTTTCCCCTTTCCCTAAAGGGCTTGAATCTCAAATGGATTTCTGTACAGTGCAAACAGGAATTACAATACCGTCTCTTTCTCTCTCTCTCTCTCTTTTGATTGATTGCATGTCATGTATTCTCTCTAAATGAGTGTATTTATAGTCAGGGGGAAGAAATGTTAAAAGGTTTGGGCTTAGGCACTGGCTATATTTACATTATTTTGGATCTTTAGTGCTGCGATATGAGGGGCCACCCCTTCAGAGGTCAGCGAAGAAGCAGCGCTACTGGTCAAAGACGCAAAGCCGCGTGTCAAAGTTTACAGAAGTTGAGCTCTTAGGCCTGGACAGTAATTAGCGTGCGTGTTTGGGGTGTGTGTGTGCGTGTCTACGTGCATATCAAGAAACATGGACCTCTATCTTCATGAAAAACAGTCCAGCTGCTCCATCTTTCACTCTGGAGGCTTTGCTTGACATTGTGTTTCCTCACGGTTCACTTCCTGCGAAGTGTCCCGCCTTTCCAGTTCAGTGGCTCATTCCTGCCTCTCCGATTCACCCACTACCCCACAGCTGCACCAGCGGATAGCCACAAGACGAAACCACTGATTAAATGCACAATCAAAAAGAAAGAAAGAAGCAGCTACAAGACCAGAGAGATGGTCAGTGGTCAGTTCTAATAGGGCAGGACGGTTTCAGCATAGGCAACCTAAGAGCTTACCTTTCCTGTTAGGCCACTTCTGCTGTTACAGATTGCTCTTTAAGTCTGTTATCGTCTATGTCTATTTTGGCTCCTGGCACTTCTTTTCTTCCTTCTACATTACCAGATCACTTTCCTTTCAGTCTGCTGAAGGAGGAACGCGATCCTCGCTGCAGTTTGGTGACCAGCCCATCAAAATAGTCTAAAGTCAGAATCTCTCTTTCTTTAACACTTTTCAAACACTTTCTCTGCCTTTCTGTCTCACTCACACACTCGCGCAGACCCACACAGCCTCTGAAAAGCAGCCTCATCTGGCAGAGGACCAGGCTGGGGAGCTGAGTGGTTTGGACAGAGATGTTCAAGAGCCCTGAGGCTCCAGACAGAGTGATTCTTCAGTCAGCGCAGCGCTCACACAGCGGATGACAGGGGCCACCCATCAGTCAAAACGGATCTTTCCTGCATGGTTTTGCGCGCTGATTTCATTACCTTCTCTTATTCGTTCTATCCCTCACAAAGCCCAGATATATAAACACATGTCGCAGCTATGAGCGCCTGCCGCAGTCTGGCGAGGGCCAAAATATTCCTCATGAAAATTCAGTGTTCTCAATGGCATACCTCCAACCGCTGCCCCACTCACCTTCCTGGGCTTGGACTCAGAATAGCATACGCTGTCCACGCTGGGGTAGACCACCGACCATCCATCAGCCGTACAGTTCTTACTGATGTTCCCTGAAAGACAAAACAAATGACTTTGGTCCACCATTTGGCCATAGAAAAGCGAGAGTTGCAACTAAGCATCAGTCCGCTCTAAAGTTACTTTACCTGCTGTCAATGTGATGTTAAGCTGTTTTATCAAGCTGCAATAGAATATATATACCAAACCATGTATGCTGCTTTTAGAAGGTAACTTGGAATTAAATTCATTTGTTTATTTTTTAACCTGCATTTTGATTTTGACTCTTGACCTTGATTGCATTACTATGCTGATAAGAGTGCTAAATACAACACATCTTCCTGAACCAGAGGTATTGAACAATAGAACAGACTGGAACAAATAAAATACTCATTCTAATGCTGGGCAAATAACATCAAAAAAGCCCACAAAAAAAGACCCCTTTCTTTCCCTTAAAATTGAGAGCTGGGAGGAAAAGCAAACACAAATCAGCTTAAGGGTAATATATCAGCTTTGCTATGTAAAATTGTACATTAATAATGTACTCTAATAAAACAGATCATAGAGAAATGAGCAAGCTAACATAATTGAAACTTCGAGACAATCCTTATTTTAACTTTATCAGAAAAAAAAGCTCAAAGCACTGTGTTGCACCAAACCATTTTGGAACGCTCCTATATTTTGTTTTAAGCATGCTTTAAATGATTCTGTGTACTATGCCATGCTTAGCACTGAATTTCCAGTGCTAGTTTTATTCTACTCCTCTCTACCTTAAAACTAAAGATGCCCAGAGTCTCAGTATTTTCTTGGATTAGTTTTGCTAAACATATTAAGGCATTAACCAACTCAGCATTCTATCATCTTAAACTATATATCTAAAGTCAGGAATTTAAGGGGGACATGGAGAAACTTATTCATGCTTTTATCTCTATCAGTCTGGATTTCTGCAATGCTATTTCTCTACCCTGCCCAGAAAATCAGTTAAGCTGTTCAAAATGCAGTTGCCAGACTGCTCATTAAAACAGAGGAAAGAGAACATGGTACTCAAATCTCAGATCACTGTGTTATGATAGCATCAAAAATTGCATTAATATGCCTCTGTTTTATTTATTTGTTGCTCTCTGCTCTCTATTACTATTTTACATCTTGTTCTTACAGATCTTTCATCAACCACTTTTGTCTAAATGTTTTATTTCTATTCATTCTCTTTATCGTTGTATTTAAAGCATTTTACATTTGTGTCTTTGGTATGAAAAGTGCTATACAGATAATCTTGCTTTCCTTTGTTGGATGTATGGATGCTTTGTTTTATTATATGCTGGAGCACATTATCTGTGACGTTTGAGCAAATTTCTATAAACCCGGTGGCAGATGTAGCAAAAACATATGAATGGAACTGAATTACTTGACATAACATCTCCCTCTCGATAGCCACAGCTTTACTATACCAGGCATCCTGCTGGGAGCTTGTCATCATTTCTCATCATCATAGTGAACACTGGGCTCTCACTTGCTCTCTCAGCTTCCATATGCCATACTGCTAAAGGGGCAGCACGGGGCCCGGGGGCAGAGACTTTGGGCTGAAGAGCCTCTTTCATAAAGCACATACATGTTTGTGGCTCATGCATAAAGGATAACTGTGTAGGCTTTATAATAGCATCAGTAACAAAACATTAGCCTCCCACACAGCACATTCCATAAATAGCCACCATTATATCTACAACAGCAGACTTGGCAGACAAATGATGCATTATATAAACTTACAAGATAACATCAGTGCTTGCTTGTGATTATATAACCTGTAAACAGCCTCATATATATGTATACAGTGGGGCAAAAAAGTATTTAGTCAGCCACCAATTGTGCAAGTTCTCCCACTTAAAAAGATGAGAGAGGCC
>JBBPDB010000001.1:6767302-6783099 GCA_037974465.1 Brachypetersius altus
CCAGATAAGTAAACAGAAAAAGAACCAAACCAAAAAGCAGCGGCATAACTACGGCCGCTGGCCAGACCGTAACAGTAAAATGTTTTCTTTTAAACTGTGATAAATTTAACTGTAGCACTCTGTTGTGGTATAAAGGGTTAAATAGCTATTCAAATACTAAATAGAGAAATGAACACAAGTGCAAATACTTTCATGTTTAATAGAATAATGAACAAACTGCATAATCTGAAATGTATCGTTCAGTATAAATTGCAAACACAGTTTTGCACCAGCACAAACACAAGAATAAAAAAATCAATCTTGGCTCAACATAATGTAACGTAAATGTAAACGGAAACGCAAACATGCGTGCAGTACTTTTGGAACAAAAAACACGATGGTTTCTTGTCAAGAACCAGCTCTTCGCTAACACATAGTTAGCTTCCATACTGCCAGCCACTCTAAATAAGTTATTGTGATTACTTTGGAACAGCTGTTAGCCAGCTTGACATGCGGGAGTAATGTGCTAACACTGCTTTAAACAACATAAAACAATTCATGAGCATGGAGCCCACTTTGGATTTACAGCCCACTTTCGTGTGGATTAATGCTCGGCCTAATGAAAAATAATCGGGAGGTATTCTGTGGGTAGGATAATCCTCCTGTAGTAGTGGTACGGCTGCAGAGAGGGGCGGAGGAGGCCAGAGCCGCCTGGCCGTGGAAAATGGGCCGTCCCAGATGGACCATTGACCCCCACTTAACATACGCTCAGCGTCGCCACACTTGTTTACAGTACAAGGGCAACTAAAACCACTGTCCATCGGGAATTAAATCCTGATGCAAGAGGCAGAGGAGGAGAAATGTTGTCTGTTGTACAGTTTGTATCTTCATTCAGCCTTTATTTGCGGTATTAGTGCCTGAACAGACTGCATAAAAACCTCTGAATGGTTTTAGCCTCAAGGACTAGATGCCACATCATGAAACTGTATTTCTAATGCATTCCTTAAAATAGTACAAAGGTTCCAGGATGGTTCTTGGCTTGAATGTGTGGTTGGTGGAAAAATGTCACTACTGTTCATGATTTTAAAGATTCTTCATCCTTACAAATGTGGGTTTTCGAACTTCCATCCATTAAAATGTTCTCCAGAGACCCCTAAATCATGGTTCGAATTATGGGGGTACTGGGGTGTACTGTACCCAGACCCAAGACCCAGACCCCTCCCCCCACAAAAAAGACAGAAATAGCAGCTTGGGGGATTCTTAACATTTTTCTTTTGTTGTTAAAAAGGCAATACCCTCCAATTACGGAGGAGTAATTCACACTGTGCCCTAAATCACTTCTTCTATGTCATCAAGGATACTCAACGATTCTCATCCTTTTTGGAACCTCTATTTTTAATTGCATACAGCATGTTATTCTCAGTCCAGGTCATTAGTTTAGCTTAGATTCCTGTTTTTGTCTGTTTTAATGTGTCTTCAGTATGGAAGGCGCCAAGGATCAAGAATGCAGTTTGAGGGACTACGCCCCGTAGTCTTCTCTTAAAGGCCAGCAAGGTTAGACCAAAAACAAAGCCACTGTTCGTGTGAAAACAAACCAATGAAGAGTCATACTTCACCTATCAACGTGTAATCACCAAGAAAAATGAACCATGTGTCACCAGGCCACATTCAATATCAGCCAAAATACAGAGAGAATACAGACCAGGGAAACGAGAGTGTGCCTTTATGGAGCAGGGAGTTTTCCAGGGATCTCAGAGTAACATAACACAGATATGATTTTTAATTTGGAGATAACTGTGTTTGTGCAGTTGTGCTGTGTTTCCATGTCTGTCCTCTGGGGATGGACCATATGTCCACATAAAGCAGTGCTTTAATTAAGTCCCGTCAAAAAGACCAGTGAGGTATTAAACTACTGAATAAGGCAATTGCAGTTGAATTTATTATATATTTCACAAAATCTAATATAGATTGTTAGGGCTGTTGCTATTGATTATACTACTTATTGAGTAATCTAATGATTAGACTTGGGCATGGGTGTCGTTAGGACCATGTAATTTGTAACTATAAACATGAGTGCACTCGGGATGTCCTGCTGGTGTAGGTTTTCTCCCTTTTCAGTGACTCTCACTGAGAAATTTTAAGAGCTCCCTCTTGTGGACAATGGCTGCTGAACACAGTTTTATGTAACCTGCAAGATTCATCATGTTAATCGTTCAAATTGCAAAGAAATCACCAAGTAAATGCATCAATCATTTTAATTATTCTGCATTAATTGAGATATTGATTCTAGTAATTGAGAAACTGTGACAGCCATACTATTACGGTGGGTCACCGTATGCTATTCATATGCTTGCCAATGTATTTATTGTTGCAGAGAGTTGCCATTTGGCTAATTTAATTTTGTGGTCTGCATACACTGCATACATATTTCTCATTGCAGAATTCCCAAAATATTTACTTGGCAAAATTCCTTTCTCTTATGGCTGAATAGCTACAACAATAGCACATTGTCTATAGGTTCTCATTAGGCAGGTCAGCAACAGCGGAGCCTCCCGAGTCTTTTGTGGAATTCCATCATGATGCATAGAGTTCCTATAACCTAACATTGCCAGCATTTGTAAACGTTTCTAGATCACTGGGAAAAGTTCAAAAAATAGGGTCAGGACTGCAAAATAACCTTCTCCACAGGTTCATTTTCAGACATAAGATAGATAGTAATGTTCTATGCTCTCCAAATTCCAAGCTGTTTTGAGGAACATCGGGAAAGCTTTCCACACAATCATCAAGAGAACATCAAGGCAATGTCAAATGAACATTAAAACACACTAGAAACATTACTCATGGGTGTCTGAAGATACAGCTTGATGATTGCCCAAAATGCTTTCAGAATAAATGTGAGATAATTATTTCATTACATAAGACACTACAGGCTATATAAAAATCTAAACATATTTTTAAAATATGTCAAACGCAATTATTATCTATATAAAAATTAAGAAAAATGTATAAGGTTGTTTATAACACCAGTTTTGATAATTGTATTGCACTGCACATTGCTATTTTTGATAAAAAAAACATGTATTTAATGGCCTTAACTAGAAATCCCCTTTTCCATTTAATTCTTCACCCACCCGTATTCAGGCAACCCCCGCCTACATAACCTACGATTGGCTAAAGTCTCAACCATCCTGGATTTTGATTGGTGAATTGCTTGTCAGTCTGAAGTATTAGGCAATCATAGCGCTTGGCTTAAAACGTGTGGTGGGAGGAATAACACTGTCCTAACACCTGAAACGCAAGCAAGACTGTTAGCCGGTTCTTCGGTGTGTTGTGGTTTTTACTTTTAATCATTTTTAAAAGGTGTTTTATTGTGTGATAACAGAGCAGGATTACTACTGAAAGTACTCACAGAATATTGGTAATATTTCAATATCTCTTGCTTCCTTCAAAACCCAATTAAAACGTGTCTTTTCTCTCAGTAGCCTATCTTTTCTGCTATTGGACTCTGTTAATTTGGACTGTTGATGTATTTTTTGTTTACTACTTTATGTTAAATGCTGTTAGTTTATCGCTGTACTATTTTGTAAAGCTATATGAATAAAAATATTATTGTTTATTATTATCGTGGTCTAGACAACATGAGTAGAGGAAATGAGGATAAAGCTGTCAAAAAGTGCCGATACGGTGGATATGACAGACCTTAAAATATCGGTTAAGTTTAGATACTGTTTTAGCTCACATTTCTGCCTGTTGGTGACACGAATTATGGATTTTTAAGGTTTAAGGAAAACTTCACCGTCTCCATGTGACATTCGAGTGAAATATTGCTTTTTAAAAGCCTAGAAAATACAAGTAAGTGCTCGAAAATTAATAATAAAGGTTTTCTTACCGAGTCCGACAGCCAAAGTGTGAGGAGAAGACAGAACAGGCGAGGCATGTCTCACTTCTTCTGAGTGCCTGGTGGTCCCACATGAACTCAGTAAATGTTAATTCCAGCAATTCCTACGTGTGCTTCAGAAGAACCCCGCATTTTAATGAAAAAAGGGAACCCACAGTGAGTATCCGTGAGGGAAAAATGCGTAAAATAATACAATTATAAAATAAGCCCCGTCCTAAGCAGTGACCCTTTCAGTGTGGTGTTGAAACGAGCCTGGCTGTCAACTGAATGAGGACAGTTGATTCAGTGGTAAACTGTTGGAGCTGCTCCTCCTTTCGTTATTGAGGCTGTGGAGGAGAATAGAAAGCCGATCTCCCACCAGAGGCAAGGACAGGATACCTACTCAGAGACTGGGAAGGTTCGTTTATGATCATGAGAAAATGATGATAACAAGGTTGAATGGTGATGATAACAAAATGATAACTGGGTTGAGTTGTGATGATAATAAAATGATAACCAGGTTGACTGGTGATGATAAAATGATAGCTAGGTTGAGTTGTGATGATGATAAAATGATAACCGGGTTGAGTGGTGATAATAATAAAATGATAACCGGGTTGAGTGGTGATAATAATAAAATGATAACCGGGTTGACTGGTGATGATAACCAGGTTGAGTTGTGATGGTGATAAAATTATAACTGGGTTGAGTTGTGATGATAACAAAATGATAACTGGGTTGAGTTGTGATGATGATAAAATGATAACCGGGTTGAGTTGTGATGGTGATAAAATGATAACTGGGTTGAGTTGTGATGATAACAAAATGATAACCAGGTTGAGTTGTGATGGTGATAAAATGATAACTGGGTTGAGTTGTGATGATAACAAAATGATAACCGGGTTGAGTGGTGTTGATAATAAAATGATAACCGGGTTGAGTTGTGATGGTGATAAAATGATAACCGGGTTGAGTTGTGATGATGATAAAATGATAACCGGGTTGAGTGGTGATGATGATAAAATGATACCTGGGTTGAGTTGTGATGATGATAAAATGATAACCGGGTTGAGTGGTGTCGATAATAAAATGATAACCGGGTTGAGTTGTGATGATGATAAAATGATAACCGGGTTGAGTGGTGTCGATAATAAAATGATAACCGGGTTGAGTGGTGATGATGATAAAATGATACCTGGGTTGAGTTGTGATGATGATAAAATTTTAACCGGGTTGAGTGGTGATAATGATAAAATGAAAACCGAGTTGAGTGGTGAAGATGATAAAATAATAACCAGGTTGAGTGGTGGTGATGCTAAAATGCTGCTTGAGTCAAGTCACTTATGTATAATTTTGTAGCACTGGTTGTCACTTGACTTAACCCAGCTATCATTTTATCAAGTAATGACAATGATAACATGTTAACTGAGTTAAGAGGTGATCATAAAACTATAACCAGAATAAGTAATGATAATAAAATGATACCTCGGTTAAGTGGTGATGATGAGAAAATAATAATGGGGTTAAAATGATAACCTGCGTTAAGTAACAATACCGAGAAAAATGATAACTGGGTTAATTAATGATGATGAGAAAATTATAACTGGGTTAATTAATGATGATGAGAAATGATAACTGGGTTAATTAGTGATGATGAGAAAATGATAACTGGGTTAATTAGTGATTATGAGAAAATGATAACCAGGTTAAACTACATCCTAAGCATTTCGGAATTTTTTATATGCCATTTACAGTTTTCTGTGAAATACCTTAAAAAGACAATTAAAGGCTGGTAAACTGTGTTAAAAATGTATATTCAAATAAACATTACAAATGTAAACAAACATTACAAGTGTAAACAAGTGGAAATAGAATAGAATATGGTCTGTACTGAAAGTAGTGCTTGTTGCTATTGATGTATATAGACATAAATAACAGGCGAGTTGAAAGTTCAGTTAGTGTTACAATGAACAATTTGTGATGTTATTTCACAACTCCCTAACTCTCTCTTTTAGGGGTGAAGTAATACACATACTTTAGGTTTTGAGGGTAGGAATCAATATCAATATATTGTGTTTAAGCAACATGTCCTGTGAAATAGTGTCAAAATAGAAGTCTATTACGCAGTTATGTGAATGCAAAAAGGATGGGATGCACCCAACCTTATTTTGATCTTTGCGATAGACAGTGTGTGAAATCTCCCAATCCCGCCCCTCCCACCCAAATCAAAGAGGCAAAATCTGAATTTGTGTTGATGGGGGAGTGCTTAAGAATGGACAAAACCAAAAAATATACTGTTGGGGGTGGAAGTCATTTTGCATCCGTCACAGATTTGTAGATTTTTCCATAGACCCCCATCAATTATCTCTCAAACGTCCACCAAGACGTCTCTGACTCCCTACAGCCTCCTGCGTTTAAAGAGTCAATTTAATAACATAGGAGATACAATGAATTGAAGAGTGACACATTTACAGAGGTCACTAAAGAGCATGTCTTAGTGTCAAACATTATTTCTATCAGAATAGTTTTGTTATTTTCCTTCATGACATTTCAGTGAATCCTTCTTAGAGGTAGTAAGTAGTAAGAGGTAGTAAGATGAATGACTCCTGTCAGTCACTGGCCACTTTTAGGGAGAAGAACAGCAGTAGTAAGCAGGCTCTTGTAACTCAGGTTTCAAGAATAGGCTGTAAAATGTTAAATCGGATTGTTGGAGAGGGTGTAATGTCATCGTGGAGCGCGTAACAGAAGTGATGTTCTGCAGGGGCGGCTTATCCGGGAGGCTGAGAGAGCACAGGCCGGCGGAATCGTCGTCTGGCCACAGCAGATGGCGAGAGTGACAGCGAGAGGATGGAGAAAAGGCTGAATGTATTAATACGGAAAGCCGAGTTTATGATGGCCGAACGTCCTGCTTTAAAATACCAGTCCTGTCTTATCCAGGACATATTTCAGCAGTGAACGTCCATACACGGGTCATTAAAAGGTAACTGAGCAAGTTGTTGATCTTTCTCCTTGGTCTTCTATTTGGTACTGTAGGCTGTATTTACCACTGCTCCCTGTTCCTCAGGTGTCAAGCTTCAAAGCATCCTGTTCACTGGTGTGGTGACGATCGATAAAGCGCGGACCTGAAAGTGAGCAGGCAATTTTAATTTGCCTGAGTGACCCCTCGGCTTTGTGGCACAGTGAAAGTGTGAAAATTGACATTTCTCATTTGACCCATGGTGTGAAAACCCAATCAAAGGATTCCTTTCTTTCCTTATATTAATCAGAGGGCCTTTGAGCATGGCTGTTAGGCTTAATGGGACGCTGTAATTACTGTTCTGAAATCGTCACGTTCTGATGAACTGATTCTAAAGATTTAAAAGGGGAGGTTTGCTTTGAAAGCGAAACTTCAGTCCAAAAGTGACTGAAGTAGTTAATTCATTCGACACATTCGAAGTGGCCCAGTGTCAAAATAGTGAGAGGAAAAGAGGCCAAAGAACAGAGGACCAGAGCAATGATTGAGCGATGAGTTCTTTATTTTGGTGAAATGGAATTATTTTCCAATCTCAAACTCCACACTGACCTCAATTTTCCATGCTTTCAATCTCCGAAAGCAAAACATTTCAACCCTGTAACTGTCGAATATCTTCAAAACTCCTCTGAATTATTCATCACTTTTTCAAGCAGCAGAAATTGTAAGGCCTGCTTCTGTCATGCAAGAACAAAGGAAGACCAGGTGTTGTGTCACTGAGGCCCACAGGCTTTGCATGTGCAGATTTATTATCATTATGAAAAAGATCATCTACCCTCCAGTTTGTCCCCTTCCATCATAAACAGTCTTGGCATGTGCCACACTGAAAGAAAACTTAAGGGGCCATAGGAAGGAAAACCAATCTTTTCCCTCACTTCTTTGAAAAATAGGTGTTTACTCTAGTACATAAACGTGTCAAATCAAAATGTACCATTTGTTCCCAATTCACACTTCCCATATAAGTAAATTAAGCTGGAAAAACAGACTGTTTGACAGGCATTCATCTATTAACCTATAGCAGTTTAACCTTGCTGAAATTATAAGGAACGTTTCAGCTCTAGACTGCTTTCTGATTGAGAAAAAGTAAAGAGCATCTTTTAAAAAGAAATTGTTAATCATAAAGGTTTAGTTTTTAGGGATAAAGAGAGGTTGTAAAATGAATTAGGACTCTTTTTGTTACATAAACCCACACAAATGTTGAGATGTGTTGTATGTAGGGTATGGCCCTCTAAAATGAAAATGAACTCACTAAAGAGGAAAATCCGGTGTTACCAAGGCAGTTTATTTTTGGAAGGTCTAAAATGTTATCGTGTTCTAGACTGTCTGCTGACTCAAAAGCTGCATTTCGAAATCCAGAAGCTGATTAAAGGCTTAATTTCTTGTTTGCAACAAATTGAACTGCAGCACATATGCTTTATGAAATTATTTCATAGTATTTCATTTTCAAGTATTTCATTGGAGGACAATGTTTTTTCAGTAGGTAACTGATATACATCAACACCCCATTTGCTTGGTAACAGCAGGGTCATGTGCAATGTGATTTGAGGAAATGGATTAGAATGTGTGACACAACAGTGACCTCGTGTGGTGATTTTAGGGACAACACAGCATCATAAATCATCACTAAAGATTTTCTGAGAAGATTGTGGGGCAACTTAATGTGTTATTGCATCCACATTGTTTCAAACATATAAATACACCAGAAATACTGATTATCTACATTCTAATGACTTCAATATTTAACTCTTGTGTAGAAAGAAATACGTCTATTTTTATTACAGCATTAGATAGAGACATTAGCATAGTGAGTTAAGTTAGGAACATTATTTACTGCCATCCAGATCATATATACTGGGCATAAATCACATAATGACACTATTCTCAATCAGAATCTGAACCCTTTTTGATCTCATTGGAAATTGCTTATGTGATGACTGCCACAACACAGAGACACAGAGAGGCACACAAGTCTAATAAGTCTAAATAAAATGAGTCTAAATAAAATCTAAATAAAAATCGGCAGAAGGAAAACAACCACAATATTAACAGACGATACTTCACACAAAAATGCTTGATATATCTATCTATAATGCAGCTGAGTGAAATATTATTGACACAAATGTTAGCTTGGATTAAGTTATTGCACCATTAGAAAATCAGTAGTAATTAAGTAATACTGATCAAGTGCTGCACATGAAGGCTATTGCGCAAATAATTAAGAGATTTAGCACAATTTAGAGAACAGTATAGTAATGTTTTGGCACCTGGTAAGAACATTGCACAGTACTGCACATAGTAGACTGTTGCACATCATAGCAAAAAATAATGCACATGGTCTTTCACACAACCTGTAATAAATAAACAGCAAGAAGCAGCAGGCTATTCACAGATTACTGTGTAGGTGTGTGATTGAGGTAGGATGCTTTTGAGCACGGTTCCTGTAACTTTGGAGAGTATAGATGAGTATAGGAGCACTGATTTACATTCATTAGACACATTCTTTTGTGGGGGATATCCCCCTTAAACCAGGCCTAGTGATGCCCTTGCCTTGAATTACATCAAGAAACAAAAGATTACGGTTTCAAAACGCATTCACTGTCCCCTGACTTATTATTATATTATTATTACTGTATATGCATTCTATTTAATATCTATGAATAGATCTTAAACACTGCATGCACTCTACAAGCGCTTAGCAAGAAAAAGCAGATATATTGCTGTAATTGTATATAGAATTTAATGTCCAGCCATACATATGTCTTAGCTGTACTTTTCTTTGAAGAAGTGTTATTTCCAAAAGGTATAGTTAGAGCACATTTTATTTTATACAGTTATAAAGTATACCAAATGGATGTACACTATATGGACAAAAGTATTGGGACACACCTGTTTTTTCAGGGTTTGGGCCATTTACTTCTATTGGATAATCGTAATGCTTCAGTATTTTGTACAACGCCATGCATCAAACTTGCACCCAGATTGGGGAGAAACTTCTTCTATTCCAGTGTACAAAGCAAAGTCCATAAAGACATGCTGGAGGAGTTCAGTGTGGAAGAACTGGTCTGGCCCACACAGAGTCCTGACCTCAACCCCATCCAACACCTTTGGGATGAACTGGAACGGAGATTATGATCCAGACCTTCTGGTCCAGCATCTGTGCCTGACCTCATAAATGCTCTACAGAATGAGTGGACACAAATTCCCACAGAAACTCCAAAATCTTGTGGAAAGTCTTCCAAGAAGACTGGAAGCTGTTTTGTTGCAAAGTGGGACCAACTCCATTATAAAATCTACGTATATTTGAATGAAATGGCATTAAAGTCCCCACAGGTGTAAAGGTCTATTTATTTATGTATTGACCTGATTTATTTTTGTCAAGATATCTGCTTCAGTATTTGTTTTCAGATCTTTTATGGCTCCATTTATCACTCTGGACATGTAACATTGCTTCATTTTGGGTTACTGTTTTAGTCACTTGCCTGCAGCCACATTGTTTAAAAAGTTTCATATTTTTGAACAGAAATTACACATTTTTGAAAGGGTTTAAAGGAATACAAAGACAACTGATTTTAGAAACACGTTGAAATTGAACTTAGGAGAAAAAAGTGAAGGAAAGCAGAGTACAGTATATTTCTCATAATGAAACAAGGACCAATTAAAGAAATTCCTTTCTTTTTCTTGTAACGAGGTGGACCTTGTTTGGTAATGATTACCCATGGCTGAGAATTATTTGGTGGCTTTGAGGCTTCTCATTCTTTACATATTCCTCCCTGAACCATTAACATGGTTCCACATCAAAAACAGGCTCCAGAAACATTGGACTCGTGGCAATAATAGAAAGGATGATCAACATTTTATTAAATGTTTAATTATCTGTTTTGACTTTTAAATACTTTGTTGTTATATTAAGGAACCAAAAAATGTAAGCATACTCTGCGCCAAGAAAATCTGGCGAGGGGAGGCCTTGCAGGAAACTGTGAAAGTTTGGACATACCCTGACCCTGCCTTCATTAGGGCTGCAGTGGATTTTAAAACAGACGAATACTTTCCACTGCAGAGATATCACTGCCGCATCAGAACGGTGAGCTCCAGCATCTGTGCTCATCCCAAACGCCTTCGTGCGCACGGCTGGCTTTTAAAACGGCCCCTTTCCTGTGTTTACTCTCCCAGCATTACCCAAGACCCCTCTCTGTCCTGTTATGACATATTAATGTAAATAGCAGAACACAGCATTGTTCTGCTGCACGCTTGGCAGCATTAGAAATAATGGACTAGTGTGTTTGACAGTGGAAACTCATTCTTGACAGTAGAACAGTTAGGAAGTGAGAGAGAGCACAGTAACTGAATATGTAAGCCAATGATTGACAGCAGAGGTGGCTGGACACTAGCTCAATTTACTCCATTAATAATGTACTCCCATCATTTATTTTTTCACAGCATTTTCAAATGAATACTTTTACTCCTAGTAATCTATACCCTTAATACTAATAATGGGGTTCTTCAAAGGTTCTTTTGATCGTTATACTGGATATAAAACCATGAATGCATAAATTGATGGTTCTTCGCTATGATAATGGGAACCTTTCTGTGCACAATATGGTCCAAATTATTGGGACAGGTTAATCTTAATGCTTCAGCCTCCCAACCCATTTTGGACAGGACCTTCAGGGCAGAGTTTGGGGAAGAACCTTTCAGCATCACTGTGTCCCAGTGCACAAAGCGAGCTCCATAAAGACATGACTGGAGGAGTTCAGTGTGGAAGAAACTGACTGGCCACACAAAGCCCTGACCTCAACCTCATCCAACACGTCTGAGATGGAGATTGCAAGCCTGGCACAAATTCCCAAGAAGCTCCAAATTCTTGTGGAAAGCCTTCCAAGAAGAGTGGAAGCTGTTATAGCAGCAAGGGGAGAGACAAACTCCATCATAAAGTCTATGTATTTGAATGCACTGCCATTAAAGGTGGTGTAATGGTCAGTCGTCCCAATACTTTCGTCCATATAATGTATGTGGTTCCACTGTTGTTTCAAGTCGATTCTTTTTCAGTACTATATAGAACCATTTTTGCTAAACATCAGTTTCATTGTTCTTCACATGTAGTAACTAAGTCCTTTCGTAAAATTCCATTCTGTTCTATTGGACTGCTTTGCTTTTGCTCATACCTTGTATTTTTATTATAGTCATAAAAGTCCCAAAACGAGAAGAAGTGCACATAACTAACTTCAGTTCCAGCACAGAGGAACATTAGGTCATTGTTTCACTGGCACAGCAGTAGCCGAATGTAAGATTTGGCTCTACTACCCACTTCTGACTGACAGTGCACTAAAGTGACAGAGTACAGATGTAGCTGAAATCTCTTTTCTCTTTCATGCCCAGCTGTGTGCTGATGAGCCAAAGCCTTGTAAAACATTCCCCAAAGCCTCGCAAAGAGGGAATGAATGTTCAAATAAAGGAACAAAACGAATGCATTTGTTTATTCATGGGTCTAACAGCATTCATTTCTGATTTGCTTAATAGGCCCAGAGGCTTGACGGGCCTTCTATTAAACCTGGAAGCCTGGTGGAGGGTATTTCCAAATGCACTGGCCTCTTCGGTTTTACTGCAGCCTCCTTCTTAAAACAGTTTACAATTTCTACAATCACAGTTTTTCCAAAAAGGAAAAAAAGGCCCAAAACACTGTTTAATACAATGATATATCCCTACTGCAGAGACACTGTTTAAAGAATATTTTTAATGGCATAATTAATTTATTTATTAATTATAGACTGTTTAATTAAATAGTTGTTAGGATGAAAGTTATTTTTAAAGGATGTGTGCATAAAGATGTGAGCTACACATCTAGTTCATGTTTCAATAAGGATTTGGTTATAAGAATTTTATATTCCACCTTAAAGAGGATGTTGCAGTGATACAATTTAAGGTGGAACAAACAATTTGATAAGGTCATTTCTAAGCACACCTAACCGATGGATGTAATGTAACATGTGCAAAAACAAAACTGATTATACGTTTTAGCTTTGGAAAATAACATACACTATAATTATGGACAAAAGCACTGGGCCGTCTGACCAACAGGGACATTGCGTTCAAATGCATAGACTTTAATATGGAGATGGTTCCCCTTTGAAACTATAACAGCTTCCAGTCTACTTTTGGAGTTTCTGTGAGATTTTGTGACCATTCATTCGGTAGAGCATTTATGAGGTCAGACACTGATGTTGGTCGGGAAGGTCTTTCTCACAATCTCCGTTCTAGTTCCTTCCAAAGGTGATGGATGGGGTTGAGGTCAGAATTGTTATGGACTGTGTTGCGCAGTCATGCTGGAATAGAAAAGGGTATTTTCCCCAAACTGTGTCCACAAAGCTTTCCAAAATGTATTGGGATGTGGAAGCATTAAGACAGCACTTCACTGGAAGCAAAGGGTCTCGATTAAACCCTGAAAAACAGGTGTGTAGTAATACTTTTGTCCATATAGTGCGAGGAAAAACGCGGCTTTGTTCTAGCGCCACCTTGCGAGCGATTCCGATTTACCAACGAGACCCCAAAAAGCCAAAAAATTCCTTAAAAACTCCCAAAGCACACCAGACTTGTGTTCATCCAGAAAAAATAAAATAGTTTAATGTGATGCATCCGTTAGAACATAATAGGAAAAATAAACGTAAACAAGCTCTCAACTTGATGTACTTTAAAAGTACATATATAAAAGTACATATAAAAAATATATACAGAATATATATAGAGATAGATTATATAGCTATATATATATGTATATTTATTTGAGTTTCTTTGTGTGTGCGTGTTAGTTTTTGTTGTGTGGACAGAAACGCAGACAGCAACTCTCGGTGCTGCCGCTAGAGCTCTCCAGCGCCCCGGACCAGCCTGGCTGAGTTCACCGCCTCGAGTGGAAGTGGGGCCGGCGGGCCTGGAGCGGCTCTCACCTCGCATTTTACCCGTACGACAACTAATGTGAGCGTCGTGAGCCAGACTACCAGGCGAGGAATTCGATAAGCTATCGGACGGTGGTAAGTAGGAGCGAAAACTGTGTTTTGTTCGACGCGTCGGTAGCTCAAAAACAAACCTTCTCCCTCCACCAAACTGCCTGGTTTTGTCTCGAAGCGAGGGAGGAATATCAACATGGCGCCTGCTTAGCTGTGCTACTGTTAAAAACGAGTCGCTGCTCGTTAACAACCCTTTTCCCTTCGTCTTTCTCAGCATTTCGAGCCACGGATACATATCTTTTTCGGCCCTTAATGTTCCCAAAACGTTAATAAAGTAATACGGCCCCGTTGAATGCGTCTTCGTGGCAGTTTTGAGCACGTTTGCTACACTCGGATTATGTAGCACAGAAACGAGAGGGAGCTTCAGGCTTGCGTTGTTTACTACTGAGAAACATTTGGCGTTCATCCACATTTCTCGAGCTGTTATGTGTTTTTTGTCTAATTATTCTTTTGGGACGGTTTCCCCTTATGTGTTTCTACATTCCTGCACTCACTTTTCAGGGCAAGAGTGGGTGCAGGGGCCGTTTTAAGGCTTCAACAGTTAGAGTAGTGATCATAGACTTGTACAGAGGATGCTATACTGAATTGAGACTGAGTCCCAAACTAAAGCACAAAATAGTTTGAAAAAGACAATACAAAGATATTAGAAATGCATTCAGTAATGTGGTATAGAATGTAGGATGCAGCTTGAGTGATTCCACAGTCTAATAGTAACGTGGATGTTGCACAATCGATTAGAAGGTTTGATTCGAGATGGAAAGATAGTTTTGTGCCCTGTACTTATTGTCGTGTATGTCCGTAGGAAGCGTAGCGTAACTGTTTTTTTCTCTTGAACCCATCCTAAGTTGGTTTGGGGGCTGTCTGTGAAGAGTACTGGGCTTGGTGTCCCAACTAATCATACATCCGTTTACAGCTGTGGATGCAGTGATCTATCACAAGGTCAAAGAAGGGAGTAAATATAATGCCCATCACTCAGAGTGCTATTCTGCTCCTGTTAATGGACTGTTGTGATGGTGCAGCTCTTGAGTGTGATGGAAATCTGTAGCTGGTTTGAAGAGACCACCATAAGCATGAAGTGACACCTGTATGAGTGTGACTTAGGCCTGTCATTCCTCCACACAGCTTAAATGGTTGTTGGCCATGTGGTCAGATTTGTGCAGCAGATTTGTGCAGCACTGCATGGTGTCAGTTTTTGCCTGGGAAGGAGTGTTTTACTGCGGTATTGGATTCCTCTTCTCTCTGAATGATGGGCAGCATTAAATTTGCTCTCTTATGTGACCTTGTGAATGATCTCTGCATCCGTAGTAGTGAACAGATGTAGGATTAGATGACTGTCACAGGCTGGACATCAAGCCCAGGACTCTTGAGATCAACTTCACAGACAAGGATTAAGCCTAGTCCTGGACTTCCCAGCAGTCTAGACTGGAGAGAAATGTGCAGTGACAATTCAGTCCAGGACTCTGCTCTTTGTCTGTGATTCTCATTCTTGAAGTATGGTAAAGTAGTTCCAAAAGATAATTGATTTTGATTGATTTTAACCGCTAGAAATCATTCATTTTCAAACTGTGAATGCTGTAAAAGAATCTAAGCTTAATCAAAGTTAGGAGATCTCTTGTGTTCTTTGTCAATTCGGTAAAGGCCTTTCTAGCTGTCACCTCTGTATGGCAAGCCTGGTGTTCCTCCAAAGCTAACTAAAACATGGTGGGCATAAACAATGCGGTTGAATGAAATTGCCCCCCTTCGCAGGAAATTAATTTCTAGTCTTGGGATGACAAACAATTGCCTGTCATTCAAAGTCATTCTGATTAGTATGGTGGTTGGGGATTGTTTGCTTCTTCTTCTTCTTATTATTATTATGTAACACACCAATTGGACAAAATACCTAGAAATTATAGGATAACCTTTTTGTGTGTGTGTGTGTGTGTGTGTGTGT
>JBBPDB010000001.1:6792061-6806961 GCA_037974465.1 Brachypetersius altus
ATATTTGGGCCCAGGGGCCAACAAGTTATGTGTTAAAAGTGCGTCGCATACATAGTACCCCCACCCCTACTCACCTCAGGGGCAAGGAAAAAAGTTCAGGCTCAGGAATTTTTTCCACTATCAGCCCTGCATGCATCCCTTGACTTATTATAGTCCCTTAAGGGCGGTAATATTGGTGCGAAAAGAATCTAAACACAAAACCACAACGAAATGAGAGACATGCAGCAGAGGTCGTAGGTGACAGACACACATCAAATGTGGAGATACTTCACTCACACAATCTGCTAGTTGGTGTTCAAGTACAATAACAGTACCAGTGTTATGCAGGGCATCTGCAACGGCATCCGCTAGCTAACGAGTGATGCTGCACTGCGGGGTGTTTGACTAAACAAAAGCTAGTTTAATAGTTAATAAATACATGATTAGATGATATTTCAAATTATATTGGAGACCTAATGATTTCTCTGTTCTCTGTTCTGTCTCCAAAGCTTCGAGGCGAGATGGAGGAGGAGAAAAGGCAGGCAGTGAGTAAAGCCGTCTCCAGCACTCAGGCCGAGATGGAGCGCAAGTGCAAGCAGGTGAAGGACAAGTGCAAAGAGGAGCTGATGGAGGAGATGAAGAAAATGGTGAGCCAGCACAAGCAGCTCATCTCACAGACCAAGAAGAAGCAGTGGGTGAGTAAATAAACGTAGTAGCAGACGTGTGACCGTTCAATCATCAAAGCTGTGATGATGATTGCCTTAGCTTAGAAAGATTTAAAAGACAGTAGCACTAACTGTAGTCTAAAATATGCTTTTTTGCCTAGAATAGATTTATAGTTGGTAGATTGAATTTGTTACTTGTAGAAGAAGCTCATTATTTTCTAAAAGCTTTTGAACTGCATGTTTTTCCTTAACATTCCTTAGAAGTTGAGTGAAGTTACTGCGGGTTGAGTGAGGATAATCATAATAGCAGATTCTGTAGTGTGTCGGGTCTTTACAGTCCAGAAATTCTAACTATTTAAGAGCGTTTATTTGTATTTAACAATAAATCAATACAATGCAATTGTTTATGAAAATTGAATACAAGTAAAATGAAAGGACATTTGTGTAGATGTAGATTTACTGTTTTTCTGACACTGTGGCTCCCCCTAACTGTCAGTGCTATAACTGCGAGGAGGAGGCCATGTACCACTGCTGCTGGAACACCTCCTACTGCTCCATCAAATGCCAGCAGGAGCACTGGCACGCTGACCACAAACGCACCTGCCGCCGGAAGAGATGAGCCACAGCCAGCCACCGCATGCTCTTACCTCTACCCATCTAACATGCCACGCTATTGGATGAATTTGTGCCCCACTCCCACTCCTCAACTCCCCTCCAGTCCCTGGATTCGTAAGGTTTTTCAGCAGCGTTTCAAACTCACGTGCCCTAAGACACACTCTCCTCAGCGCCCTGGACTTTTCCTGTTCAGCTCTCGCAAATACAGGCAGGGTGTCGAGGGGAGAATTTTACGATTGGATTATACTGTTTTACTTTGGTTATGTAAATCTCTTTTGTTTGCTGTAAAAAAAAGAAAAAAAGAAAAAAGCCTTGCTTGCCTACAAACTAACTGAAATGTGAAGTAATAACCTTTTTAAACACGTGATTCTTAATCACTTGCCATGTAGATACTTTGACTTTTTATATAAGCGGACGGTGTTTGCCTCCTGCGTTGATTGACATTGGTGGTGTTTTCCTCTGCGCTTGGTTTTTATCGATGGTTGTGATGTATCATCTTTTGGGAACAGGGTTAAAGATGGCAGGTCGTTTCTGTCGGGAAAAAAAATACAATCTCTTCCATTTATGAATATGCACATTTCACGTTACACTTTAAAATAGAAAGATGAATTTTTAATGAAAACAGATTATTTATGTGCTAATTTTGGGTCCATTTTCTGTAGCTAAAGTGTTATAAATCTTTGCTGAGTGGGATCTTAGTGAGGTTTATATGTGTGTGAAACATCCCCCCCCCGCCCCATGGACCCTGGTGTTTCCATGTTTCATGCTTTGCTTGTGCGCCCTAATGCTACCTATCTTGTTTTTTTATTATGGTCGGAAAATCAGTTCCATATTTCATGATTCCAAGTCGGTTGCAAAGGAATCTAAAATTGGAATCGTGAGGTCAGTTTGTACAGAGATCAATATAAATTATGGATTTTAGAACGGAATTGAACTTTTTAGTTTTTGTCTAAAAAAAAAAAAAGCAACTTATTGCCCCCCAAGCCAGTGTGTGAGGATAGACCTGAAAATCAGAAGTTCTCACTTTAAAATAGGGAAGGAGCTGTGCACATGGGATCTGAGAGAAGGCAGTGTGTTCATGTTGACCAGTCTAAAGACTTTACAAGGTCCTTGTTGTCTTTGCACAGACTTGTGAGTGCAAGTGTGATTTTTGTTCCCTTTTGACTCACCAGGTATGTTCTGAACCACGAGTCTGTAGATACCTACGAGAATCGCTCTCCCTCTTTCTTCCTGTCTTTCCACATCACTGTTGCACTACATGTAAATAACTGTCTGCCGCTAAACGTGACTATTTGATGAGATTTGCACGTTAGTAGCATTATGTACATTTCATGAATGCATTAACTGTATTTGATAAAAGTCAATCTGTAAAAAAAAACGTTGTGTTATGGACAATTGTTTCATTCCAGTGCACATGAAAGTCATTTCCCAGTCGTTTGCATTTCATACGTGAATGCAACGTCTATTTTTTTTTATTATTATTATTATAAGGTAATTTGACGTCACTTTGTAGTCGCGAACAACTTTTTCTTTCAGTTTTATTTTAATTTATGCGGGGAAAATGAAAAACTACTGAAAGTACGGCCATGGCCTAGCTGACAGTCTGCATCGGGCATAGTCTTTCCTTTCATATGTGCATACGGATTAACGTGGTGTAAAAGTTCAAAGTCCTGCCCTTCTCTCTGGGTTGGAGTCGCCCCTCTTGCATTACAGTATGTAACAGTACTATGTATGAACAATAAAACATATCATCAAGCGGTGATAGTGGTTTTGAAAATCTTTTTGCAGGAGAAACAAATGTTTTTTATTATCTTTTGCTTTTCTTTTTTTTTTTTTTTTTTTTTGGCGGCCAATGCAAACTTAACAATGACAATTTTACCAATCAAAGCACTTTATTGCACCATATCTTGTGAAGGTAGGCCAAAGCAGGCTTCTATAAAAGTGTTATTTAATACTTTTTAATTATGTGTACAAAACAGAATTTCAAACACACCTGCACCATACAAAATATTTTTTTTTTGTCTTTTTCAGTAACCAACAATATTTACACACACCATGCAGACTCTCTCACGTAGTAAGTCTAAGATTTCCAACAAAAGAGGGAAGGAACGTCACAGGTTGAAAGTTATGTGCACATTTTTTTTCTCTCTTTGCAAATGGGGAAAACATTTCTCTTTTTTTCCATTTTGTATGGGAACGACGACATTGATGCTTCCGAATACATACGTTAAGACTTCTTTCCTTCTTTTTTTTTTTTATAAAGAAATAAGGGAAAAAAAACATAAAAAATGAAAACATTGCATTGTCACTCTGAAGAAGTGTAAACTTGGTTCCCATACACAGTACAAACTTTAATTACACTTATGAAGGAAAAAAAAAAAAGAACATATTGGTATTGGGGATTCTGGGACAGCGCTGATGTGATCCCCACCTCTGCACTTGGAGGTTTTGCTACTCCGCTTTAGACAATGCAACCCTAAACCATGTTAAACAGCAATAAGGCAGGAAAGGGTAACATTTTGCTGACCTCAAATGACCGCTAGTGTAATGGAATTGCTATAAAAAAAAAAAAAGCACTCGCAAGCCAATCGTTTCCTGGTGTGAAGGTACAAGTACTTTTAGTCCTAATTGGCTGCTGTGCAGTTTTCGTCTGGTCATGTGTGGGTTTTGTTTTTATTGCATATACCTGCAGTTGCTTGGTGCTGCGATTTGTCAGCTAGCTTTGAAGGATTTGAACTGACTAATGCAGGAACACAGCAAAGCATGTAGGATCGCATTAACTAACACGTCGTGTAAAAGCGGGTCGCCGGCAGCCTCTGCAGGGGCATTCAATCTACGTATCTGGTTTGGACGGACTGGATGAAACCGGCAATGCACTTCTGTACAAACCTGCTAATAAATAAGTGGAGTTACTTGAAAAAAAGGAAAAGACAACCCAAAAAGCAAACAAGCCAAAAAAAATACTGAATAACGTAAGAGGTTGTGCAGCAGTTCTGCTAAAGGTGTGACACTGTGTGTAAACAGAGCTCCAGGCACATGGTAAGAATTCTTTTCATAAGGGCATTACACGATGCGTCCATCTGATAAAACAAAAAGGAAAAAAAAAAAAAAAACACATTTTTTCCTCTTTATCTCGTAGTGACTATTCTCAGTTTTGCTTGTGTGCGTGTTCAACGTCTTCTGTCTACAGACACCATGCAAGTGGCAAAGTACTGCATCGGAAACTTTTCATTGGTGACTCCTAGATCTTATTTTTATATATATATATCTATTTATATTTATTTATTTATATATATATAATTTGTATATTTATATTTTTACACATACTTGATGTGATACTACTCACTCAAGATGATACAATGCTTTGTTTTATATTAGCAATATTATTTCATGAGGAAAACATTTCCAAATGTCTTCTCTCACACACTTCTAGAAAGAGCAAAATAAATAATAACTATTTTCTGTACATAATTACACGATATCAACTCGACTGTTGTGTTTACCTTCGGCTTTGTACAATGGTATTAAACATGTAACTGAAAAAAGCAGGGGACTTTAGTTTTATCCTGCTTGGGGGGGGAGGGGACATTTACAAAGGGCAAAAAAAAAAATTATGTAAAAGGGGCAAATTGCTGGAGGACGGTTGCAATTATACATAAAAACGTATTGGTTTTGTACCTCTTTTAAATTGAAGGACCAAAAAAAAAAAAGGTGTCCTGCATTGTTTATATATGTAGAACTTTGAACAGGTTACTCCAAATCAACAGTAAACGTAAAATACACAGTTCGCCACAGTATGTAGATATTTAAAAATCCTTTGCTCGTGAAGGGTTGACTAAAAATGAGCAACGCTGCGATACCGTACATGAAAACAGAGCGACACACTTGTAAAAAGCGATATCCAAACGAGCAAAAGCGGGGGCTCTTCTTCCGTTCTGGAGAAAGACGACTGCTTCTTTCTTCCAAAATGAACGGATTCATCCTTCGATGCACTTCTCGGTCAGAGCAATCGTAACTCGTCCCCATGAATTCTCTCATTGTCTGTATTTTTTTTTTTTGTTGTTGAAGATCCAACCAGTCATTTGCAATCTGCAAATACGCACACAGGCATGAACTCACATACACACACTGGGGCTACATGTTATAGGCCACATAAATGGGGTCCAGCTGGTCAGCGAGGAAGCCGTCGCGCAGGTGCATCCTCTGCTTCTCGCCACGTGAGTTGATGGGAATAACTCCCACATCCACCACCACCACCACGCCCACGATCAGATAATGCTCCTCCAGAACCGCGTTGGTCACCAGTGGCACCAGGTCCAGGGCCTCCTGCTCAGAACCCTCCAGCTCCACCACCACCACCAACAGGTTGGTCCAGGGAAACACAGCACTGGAAGAAAAGAACATACAGATCAGCCAAAAGTGCCTGACAGCCTGATATTGTGCCCTCTCATCCACTCCACAAGACATCTAGTGTAGGATCTGGCACGTAGACACAGCAGAACTCCAGTCCTGGAGGGCCGTGGTTCAGCACGTGTCCGTGATTTCCCTGCTCAGAAACACCTGGTTCACCTTGCCAGGTAATTTGTCAGGTTTAGTGAATGTGTTTGGGGAGTAGAACCATCAAACTGCTGTGCTGGCCCTCCAGGACCGGAGTTTGAAACCCTTGCTTTAAGTCTGTAAGGTTAGTGGTGGACCCTTCAGTTTGACCAGCACGTCCCACAGGTGCTCAATCAGACGGAGTTCTGGGGAATTTGGAGCACCATTTTGCAGGACCTTGAACTCTTGACATGTTCCAGAGACCATTCAAGAACAGTTCTTGCTGTGTGTCAGGGAGCATTATCATGCAGAAGGAGAGGGGTGGGCTTGGTCTGCAATAGTGTTTAGGTATGTGGTGCAAGTCAGTGTAACATTTTAATTAATGTCAGGACCCAAGAACGTCACTGTATTTGCCGGCTTGGCCTCTACCTATAGCGCATCATGGTACTTTCTCTTTCCCAGGTAACACAAATGGTCATCCACACGATGTCAAAGAAATCAAAGAAGTCTTGTAAAGTCCATGGGACAATGTGTCAGAGCTGTTTTGCTGGCAGGAGTAGGGCCTACACAATATTAGGCAGACGGTTTTTATGTTCATTGGCTCATTGATGTGCAATTGCTCTTTTGTTTTCCATTGAACATCCTAATGTTTGGCTTAGGATAGAAACACTTTATAGAATTTTACATTATAATTTATTCATATTTTTTTTTCTTTAAAATGTTGGCGTAAAGCAGTTTCGTTCCGACAAAGTGCACTGATAAATCACGATCCTTTTAAGACGGCAACTGATTAACGTTAGCTATAAAAACACTACTTTTGGGCCACGAATGCTCAATCCTATATAAAATGTAAAAATGTTTGGGCTTGTGAAGTTACAGGTTTGTGCGGTAATTTGTTTTCATCATGATCTAATTAAGATTAGGTGTGAGTTCAGTAAGCGATTTAGCTCCAGAAATGTACTGATTAAGGGTTTTGTGAGTCGTGGGCAGAACATACCACTCCATGATGCTCTTGTGTGCCCGGATAACGGAGGTCTCGATGTCGATGGGGTGGTACCTCATCCCCCTCAGCTCCATAGCCTCGTCTAGAGCACCCACCACATACAGTGCATCGTGTCTCTCTGTGAACAAGTCGTACACCACAGATCAGTGCTGGGTGACACATCATTCATTCTGGATCATTGAAACCCAACCTGAAAATTCCTACTGTAGTATAATACACAAAATTGCTCATCAGGATAAAGACAACACAAAATTACAAATAACAACCTACAATTTTCAGGATGCTAAACTCATACATTCCACTTTTTCACTGAAAATTGCGAAGGATTACTAACTAATAAAAAAAAAGACCAGGCACCTTTCTTTGTTACAAACAACTTCTAGAAACTTTGAGTCAGGTTCAGGTCATTCATTAAATATTGTTTATGTTTCAGATCGGGCAAGATGGCTCTCAAAATAGGTTTGGCGATTCAGGCCATAACCTATAACCCACACATCACTATCACACAGCTGGACTTTATTTCCACACCATTTTAGTGAATAGAGTGAACACATCAACACCTAAACCAGCAACAGTTCGAATTTAATCACGCATCCGAAAAAGAAGGCATATCAGGTCATAGGAAACACCTGAAAGGTTTATCTTCTATTACTAGACCTTTTTTACTACACTTACTCACTCTGGAAAATCCCACATAATGAAGTGCATACAATTGTATTTGCCAACACAGAGCAGCAAACTGCATCGAGTGCATTTCGCAGGTCAGAAGCCCAATCAATAGAACTGCGGTGAAAGCTGTGTTAACTCAGGATTACCTCCACTGGCATCAGTCAGTTCAGTCCGGCGCAGGAATCCCAGGTAGCCAGTTCGCGCCCATATAGTCTGCGTGTCGCCGAAGCTGAGACGCGAGTTGAAGTGGTCCGACTGCAAAGCCTCGTCTCCGTATACGGTGAAGTAGCCGCTGCCGTTATGACCGCTGTGCACCCAGATCTGCCGTCAGAGAACAGCGGCGTGGAACAGAACACACTGAGCATTACAGGCTTTCCAAAGAAACACGGATGTCTAATGTAAAACATGACAGTATAGTTTATTTACAGAAAAACTAAATAGTTTGTTACATTTTGATATATTGTCCCCAAAATAGTGGGGAATAAATGCATTTTCAAACTTTCAATCTTTCAGAATTGCCTTTCAAAACTATCAATCTTTTTATTATGGTCTTTGGAGCACCTACAGGACTGCCTAGAGCTAACCAAACAATATTAAGAATATCTTTACAATCACTCATCCAACCTGGAGGAAAAGCGTGTTTTTATAAATTGGATTCCTGCTTTATTTTATTCATTTTATTTTTTTGGTACTGTTTTTTGATTAAAGCATAAGACGCATCCCACCATGTTTTAAAGGCCGTTGCCTGAAAGCCCCCGATAGAAGGAAGCAAAAGCTACGTGTATTAAGTATTTAGTTTCAAATACCTCTCCAAGATGGGAATCACCTAAAGGACCCTTGGTCTCTGGATTAGCGATGATGATTCGCACTCCAGGTAAAATCTGTGAACAAAAGAATTACTTTAGCATTTGAAACATTTTCAGTGTGAAATCAATCCAAACTGGTGTAAAACGAAAAAAAAACAAAACTTCTCGCACCTTTCCAGACTCCATGAGAGGCAGGCTGTGTGGAGAACCTCGCTCAACCAAGCGCACCCTGTGAGGAAAAAGAACAAAATCCTTCTGCTCTTAGATTTCAGGTCAGTCATAAGCGAGAAAACAGAGAGAGAACAACCTACAGCTGCCTTTGGTACAGTATGTAGTACAACTAAACAACATTCCTCAGATCAGAGCGACAAGATGTTAATTGTGATGGAAGAGAAATACAGCTCTGGAAAAAAATAAGAGACCTCTGCAATTTATTTTAAATCAGCATCTCTATGAGAACAACGGTTCTGCGCTAACAAGACCCAATGCACTTTAACATCCCACTTTGCTCTGTCAGAACTGCTGCTACACTTATAACTTAAACCTTTACTTTAGTATTTTACCTTTAACTTGAGTTCCCTGTTTAAGTCTTTTTATTTTAGATGTTTTTAAGTTTTTATATTCAAATTTAAATACTTAATTTAAATACTTAAATACCTAAAAAGGGGTGTTGTATAACTGTGCATGTGACAAATAAAGAATCCATTCCAATGTCTATTAAATTCCTAAACAAGCACCTCATTCTGATTTATGAGGTACTGATTAGTGATCACCTGAATTTAATGAGGAAAAGCCTAAAACACTGCTGTAATCGACACTCTCCTCTCACAGTGAGAGCAGTTGGATGGTAAAACACTACTATAAGTTCGTCAAAGGTAATTACTGCCATTTTGTTTAAGAGTGAACAAGGGATTTGTGTTCTTTGAATTATTCAGGTTCTGTAAACGCTGCATCATTTCTCTCATTCTGATGCTTTGCCATTTCCTTTCAAATGATGCTTTAAAGAACAATATTTTTATTTGGAAATGAGGAGAAATATTGTCAGCAGTTCTCAAAAACTACGGCAAAGCTGTTCAGTTCAATACTTGAATCTATAAAAGATCAAACTTGAGAAACATTTTTTTTTCTGGAGCTATAAATATTGTTCAGTATTCTGGCCATGATTTTGGAAGAAAAAAAGCGTTTGTATTGGTTCACTGATGCCCATTGCTTGCAAATGTGTCTGCAGTGATTGTCCTTTATTAGGCGGTCTTGCCAGTAAACTGTAATTAGAGTTCTGAGTACGCAGCCACAGCCTGCAATATCCCGTCCAATTAAAGACAACAAAGGAACCTGTCAGTGAAGCAGCCGTCTTCTGACAAACACTCAATAACTTTTCAGTTTTATGCAGAATGTTGTTTAGATGACTATAGAGAACAGGAGAGAAATACTGAGTCTTTCACAGCTGTTCTTTCCATGTTCATGACTACTGGGCTTTAAGGGCTTGGAAATGTGAGAAAACACTGGAATGTAAACATACAAAGACAAAAATACACATAAAGCAGCGGTACAGAATCTAGCATAGCTTTACTCTTGTAGTTGATCAGCTTTGGGTCTTAAGTGTGCTTTTTGAGTTTTGCACAGGAGCTACAAGCTTCGTATAATTGGATGAAAGTCATTGTACCTACTGGCATTGTGCAAACTGCATTTGTAAATCATCACTGGACTGTTATCTCACTCTTTTCTTCACTGTGGTGCAAGAGGTGCTCAGTGCACAGTTTGCATTCTAGGGATGATTTGAAGGCATGGCAATGATCTCAAATATTAAAGTACAGTAAAATATTGGAAGCCTTTAAAGTACTATTCGAGCCATGCATCCTTTCTCATTCAAGTGAATTCACTTTTCAGTTCGGCAAATCTCTTCTAACACTGATATGCTACTTCTGCTTCACGTGGAAATTTGCATTATGCCAACTGGTGAGATATAAGGTTTCTTTACTTGTCAGGCACATTAAGCTTGTTTCATTATTATTCATAATTGAAATATCAAATTTTACATAAAAAATTCGGCATGATTTTTAACTCTATTTCAATTTCAAATACAAATTACATCACTTTTCTATACAGTCACCTTCCTTTGCAATGCAGCTTTTTAATGCCACCAGCAATAAATGTTTCGAGTTGAGCGTTTAGGCACTGATGCACTGCTGTATCACATAAAAAATCTTCTACCCTTAAAGCTTCTTCGAGCTCCAAAAAGGTGGAAACCAGGTGGTGCTAAATGGAATCTCGTATCTTGGCTGATCAACTACATTTGGAGTAAAACTGTATGAAAGATCATTTCTCTGAAGCACCATGTCTCAGGATTCTTCCAACCGCTCCCAAAGCATCTAAAACGGCAGGCTAAGGTTCTCCATTTCTAAACGTAGATGATGCTGAAGCGCTCACCTGTCGTGTCTGAGGGCCCTCATGTCCACGTACACAGTAGTTGGGTCTGGTCCAGAGGTGCCCTACAATCCATTCAGACAGGTTAGCCTTCATGACAGTTTTGATGTTATTGTTCTTAAAATCAACCCTTTATTGACTTTTAAAAAGAAAGTAATATATAGTTAACTTCAGTTAGTAAATCAATACCTAAAAAGAACAAACAAACAAAAGTGCCAAGATTTGAGTGAAAAGAGTGAAGCAGCCAAATCCAAGCAGAAAACTCCCACCTCAAAACATCAGCTCTGAAATAAAAAAGTCTATGAAGCGGAGAGAACGTGTGATTGACAGGGCTTGGATGTTAAAAGTGACGGTGTGTATGTGCGATGAGAAGAAGAGAACAGAAGTCTTGTGCAGACAGGCCTTCCGGAGGGGCGGTGGAGTTCTGCAGCCTCAGAGACGCCTCACAGAACGCTCGCGCCTGTCAGTTCCTTCATTGCTCTGATCGGAGATCGCTTGTCTGTTTAATGGCCTAAATGACATCGGTTGGTTGATTTTATCAGTCAGTATCGAGGTCCCCAGTATCGAAGTGCTGTTATTTACACGCTCTGATAAGGTGTGCAGTAAGACGTGAGAAAGAAACACTGCAAAACTAACACACCATGTTTATTTGAGAAATAACTATTGAACTTGTGAGTATGAACACAAAACATGAAACACAAGTGAACCTAAACCCTACTATGAGAAAAACAAAGTATAAAACCAACCGCTAATTAAGAGAAAAAAACAACAGATTGTAAGAAGATCTAACTTTGGGCTATTCTCGCAAACAGAAAAAAACTAGAAAAAAGTTGTTTCTGAATATAAAGAGAGATGGTGACTGAATAACGAAAAGTAAACCTGAACGATTAGTTTCGCATTAAACCGACTTTAAGTTACTTTTTCTAATTTAACAGGCTAAATTTATTTTCTAATTTAGTTGAAAATAAATCTATAAAATCTGCCTGTTTTATAATTTTTTTTAATTTAAAGTATTTTAAAACTAAATATTAAATACATTTTCAAAAATATTATCATGCCATTTTAAATTGTGCCACAAAACATTTTTGCATATTGAAAACACAGACACTCAACGATTACTAATTTTTTTCACTAAAAAAACTTCCTATCAGTAATAAGAAACCAAAATATGGACTTTAAACAACACAATAATTTAACACTGTGGCAGTCCTGGAATTCCAATGGGTCTCTCAACTGTATGAATATTGTTTCTCTGCACAATGATTATGACACGCAAACATTCTTGGATAGAATATCCCAACTGATAATATCTAATGTTTAAGCACTATTTACATATTATATCTTTACAAATTGTATCTTCCAGTACTATCAGTTAACGAACTGAGACCTGTACCTGCATGTGTTAATTTAAAAGACAGGGTTTTGGAGTTTTGTTCACCAAGCAGTGAAGAAGCCCCTTTGACAGCCGACCAAGAGCCATGACAGAACCCGCCCATTCATTCACTCGCAGAGAAAAGGAAGTCACTGGAGCATGCACCTTCAAACTCAACTCTGCCAGCGTAAATGAGTCACACACTAAGGGCCTAACAGACACACAGCCCTACCCCTCTCCCAGCAGGGGGCGCCCTCCATACAGATACCCAGACCGTACCCAAGCCATTCAGGCAACACTGGCCCCATCAAAGCCTGGTTTCAGGTCACTGGCTCCATATGATTTGACCACATATGGGCTCATTTTCATCTCAAGTGTTGCAGCTAAAGGCAAAGCTAAAGGGTCACAGTTGCCAATTTACAGTTGGTCTATTAATTTGAAAGTCAGTGGTGGACAACAAAGCAGAATAAACTCATTCTCCACCATGAGGCCCTTAGTTTAGCATGCTAAGGACTACAGCAGGGGTCACCAACCTTTTTGAAACTGAGAGATACTTCACAGGTACTGAGCCATACAAAGGGCTCCCAGTTTGATACACTGGAACAGAATATACCTAAACATATCTATATTTTAAAATGCTTTTTTAAGATATTTTTATTTCAAATTTATATAAATGCAAATGTGATTAAAGAAGAATAGCAACAGGATAAAATTAAAGTTTAGACTCTGCTCACCGATGAATTGTGCTAGTTTTAGAACAGGTCAGCGGGCTGCTCATGTGATCCTTGGGGGCACCCTGGTGCCCGCGAGCACCATGTTGGTGACCCCTGGACAACAGATTGCTGCCTTTGCATGCTTGGAATTAGGCCTGGGCATCAAAGCTCAATATTATAGTAGTACTGACCAAATTACTTCAACACCACTGAGTATAAAAAAAACTGCTGTTCAAGTAGTTTTATTGGCTCATCAGTGAACCAATGAACATGCTCATTACAAAATCCAGACTCGTGATTGGCTATCTATAATATGCCATATGTTATGTTTCTTTCAAAACTTCTTTCAATTGCAATTAAAAGCAGGAACTAATTCCTTTAGTGGTAGATATAAAAAGACATCTGTTTGTATCTGTAACTAACAGTTGCATTTAGTACTCTTTACAATGGAGGGGCATGTGGAATACATTAGGAAAACTGACATAAGCAAACGTTAGCAGTGCATTTATAAAATAGATGTGGCTTAAAAAATGGCCACATTTCATCATTGACATTAAAATGAATATATTACCAAGCCAATAACACAAACACTCTTGCAAAATTTTAAAGCTGGCAGTCTCTAACTTGACAGACTCCTGATATCTACAAAGCTAAGAGGAAGCAAGGCCATTAAAAAGAAGCTACTGTGCCTATGGACTCTCTGGAGGGTCCCACTGGGATGGGGGTTTGAGCCTTACAGCTCTACGTCCGTCTAAGAGCACAGGGGTCAGCAGCTATTAGTCTATTAGTCCATTTAGCCTGGCAATCCTGCACTGCCCATGAATAGAGGTAGACATGTTAAACAACACCCACATCTACGGACCCATTAGCACAAGGCACAATGCATGGGGCGTCTCACGCTGAGGAAACCAGAATCTGGCAAAGCTTGTGTGCCCAACCCACACCACAACCAGCTTTGGGGGAGAGTGTGGAGCCCCTACCTGATCAAGCTTCCCAAGCTTGTGAGGCTACAGCAGCCAGTGATCAGAAGAAGGGATGGACAAAGAAAGAATGACAGAGAAACAAGAAGGGAGAAAATGAAGAGTAAGAATATGAGTGAAGAAAAGAAAATGATAAGCAGGAGCATGAAAAGATAAAGGTTATGACAGAAGGAAAAATGTGAGAAATGCATAAAACAAATCAGCAAAAAAACTACATGCAAAAATGATAGAGAGGTGAAAGACTGAGGTAATGCATGGCCATCCTTTGGGTAATTCTTTGACAGCACCACACGTCTTTGCAAGGTTATTTCTGGTGTTATTTTAATACATTTCTGACAAAAGTTGAAGTAAAGGTCATTCTGTTATTGTCACTCCTGCCCTGATAATCGGATATAACAGAAACCCCCCAGACGGATATAAAGTAGAACAATAGCTTCCTAAATGTAAGCCTTACCAAAATGTCAAGCCTCAAGAGTGCAACAAGCTAGGCTCGGCACAGAGTTAACTTTTAAATACCCCGGTATAAATATATTATCAACTACAGTCTAAACTAATAACGCTGTCTCTCAATAAGAGACGAAAGTCAATTTCACCTGTCAAAATGAAATACTAAGATTTGCTCTTGGTTTGATGGATGTCTGAGAGAAACAGCATAAGCGCGATTAAAACACCAAAGGCACTCTCAGCACCCACATGAGATGTGCTGTGTGGCTCAAATCCTCTCTCCAGAATCTGTGCTTTAATCTAGCTGTGCAGACAGAAATCAAGAACACATTAAAATGTCAGGATAGGAATTACTGCCCAATCTCCACATCAGAGTCCAAGACTGCATCAGATACCCTTGCAATAGACGTAATAGTGCTGCAACTAACACATTTATCGATGAATTTATCCATTATTATTCAGCTAATAGACTACTAATTGTCACACTTTCTGCCAAGTCATCTCATTTTATTGCTAGTCAGAGTTGCTGCCATCATTCATGATTTATCAAGATAACAGAGAGAAATTGCCCCCTATGCTTCCCTTACTGTACTGCAGTTTGTCAGACTGAGTGCATGCATCGTTGTAGATAAATTTTAAAAACAACACATTATGGTCAGAACCAATTAACAAAGTCCATCACTCACTTCTTATA
>JBBPDB010000001.1:6833376-6846388 GCA_037974465.1 Brachypetersius altus
TGTGTGTGCGTGTGTGTGTGTGTGTGTGTGTGTGTGTGTGTGTGTGTGTGTGTGTGTGTGTGTGTGTGTGTGTGTGATATACCATGTAATTTCATGGCTAACAGTAAGCTTTGGATATATTTCATGTTCCAGCAAAACCTCAGATGTAGTTGATCTACCAGATGCAGTCGATCAGCTAAGACAGTCATTGCAGACAACATGAGAGCTGTGGAGGACTGAATCTGGATCAGATTCCCTCACATTTATAATGCCCATTGTTACAAAATCTAATTCTAGATCAGCACTTCTAGTCCTGGAGTGGTTTGTGAAAACAGACCCTGTTGTCTAAAATAGCTATCTGCAAATCATCAAATTGAATCACAGCGAAATCTGAGATTTTATGAAGCAATGAAGAGTTTCCTAAAGAATTGCAATGATCCATCAGTCTGAGATCTGAGATTTCCACCCCATCACACAGCACTGCCAGAACTGACAGAACACTCAGTGTTTTAGGAATATGGTATTGGGACTACACTCGGCAAAACACACCAACAACCACTTAATGTCTTGTGTACTTCTAGAGAAACAGTCAACAGGACACACCTATTCATTTACTTTTTCCTTCATTTTAGAATAATGGAACTATCCAAATGTGGAATGTAGAACACATATGGAACTACCCAAGTAATAAAAAACCTTAAATAAGTCTTTAAGGTGCATGATGCAGCGTTACCCTGGAACTCTCTCAAGCAATGCTGAAGCATAAGCCTTTGGTTAAAAACATTTAGTATTATAAAAACATACATCCAGTCAGGTGTGTCTAAACCTTTTGACTGGCACTGTTTGTGTGTGTGTGTGTGTGTGTGTGTGTGTGTGTGTGTATTTGTAGTGTATCACATAGAGAGAAAAAAGTATGCCAGTCCAGTTGAACCTCAAAACATGCTTTCCTCGCACTTTTACTTAATAATGTGTAAAAGGGTTTATGGGTGCGTGTGTGTGTGTGTGTGTGTGTGTGTGTGTGTGTGTGCACTTGTGTGTGTGGGTGGGTGTGAGAGGCACAGCTAAGGGGTCATTACTGGTCTGTTGGTAACATCTGGGAATTGCAAATTAAATGATGTCATTGCCCCGATGACAAAAACAGCATTAAATTAACGTATCACTGGCTGAGTTTGGCGTTTCTTACTAAATGGAGACTTTCCTCATCACTGCACGCAATTTTGTCAGAGGTTTTATTAAATTTTTATTCTTTTTTTTTTTTTTGGTTGGGCTTCATAAAAGGACTTTTTTATTTGAACAGTATCACGAAAGAGAGTGCAAGCTGCAGAAATGACCAGAGACAGAGCTAATCCAGCCGAATGAAAACCATATGCCGCATTCGGCTGGGTCACACTATAGATACGTCAGCCTTCTCCACAGACATAATTACAGGACCGGTCTGAGAAAACATTAGTTCTTGTAAATGGTTTTGGAAAACGCATTAAAGGCACAAAGAGCTTCACAAAGAGCTGATGTGTCACTTATAAGAGCTCTTAGACAGCAGAAGTCTTTTAGAAAGACACAAATGTATGTTTTAAAGATGATTTCAAATGACTTTCTGTGATAGCAGTGTCGGCCAGTAATGGAATCCATGTAACAGTGTTACGTAATAACACAAAAACAGTAACTGTATTCCATATCAGTTACAGATAAAGAAAGGTTACATTAAAACATACATGCAACTGTTAGCTAACATTAACAGTTATGTAACTAATACTATTAGTTTGTATAGTTGAATGGAGCCTTTACAGCAAAAAAAGATAAATGTCAAGGTGTAAATGAAAATTATTTGTAACCTAGTCAAACTGCTACCAATCTGTCTTTGTGTGAGATTACAGCTTTTTAAAATTCAGATAGGACACAGTGATTTCTGCGGACGCTTGTAATCCTTGATATTCTACAAATTACACTGCAAATCATCAAAACCATAAGAGCTTGAAAAGGCCTTTGAGCAGACAGACCACGAACGAGTGCTTCTGTTCATTGTAACTGCTGATGAGGAATCTAGAAAGACGACGCCTACCACATTCTGTACAGATTGGCCTTTTGTATTTGACATGAAAAGCAACAGATTGTTACCAAATAAAGCACAATCAGAGGAAAACAGAATAGTGATTATTATTACTTGCATTTGCATAGCTGCCGAACTCAGTGAACTGAATGATTCTACAATGATTACCCTGTATTTCTCAGACTTTGCCGTCTCAGAGTGCAACATTATGGTACATTATTGTGTCATTTTTTAAATTTGCCTTCCATTTAACATCTAATCGAACTAAAATATTTCATGACCTTTTTTTAAATAACCCACACGAAGAACATACACACCATCTATAATTTAACATACTTGTTTGCCTTGTGTAAAATACATCCTGGATATAATAATGCTTTGTAATAGGTTACAGAGTAACATGTAGCAGAATATATTTCTAACATAACCCTCCTAGTCCTGTCTAATAGTCACTTCTATGTGTAAACATTGAGTTTTGACTGAATGTGCTCAGCAAAACTAGTGATGATGATACTTGGAAAAATAGTGTAAGGCTGAACTGTGCCAGAATGAATCAGAATGGGTTGGACTAAAGGTCGACAGTGAGGATGAGAGGTGGGGGGGGGCAGGATTAGGTGGTCAGATGTGAGGGTGTGGGTTGATCTGGGCCAGAGAATAATTGTGCGTATGAAGGTTTGTGTGTGTTTGTGTGTGCATATGTGAGGGCGGAGTATCCTTTTGGACTAGACGCTGGTAGTCTGTATAAGGGTGAGGAGCAGGATTGGTGTGAAAGTTTCTGCAAGGTTCAGCCTCAGCCTCATCTCATTGGCATAAAACAGCTTAGAAACCATTAACATTGTCTTCAATCAATTATGAATACAGGTTTATATAAGCTATATAGATAAAACAGTGGATTTTAACACTGAAAAAAAATTACAATGCAAGATAAAACATATCCACTGGCTAAAGTAATGGGATGTTGATTTTCCTCATTGCTATGAGCTTCTATGATATTATAACTATTTAGAGGGTCTGTTCACTCACTATACTGAAGTACAGTAAGGTATAGAGTGGGCATTCACTTTAGATAGACTCTGGCTGCTCTGACTGTTTCATTGTTCATTCTTATGAATGATTCTTATTATTATCATTCTTAAATAATAAGATAATGTTCAATTTGGTAAAAACATTCATTTTCGGACACTGGACAAGCCTGTTATATGTAGGAGAATGGCAGGACGCTCCTCACCTCCTTATGGCCACAGTGAGGGCCTCGGGGGAGCTTGCACACGGACAAATGACCTCTGGCCTTAGCCCCTTACTCTGGAAGACATTTAGGAACGCATCACATGATGAGATAGACCCTGGAGAGAGAAGAAAGAGAAAGAGAGAGAGAGAGACAAAGAGACAGAGAAAACATTAAAAAGTAGAGAAATTATATTACTTCCTAATCAAAACCAACACGCACTGGCTGGAGGCTTGGGTGCAACATAGTCATAGTAATAGTCAGAGCAAAAGTGACACTGGAGCTCTTATCTCGCACAACGGCAGCTTCTCTGAAACTGATTTCAGCAGCAAGCACACTCACGCCTGGACATTTAATAGAGGGCAAGGTATAGCAGTAATGAGACTGTGTGTGTGTGTGTGTGTGTGTGTGTGTGTGTGTGGTGTTGTGTGAATGGGTGTGTTTTATATGTAATACATCTTATTACCCACAAGAAGTATTGAAACTGTACCATAATTCAAATAATAAAAATCACAATAAATTACACTATTGAGATTTTTGTTCAAATTTGACCAATAGCTATTTTTAATGGACAAAACAAGCTTCACCAGAATTAGCTTTTTGTTCCATTTAATTATTGCATGAATGCAGGATTAACATGCATAGTTTGATTTCCATTGTTTGAAACAGATTCTGATGAATGTTCCAAAATAATGACTGTATAAATCATACATGTCACATGTACCTTCACTGGTTTCATCTCAGTAATTACAATATCTCACTCTAGGGTCTACGGTCTGTGACTGTGTGTAGTTACAGCAGAGGCTCTTAGGGAGAACAGGAGATTTCCGCTTTGCCGTTGCTTTTATTAGTTTACTGCTGATTGACCAATCTGCACTTTTTCAACAAGCACTGTTCAGTGTAGCCTGCCTAAGGTAGAAGCCATTATTGCTCATTAGCAATCACAACATTTTACATGCATTCAGCCTGAATGGCACTCATAGACACACACACACACACACTCACAAACAGAGAGGGTTCTAAGCATTCTCTCCTTTTCCAAATATTGACTATGTAAACAACTGAATATTATCCTTAATTTTAACATCACAGTTCAAACAGAAGATTTGTACACACCTTCTCATTCAATGTTTTTTTCTTTGTTTTTATTATTTTCTATATTGTAGATTAATGTTGAAAACAAACAAAACGATGAAAGAACACATGGAATTATGCAGTAAACAAAAAAGAGTTAAAAAAACCAGAATATGTTTTGTAATAAGGGTAATGATTGACTGTTTTTTTTTTTGCTTAGTTAAGTGCTTCTTGCCATAATGATGAGTAGAACTGTAGTGGAACAGGATCACTAACTGTGTACCAACCCAACCATTACAACTGATGGTCCCAAACACATTAAGAAGGCAAGAAATTCCACTAGCAAACTCTTGTCGAAGAGCATCTGTTAATTAAACGCCATTCCAGGTCGATTCCTCCTCATGAATCTGATTGAAAAATTGCCAAGAGTGTGCAAAGCTGATGTTTCCAATATAAATCTACAATGTAGCCAATAATAAAAACAAAGGAAATTGTTGAATGAGAAGGTGTGTCCAAACTTTTGACTGGTAGGGTACATCTAGAAGGCAAGTGAGGGAGAAGGGAAGCATAGAAAGAGTGTGAAAGAGAAATGCATTAATAATTAACTCACATGGGTTGGAGCCGTCCGCCACCACCAGCATGCGCAGTGAGCTCAGGTTGATGTCTCTCTGATCCCTGTGGGCCACCAAAGCCCAGTGCATGTCCCTGCTCTTCACACACGCCACTTTGGCTGCACACGCAAACGCACAACAGAAGACAACAACGTAAACACTTCAGCATACGTTAAGCTGTACACCGAGGCTGCCGTATAGAATGGAAAGGATTATCAGTGGGACAGACCTTTGTACTGGCACACTTTTTGGATCCACGAGAGTGGGTTGACCTTCATCAAGGAGTAGGGAATGCTGATCACGTGCATCATGTTCATCACGCTCTGAGGGACACACACGCATGACGTCAGCATTTCTCATTTATCGGTGGGAGCATTTGACTTCAGGACAGAGTGACCAGCCTTCAAGAGTAGGACTTACCGTCAGAATGCCATGCCACAGGCCAACATCCTTCTTAAAGTCTAATACATTCACTATGGTCTCAGCTGGCAGGGAGAGATAAGAGAGAGAGATTCTTTGTGCAAAATGTATGGTTTATGGGTAAAATTATTTTATTACATTTACAACATCAAAAGGATCATAAAGACATTCTTTGTGTAAACCCACATGTGTGAGGGTGGCAGTGCTTATACAGTAAACCCCTCAATAACATTTCAAGAGCCCACGTGTATAATGAAAATACATGAATATCTGAGGCCCCCAAAATATTCTCCCAAAACACTTTCATTTCATTTAAACTCAGCTTAAAGAAAAGGTAACGGTAGATCCTACATCCGTACTATACAACTGCTGTCTCCCACAGTGCTAGAATGTCACCCCTGGATAGACTATACTGTAATACATGCCCGTGCATTTTCTTTGGTATGCGCTGTTGTTTTCTTTGGTATAAGCAGGTAAATACAGTAATAATTCATTTAATTTACAATTATAAAATACAGGGCTTTAAGAAGAACAAAATGAAAAACATGAGAACACTCAGAGAAACACTTGAGATGCCTCACTGCACTGCAGCTGTTTCTAAGGGCAACAGCCAATCAGCCAATCAGCAAGGGAAACTAAATTACATCTTCTGGGCAAAACACTTGGATTGTACAATCAAACGTGCGTGTGTGTGTAGGTGTGTTGTGTACTCACCCTCTGTGTATCCACAGGACTGTGTGAGGGCCTGGCAGTGCGTGAGTAGAGCAATCCTCATCACCGTCACACCCAAAACACTTCCATCCTTGCAGGTCTTATACTGTCAATCACAAAAGATACGACACACAGCTGATACACATACAAGCTTCTGTTTCTGAATACACAAATGTGTTTCAAAATACTGGGTAAATGTAACTTCTACAATGAACATCTACAATCTGTATCTTGATAGGGTGTGACAACTTAGACATACAGTTTGTAGAATGCTCAGTAATGACTATTACCTTTCTGAGCATTGTGAACAACTAAAGAGGCACACATGATTATATCCGGGCTTAGGTAAAACAAACTATTGCTTTAACTGTGCCAGTTTGAAGTACACATGGAGCAGCCCCCTTAATACAGCTAACCTAAATCTGAGCCTTCATGCTTTGCATTGTGTCTGTTAATAGAAGTGCCTATGTCTGATGGGTCTCAGATTTCTTCATGATGGATAGGCTGAGGGTTTATCCCTCACATGATCAATAAAGCCTATACCGGGACGGCCGTGCTCGTACTGTACCACCTTGTTGTGATTTAACAGGAAAAGCCATTATCTTATCTTAATACCCCCGACATGAGCCTCACTTCACAATTAAGCACGCGTTAATCATTCATCAGCCACTCTATGATACGCCGCTAATGGAAGCCAGGTCTGTTCCTGCACGTTGATTGGAGCTATCGATTCTTATTCCACCCAGCAGGCAGGCTGGAGATATGGAACATCCAAGAATGAGAGATCGTAATACAGTTTTAAGCGGCCGGGGTGTAAGAGCATATGGAAAATGAATGACTGTGCCAAAGATGGGCTCCAGCAAGAGAGAAAACACAGACAATTCGCAGTGTCTGAAGCAGGAAAGATGGATGAATGGAAGTGAGACAGAGTAACTTCTACTCTGCACCTTTGCACATCTCTGCTCTGTTGTCAATTGTACTGAATGTCAACTTGTCTGGTCTTGTCTTGTCTAGTTGTCTTGTTGCTGTATTCTGTTCCATTCTGTTTTTGTGTTGCTCCATGGTCCTGGTTCGTTTTTACTATGTACTGTATGTATATGACAGAAATGACAAACAAAACCTACTTGACTTGTTTTGACTCTAGATTCCTATTAAGGCAGCTTGCTATATCGAAAGATTCTGGATTAAAGAGCAGCTATGCGTTTTGGGTCGCTCACCTCTATGTAGGCGGTGTCGTTGTTTGCGTCTTTGATATGAGGGAACCAGTCGCGAGGCGGCTTGGAGAGGTGTTTGGATTCTGTGACGAACCACAGGAGCTTGGGCCATCCTGCAATGCACATCAACAACAAACACTTTACATAAAAAACATTGCTGTTCATTTTCAGCTTTGGGTCAGTTTATGGTTGTAAGTAGTCAGAGGTCATAGCTGCTCCATATGTGAGTCACTGATTAACTTATTTAGCAGTATGGGCTGTTACCCAGAGTATTTGAGTCATTATTGCTCCAGGAATCCATTCTTCCTCCTCTTTTCCGACTCTAGTGCATGACATTAAAAAACATCACTATCAAAAATATGTGCGGAAATGCCTCTTTATGACTAAACCATAGACCATTAAGCTCTAAGAAAGGAAAACACTGTCACTGACATTTCCTCCAGTGTGACATTCACTCACTGGACAAAACCAGTATAGTAGATTCAGAAATCCAGACTACAGAACGAAAAGAAGAAAATACATTACACAAATCCATTTTATGACTGTTTTATAGTCCCAGGCCTGCTGTACTTGGAAGTGTTTACCCATCCGTCTCTCTGTGCAAATGAACAGCCAGTGTTTTTTGTTTTTTATCATTACTACAGCAGTATGATAATCCCGTTACCTCTGACTATCTATGCTATTTATAAACCTTTGTCTCACTGCAGCTGAGGGCAGAAATGCTGACTGCAGGCATCCTGGCTTAGATCACTTCACACACACACAGATACACAACTCCTTCTTCGTGACCTTGTTGCCCCATCACGCTTCCACACACACTCCTTTCCTCTTTCTCTCTCTCTCTCTCTCTCCATTGCACACCTCTATACACACTCCCATGTTTGATTGAATCGGACTCACCTTTGAACTGGGGTATTTCTCCGGTGGGTCCTTTGGGCAGCCCCTTATGGCATGCATCGCTGGTCAAAGCCACCGTCACCCCACAGCTGCCCAAGAGAAAACCAATCTGCTGGCTGCCCGCGTCCTAGAGAGCGGCAAGCAGAGAGAACATGAAGCCATGCTTTAAACAGCCTCACAATACAAAACATCCATCACCACCTGCCAGAAATACACCACGGGGGCGGCCGGGACCTTTTTCTGAAGTTAAGCTGTGAGAGATGACTGTGTGTTTCCAAAACAGTCTGTAAACGAATGTGTGTGCGCATGTGCACGCTTTTAAACAAAGCTGCATGAACACATTTAACCCCTTAAAACTGCCTGGATGTGGGTCCATCACTCCTCATTCTCAGGACTACATTTCAGAGCTGCACTATATATATTGCTTGTTAATCAGTATCACAAATTTCCACCCATGACAAATGAGTTTCAAGTTAAAGTAGTGACTGTAGGTACTGAATAAGTCCTAAAGGAGAATTCAAAGTGATTGCACCAGAAACCTGCACCTAAGTTCTTCACAGCTCTGTAAGAGAAACTTGGAATTGTTTGCATTGCTGTAGTGATAAGAACAAGACGTGAAGTGTTTTATGTTTCTAAAAGCTACATGACAGAAAACAGTTAAAAAAATGTCTCTGATAAGAGGAATGATGTCTGAGACGTTGTCTTTCTTTGGCCTTTTTTAAAATATACGCAGAGCAGAGAGGGAGTTGTACCCAAAGAGAAGTTTTATCATGTACCAGAACTGTTTTACTGTTATTAACATTGCATAAACACTTGCCAACATGTTCACTGGTTATTTTAGATAGTAAAAAAACTGGTTATATGCATTGTAGTCCCCAAGTTTCTTATCACTAATCTAAATAGAGTCAGTATGTTTCTCTACAACACACCATTTAATATCAAACCACTCTGAGTGACGTTTACATCTTGATGGTTGATTTATGCAGTAATTCCAGAAAATTGGCCACATTTCCCATTAAGATATTTTCCTATAAAATGAATCATTTTCCACTATCGCCTGTCGTCTGACTGCTCAGTGCAACAAGTGCAAAAAGATCCTGAGGAATGCAACTATAAAGCAGACAGAATTTTACTGGTGTTGCAGAGAAAGGAAGCCAGAGAGTGTTCTGCCAGTTTCAAGGTCCTTTTCCTGGAATTTTTGGACTGATGAGGGATTGGACTGAGTCTTGCCAAAGGGCTGAGCCACTCCCCTCATACACACACACACACACACACACACACACACAAGCACACACACACACCTCCCCCCATTTTCTACAGCGAGAAACTCCAACGTATGCATTACCCCCAGACAAGGCCTGGGCCTCTGCAAGAATACAGTCAGACTGACACTGGACAAAAAACAGAAGCTTCAAAAATAGACGAGGGCGCCTGCAATATTTACAGTGCTCTGAAGTTTCCATAAGGCCTTCGTAACACTTGACATTAAACATGAATAATACAGAAACATTAATATTTTGCATCGCAAAGCCTGTTGCCTTGGCACTGCATAGTGGGAGCTCAAGCTGCGAGGATATGCTGCAGGGAGGGAGGGGTGTACTGCAACTTGACACATAGTGAGAAATGAAGATCAAATTTAATCCTGCCTTTCCAACTTCAAAGTGGACACAATGCGACTTTCAAAATCCCTGAACTACGTGAAAAATTGCAGTCTGTTGTCAATTGGATGTAGCTGTGAGCCACTACTCGTTCACAGAGCGATCAGAGTCACAGAACTCCCATCATCTTTCATAAAGAGTTTGTATCACACACCTAGGTGAAGCCACTTTCAAACTTCACAAAAAACAAGCATTTGTTATTTTTACCTTCCACTAGTCCACACTCCATTATGTGGCATAACGTGAGAAATTATTATAAGAGGTGGGAGAAAAATTGATACACTGTTACATTGCAATGTACTGGGTTTCAAAACGGTATACGTAAATACATAAAAGCACAAGTACTGATGTTTTAAAAGCAATATTGTAATTGTCCATTATAAAAACATACACTTGTAAACATGTAATATAGCTTATAATATAGTAAGAATTTAGAATTCTTTATTTTTGACAAAGCTTCTTCCTCAGCAGAGGAATAATGTGTTATCGGAAGTATATCTCAAAATGCACTTAGCACATCGCAAATGTATTAATGTATGGAATCATGTTGTGGTTCAAATACCGTGATAATATCAAATCTCGGGGCCTACTGCTATTCCCACCCCTGATTATTGATGGTCTGACTGCTCCCAGTTGACTCCCAGTAGGTGCTGGCTATTGCTCATTCTTACTAATTACCATATGTACCAGTGAGGATTAATCTCAGGCAAACTCAAGCATGCCGGACACTGCTGAGGCGTCTGCAACAACTCTCAGCTTGAGGTAAATGTCTTTATGTGTTATGTAGTTATGAAAGAGAGGAATTATGGGGCCCTTGGGGTCAAGGGGCTAAAGAGCTGTTTCAAATAACCAGCAGTCAGAGGGGGTGGGGTATGGTGGAGGGGTTTGTCACAGGTGCCAAAAACCAACAGGAGAATCAAGTCTGAGATCACATTGTCTGCTCCTGCACTGCATAAGAACCTCAGCAACCATATGAATCCACTGACAGGGCCATTTATGTACTAACCTTCCTGGTGAGTGGCACCTCGATAGGCACGGGCACCACCTCGGCCAGCAGGCAGCCATAGAAGGCCACCATGAAGGCAGCAGGATCGTTGTTGGGGAACACAAGTGCCACCTGCTCACAAAGAGATAAGAGAGAGCGAGAGAGAGAGAGAGTGAGAGAGAGAGTGAGAGTGAGTGAGTGTCGGAAGCTAGACAGGTCCAGGTGCTGACATGACACAAGAGTGAGACGACCAAGACTAAATGAGGATTGAAGGCTATGAAAGAAGAAGAGACAAGCTAGCTGTAACTAAGTCACACTCACTGCTGGTTGCAACTGCTACATGGTGTTATGTGGTATTAATTATTTTTTTTACTTCAAGCTTATTGACACAAGTGAGACAATGATGTTTGAACACAGACTCAGACCAAATTTGTGTACATTTCAATTATGTTAATTATATAATTACATTATTATATTTACATTTATTTTTACATTTAAAAATCAAGCATAGTTATTCAGGTCCTAGTAAATGAATGAGATATTCATGATTAAATTAATATATTTACTTTAATTAACCCCTTAAAATCGAGTCATTGTGAAACCGTGGACACCAGCATGCCACTCACCCGATCTCCCGGCCGGACCATCGGCTCCTGCTTGGTTCCCAGTTTGTGGAGGATGTTGTAGGCTACTTTGATGCTCCGTGACCATAGCTTCCCTGCCATGCAGATCACACAGATGCATTAGATCCCGAACAACCCACACACCAGCAGGAGCCTCAGAGTGCTTTCATCTCATCCTATTGTCGAAGACCTCCCTTTACGTTACGCAGATTAAAATACCCTGAATACTCAGAAACTCAAACAGGAAACAGCCTAAAGTCTAAGAGAGAGATCAAACGCAAAACGTTCATCACACATAAAAACAACCCAAAATCTCACATCAGGAGATAAAGAGAAGGAAAGTGAATGAAGGTGCAGTAAACAGTTACATCCTTTATTTAAACGTAACGGTCACTGACAGCTACAAAGTCAATAGCATTTATGACACCATAAAGCATATCATTTGGGTATAAAGACATATACCTCCTAAAACAATACTAAGAATATCACTTAGGTCAAGAAACGAAGTCCTCCACATTTTAAATGGTATAAATCATATCACTTGGGTCCGGCTGAATTTCTGACCTCGCGTTATCAGGCGTGAATTCGCACAGAGGACGTGAATAAAACCCCAGCGTGAAGCGAGCGGCGGGTGAGAGATATCAATCTCACTCTGGTCCTGCGTTCATGGTGAAGTTAATTACTCTTTTGATTTGGGTGAGGTTTTAATGAGCTGACGAGCAGCCTGAAATTCCCCCAGGCTTTAGAAAGGAAGAGAGAAAGAGAGAGGGAGAGAGAGAGAGGGAGAGAGAGGAAAGAGAGAGAGAGAGAGGGAGAGAGAGAGAGGGAGAGAGAGGAAAGAGAGAGAGAGAGAGGAAAGAGAGGGAGAGATAGGAAAGAGAGAGAGAGAGAGGGATAGGAAAGAGAGAGAGAGAGAGAGAGAGAGAGAGAGAGAGAGAGTGAAGAGGTGGAGCAAGCAGAATGAGAGAAGAAGGAAGAGCAGAGAAGAGGAGAGTAGACGCCACAGTAACAGGCAGCCGGCTTTTCTATTTTCAGACAAAGCCTCGGCCCACACAGTCCGGCACACAGAGAGCGCAGCGGGCCCATCCCGGATCAGTGTGTGTGTTTGTGTGTGTGTGTGCGTGCATGTGTGGAGGTGGAGGCTGGCTGCTGCGTGTCTGTGAGCCAGCATTGCACAACTCCTGCTGACTCAACTCACAGCTCCGCAGGCAACCTAAGTAGGAGAAAGATTGGGGGGGGGGGGCATCCGGACAGTGGCTGTACCTGACCAGACAAGGCCAGAGAGGACAGAGACGTATGGACATGGTAGAGCTGGGCAATATAAAAACCATTCTATTAATATAAAGCAATCAAAAAATGAAAAAGGAGAGGTAGATCATTCATCACTGTAGTGATACACGGCCAATTTTTATGGACTTGCCTATTTATACACATTTTTATGATCCATGGACATAGAGTTGCTCTCATATTTGATTAAGGTAAAGAGACACCCTTACAGTCATTAGTTACAGGGACAGTCTTACAGTCATTAGTTACAGGGACAGTCTTACAGTCATTAGTTACAGAGA
>JBBPDB010000001.1:6854715-6895839 GCA_037974465.1 Brachypetersius altus
GGTCTTGCTCAGGGACCCAGTGGTGGTGCTGAAGGTAGGATTCGAACCCATGACCTCTTGGTCTAGAGGCGAGTATCCTACCCACTGAGCTACCTCCACTACTCAAAGTCTATAGAATCTCCCAAATAGTTAACCTGCTCTGAAAGAAATACCCGTAAACCAGTGTTTACACTCCTGGCTCCTGATATCCATAGCAGAGATCGTCTTTAACGATTTAGCGCTCAAAGTCATACACATCTTCTGTCATCTTCTACTGACTTTTTTGTGTGTTATGATGCTTTTCAAAACATGACGGTTCCAGCATGTTGGTCCACAGGACGGACCTTATCTTTTTCTCTACCTTCATGCATCTCTTAATGTTTTTCTGTGTGGTTTTCAGAATGTTTGGTCTTGTCATATCACGAACACGTTGTTTTCTTATCACTAGTCTTTGTAGATGAGTTCTAAGGCATTTCAGCAGTAAGAGATTGCGGAAGACATTGAATGTATCAAACAGAGAGCCTCTGGAGTTTGTTTATGTGATGATATGACCTAGGCTGCATGATTCTTGATTGTTTTGTTGGGTTTTTTCTTACTTTTTTGCTTGTAATTTCTATTATAATCCTCTTTTATAATTCATCATACCAGTTTGATAAAGAACAATTTGCAAATGTACTAAATGCTCAGGAATCTATATACAGTTAAGCCCCGCTGTTTGTGGGGGTTACGTTCCAAGAGCACACACGTGTAGTGAAAAACCGTGTTGTTGTGTTTTGGTAGGAATGGCTATTTTTATAGTGTAAACCCTAAATATGCTCACAGAACACTTTAATGTCATTTTAAACTCAGTGTAATGCATTACCCTTAAAGAAAATGTAAAGGTAAAACCCGTATTTGCCTTTTAATTTAAATTCTCCACCCAGATATGCAACTCGGAAGTTCGTGGGACAAAAGTATTGGGACACTGCGGAGGGGTGAACAGGTCCCCTTGTGTGAAAACATCCAGAAAAACTATATTTATTGCCACAAAAAAGCAACAAAAAGGCAGAGGATATTTGCAGTTTCCGCGTTGTTGTGGGGATTTCCGTGCAAAACTATGAGTTCGGTTCTCAAAAAAATCTGGGTGTGACTAATTCAGCGACTCCTGATTCATGTAAAACTTGGGGATTACTGTAAACTGATTTAAAAAATAACTAATGTGTTTATAAATATAATGACTTATATATTTATTTATTTAAAAAAATATATGTCCTTTAAATAAATAAATACAAATGCAAGAATTTCTAGAGAAACCTGGTGCTTGACCTGTGCTCTGAACTTTTTAAAAATCAGTTGTTGGTCCTTTTAATTCGAGTTCCTCCCACTGTTAGTGCGATGTTTGAAGTGGAAAGCTTGCTGTTTGTGGTCTGAGCATATTGCAACGAGCATATTGCTTCTGATCTGGAATGAAAAATGTGCCCAGTTACGGCAATGACTAACTCACCATCGTTACCAAACTCCCTTGCAGTGTCGTGGTGATCCTTGGATCCCTACTATAGGGATTGTTGCTATTACTGAATAACGAATCGACATCTCAATTTGAATTCAGGTTTTGTTGCTGCCTTAAATTGGCCCAGCTTCTCTCCGGGGCTTCTGAGCTAAAGGAAATCTGTTGTCTACTTCGGCATGTCAGAAATATTTCAGTGCTGCCATTTATTGACTGAGTCGTATTGATGCATACCATTCTCTGCCTCCTTATCTCCATTTTAACATGTGCTCAGGTCCAAGAGCCTGTTGTTTTATGCTTGGTATTTTAACCTCAGCGCTTATGGAATGAAGTCACTTTGCCCGCTATTGTTGACTCTGAAACATTTAACCCACCCCTTCCTCCCAGCCCTTCTCCCATTGCCCATGTGCATCATGCCAGTGAGCTTCTGGAACTCAATATGCAAGACAGTTCCGAGTCTGAAGGGCCCCAGGCACCCAGACGGAATTCTCAGGAGGACCTTGGGTAAACACTGGGCTCGTTGCTGGGTGTCTAGGGCTTGCAGGCCTTAGCGGTGCCTGGTGGTATGAAGTGGTGGAATGAACCTGCTGCATAGCTTTGTGTGTATTAAACACAGCTGGGCCTTCACCCTCCTTTCATCGTATTAGCGTGCTTGAGTCAATAGCCTGACTGACTCTGACCAAATTTGGCTGACTAGGTGCCAGAGTTGATGCTGGCTGACATTTCTGACATTGTAAGGTGGTGTGTCTTTGAGGGGTGCAAGTGTGTTTTCTGTACATAATTGTGTGTGTGTGTGTGTGTGTGTGTGTGTGTGAAAGAGTGATCTCAGCCATGCTGTGATGTCCCAGAGGCTTCCTGCACCTGGCTTACGTTTCCCCTCCCCATTAAGGCTGAACTTTGTTGCAAGCCGATGTCGAAACCATGCAGACTTTCCAATTTCGTGAAATGCTTCACGTTTAAAAGGCCTTTTAAAGGCCCGTTGAGTTGTATAGGAGAAATAAGCGAGCCGTACGTGGGCCTTCGTTTACTTGTGCCCTAAGGTTTGGAAAAAGAAGTGAGCTAAGGGAGCGAAAAAGGGGGGGGGGGGGGTGCAAGAGAGCATACTGTGTACGTCAGCTAACTGTTAACATACTGAGAGTGGGATTATATAAATCGCAATGGAGTGATTCTCCTATGAGCTCATCACCAAACAATGTGCTTCATGTTTCTCCATCTGCAACCTTCTCCCCCCTTTTCAAAACCTAGCCTCTCTTCGCTCACTTTGCTTTGTGGCCGCATCGAGTTTCCAAGCGGTCAGAGTTTCATGTAGGAGGTTTCGAAGCTGAAAGTTTTAATTTCTCCCTGATTAATGTATGCGCTTAATGGGAGGTTTAGCTACATGCTTAGCATGCCAGTGATTGCGTAAAGAAAAAAGCCGTGGAGCTGCATGCAGAACGCAGAAGTTTTTCCAGAGGCCGCTCACGGAAAGCACGGCCGTTCTCTGCTAAATCACTGAGCCTTAAAGTAAATTCTTTTCATTTTTTTGCTTTTTTGAGCCACCTAATTTATTCAAAAGTTCCAAAACCGAAGGCACAAAATAATTAACCAAGAAATCAGTCAATTTATAATATTGAAAGATTGCATGCCATTTACTTGGCTAGGTGCTCGGTATGCAGAATGCAGTTGCTTTTGAACAGAGATCAGTTCTACTGTTAATGGACCAGGCAAGCTGGAATACCATCGAGCCGTTGTTGCCATCTAGGTGGTACGGCTCATTTCATACCTCAGTTCTATTCTCATTTCGCTGGCCAGACTACAGAGGTGGAACTGTATCATTGTCACATTTTCACTCATTTTCACTCCGCTTATGGCTGGAAAGTCAAGGGAACTTATTGGCTGGCCACCATGCCTCTGGGCTTGAGAGCTGCCTGGGTTCCCGCCTGTCTGGAGACACCAGTTGACTGGTGCAGAGACTGGTGATGTCAGCTCCAGACACTGTCCCAGAGAAACTAATGCCCTTTTCCACATGCTTATGGAAGAAGATTGCAGCCTGTAGATGCAGAGCTGCAGTGTTAGTGTTTTCTCTGAATATGAATTTTATGTTGATATATATGTGTATGTTTTTGTTCTTTTTTGGTATAAAGAAACCCCTCAGTTCAGCACACCGTCTAACGTGGATTTTTTCTGAGAACCGAACTGTATGACTGCCACCGATCCAGTGGTGGTGGTAATACACAGAAAAGTTGCATGACTGCTCTGTGTCTTGTCCTCATATTTTAGTGTTTTACCCCCCCCCCCTCCCATTTTCAACAGTTATCTCAGTTTGTTTAGTATTAGTAAGCTGTGCCCTGTCTAAACATGCGGGAAGAGAGAGATATTTCAATGTTTCTTTTGTGTACGAGTCTTTGCACACTGCTAATGCTAACCGCTGATGCTCATGTTTTTTTAAGCAATAAAGGTTTCTGATTCTGAATATTTATTTACCTTTACATTTTCTTTAAGGATAATGCATTAAATTAAGCATATTTGGCGGCATATTTTGGGTTTACACAAAAAAAATAGACAATTTTAGGCATTTTTTTACCAAAACACAACAATGCAGTTTTTCACAATACACAATATTTGGAACGTAACCTCCATATTACTGTATATTCTTCAGAGGCATGATCTTGATAGGATAAAAAGTAAAAAAATATTGTCAGTAATCTTAGTCAGTAGTTTCACCGGTGCCACTAAATGGGAAGAATACAGACTGATTTTATCGGCCAGTCAATGCATCAGTTCTATTCTGCAAATCAGCAAATAAATGCCGTACCAAAATTGTATGAAAATATGACCTTTTGAGGAAAAAATGCACTTTTGCATGGACTTTACCAAATACAACAAACTTTATTCAAACGCAACAGCTTTTAACTTGAAGCCTGGCTAGATTCTGACAGCTTGAAAGATGTAGTTTAGATCATGTACCCACCTGCTCTGTGTCTGGCTTCTTTATTTAGTTTAATTCATTAAAAACAGTTAGTTCCCAGAACGATCTGTTGCCTAGTTAGGCCACCTCTTCAAACAAAACACAAAGGAAGAATGCTTGTCATGACACTTCACAGCACACTTGGCAGCCTCAGCACCAGGCGCCGTTCTTCAAGGCTGTAAACATTTCAGAATGGAGCGAGAGACCATCAGTGAAGGAGAGAGAGACAACGAGAGAGAGAGAGAGAGAGAGAAGTGGACATGGGGGTTGTGGGGGAGGGGAGGGGCCTTCCATAAAGTGCCTTGTGACTCTCCAGCAGGAACGAGAGACAGATTCCTGCTGTAGCCCTTTCCTAGTGTATAATTTCCCTAAGGCTGTCTTGTGGTGGTATTTCAGTCTTCTTCCCTGTTGATGTGTACATGTTGAAGAGTGTGTATGTCCATTTGTGTGCGTGGTTGTGTTTGTATGTGTATTTTGGGGGCGGGGGTGGAGGAGGATCCAGCCAGCTGATGTCATTCAGTCCAACAGGCAGCGCCTGAAAGGGGCCCTTTGTTGGCAGAGAGCAGCACGAGCACTCGGCTTCTCCCACTATCGCGCTTGCAGGCGACAGGACAGCAGGATGGCAGCCACAAGAGAGCCCGTCTTTACGTCAAAGTGTTAGATTCGGCCCCTCACCCCGTCCCGGAGACGAGTTGTCCATGTTTGGATGGGTATTTTTCCACCCGAAAGAGCAATCGAGCGAAAGCCGACCCGGGAAAAAATGGAGCCTCTTGGACTGGGAACTCGGTAGTAGAGTCATAAAGTGGATGCAGCTGTGGAGTTTTGGGATGTGGATATCGGCCTTTTCTTCCAAAAGTTGTTTTCTTCTGTATTTATCTTCGCTCCGTTGATGACCCAGGACCCCACTCGTGAACAACTTTCAAAACTTTTTTTCCCCTTAAGTTAACTTTTTGATGCCGGATTACTAGAACTACAGGGTGGGGGGGAAATCGACTTTTTCTTGAAAGTGGCAGCCTAAGAAAGCAAATGAAAATGTTGGAGATCTGTCTGAAATTGGTGGGGTGTAAATCTAAAAAAGGCCTCTCGTCTTCCTCCAGCTATTACTTCGAAGGTAAGATTCTGGGATTTGCTACAGACCAGCTGGAGAAGAGCTAGCATGGCTTTGTGTCTGTTTGGTGGGGGAGGTGGGAGGAGGTGTTTTTTGAGAAGAATGTCAGTTACAAAGAAAAGGGTAGTTAGAACAACACCTGGGAGAATAGACGAGGCAGCAAACAGGAAACTTCGGTCGATGGTCTTGTGAAAATCACAGGCTTCGGCTTTATTTCGAGGCCTTTTGAATTCTCTCCTTTGCCTGGCCATTAGGAAAGTGGAGGAGGGGGAAGCAAAGGAGCAAGCAGAGCCAGACACTCTGGCTCGCAGAAAAAGAAAGGGTGGAAAAAAAGTGAGGGAGGAGAGAATACTAGGAAATCTGACTCCTGCCTGAGTGCCTGGATAGGTTTTAAGCAACCTTTTTCAATTGTGTATTGTTTTTTTAATTGTGTTGTACTTTTTTTCCCCCTCTTTGTGCTTGTGAATCGAGTTCACAGACGGCTTTTTTTGTTCTTGATTTTTCACTTTCTTGTTGTGAACCTTATTTTTTTAGTAATAACACTATTACTAATATTTGTGGCCATGCAACCAAGATTGTCACACAGTCATATTCTGTGGATTTGATTTAAAGACTAAAAAGCTATTGCTTTGTAAGAAGACAAATAGTTGTTTAAAGTTAGTTTGGTGGATCTATGGTGGTCCATCAGCTTTATTAACCTTGAAACTGTCCTTGATCTGGATGAAAACGATGTTTGAGGAAACAAAACAAAAGGATTAGTATATTCAAGGTACCATAACCCCTGCACTGAGTGACGTTTATTTTTAAACCGGCCTTTTGCGAAGGTTCTCGTTCATGTTCCCTCTATGTAAACCTTATTCTTGGTTCCAGAGTAGTTTTATGATAGTTCTCAGCGTTCTTTATGGCTGGGCTCATTTTTTGGCCTCCTGCCTCCAGCTCCGCAGCTCCTCTCCCTGCTCCGGCTGCATGAGCTAAATGGCTCAGGATGTGGTGACACCGTTTAGATGTTTGGTTCATCATGTGGTCATTGGAGCTCATAACTGCCTCTTTATCTCCCGCAAAAGATTTTTTTAATTAGAAAAATTAAGTTTGAAAACAACTTCACTATGATGTCAGTGTGTCCTCTTTTCTTTTGTCCTTCAGCTGTTGCCTAACAGGGGAATCACAGCCAGTTCTCTCTCTCTTCATTTATTTATCTTCTACTATCATTGCCTCATTTCCGTGATGGGCCAGACACCCCCCCTTTTAGTTTCATCTTACAAATAAAACTGTTTTGAAGTCCAACCGATGACGTCCTCTGCAGCTTGATGTATTCCATTTGTGGTACTGAAAGATTCTGAGAACAAAATCAGATCTAATCGCATTTACTCGTTACCAGTTATTACCAAAACCTAATTAAATCAACTACGCTGACGAAGTTTGCAGTAAAGTGTACAGCAGTTTTCGGAACTGTGCGATATAATGCGTCTTGGACACTTTATCTTGTTTGTATTCTTCAGGGTTGTTTCCCAGTCAGTTCGTTGTAAAGCAAACGCTGCGTACCAAATAGCGAATGAGTTCCAGTCCTAGGACAGAATATGAGGTTTTATTAAACTGTGTTTAAGTGAATTTTATCTAATGCTTGTAGAGCTGTAGTCAAGACCCCCTTAAATCCAAAAGAAGTCCATGACCTGGACTAATCAAGACCGAGTCCAAAGAAATTGAAGTGGGTCTCATTACAGAGTCCAATAAGAAAAAGACCCCAAAACAACACCTGTACTGTGGTGCTAAAGACACTGTATGTTTTCTTTTTTAAGATAAGTTTGAGGAATAGGCCATATTGTTTACGTGTAGTCATTTCACTTGATTTGCTTGGCTCATCGATATTGTGTTTGTAGCCAAAATGGGGATAAAGTGAATGCATTTGCAGGTTTAGGCAGGCGGACACCCAGCCTCAGTGCCCCATCCAGATAACACAGGTCTACAAATTTTTGTAATCATCAGAAACCACAACACACTTTTCGAAACCAGTTTTTCATGCTGATTTCAGATCTGCTTTCAGTTTCACATCAACTTTTTGAACGATGAGTAATATTAGATTTGCAATAGACTTGCATGCTGTTTTTATTAAACCTCAGCACCAATCAAGAACTGTTTCAATATTTGAAGGCAGGCAGGCACTCAGTATGGTATAGATATAATGATCAGTGTCAGTCAGCTACCACTGTTTCTTCAAAAACGCTCAGCATATGATTATTATATGATCATTATACCAACTATCATTTATACCAATTATACATAACTATCATCATAACTAGCTTCATAACTAGCTTCATCACAAAATCTGTACATGTGGGAAAAACTAAACACAGATTTTAAATAAGCATGAAAAACACTACAAAACCCACATAAACCTATGATCTGTTGACCTGTGTATTATTATTATACTAGTGATGGCGTAAGTCTAAACTTGGGTCATTAATCAGCTGGCTTTTGGGAAGAATTGAGATTTCTAATAACCTTTTTTTAAATGTACTTTTAGATTGCATGGCTGTACTATAATAATTTTGGCAGATTTTTTTTACCTGATGCTGCATTTGCTTATTTGGACGATCAGATCTCTTTACACAAAGAGAAAGGAATTGGGGGCTACCCACAAAGCTCTATGTAGTTATACATCTGGCACCTCATTAGACTCTTATTTGACCTGCCTTTAACTTAGATTGGTAGTTTTAAATCACAATTTTGTTTTCTATTGTCAGAATACTGCCATGACGCAGCTCCTGGCTCAGGTCACAGAGGTGGAGAGTCTGACCAAGCAAATGCTTCAGCGGCAGCGATGATGCCACAAAGGATGATTCCAAATACGTGCTCAGTTGAGAAGATGCTAAACTTGGATCATCCTACAGTAATTATATATCACAAACATTTCAGAAAGCTGATATGACAAACTATTATTGTGAACTATCAAGTCCAAATGAATGAGACAGTAATCAGACTGCAACTGAAACAAAAGCCCTTGGGAAGTTATTCGATTAAAGTGTTTCTGTAATCATTGGTTTATTCAATATCTGTCACACTTCTGAAACTGAGCAAGCGCTCTGGAGCTATACGGTTCCTTTTGGCTTCTACTGTTGAGTGGCAGGGGAGAAGCACGGATGAACACCTGGTTCACTTAAGAAATCTGAAAAGAGATGTTAGCATAAGAACCTCATACTATGAATTTGTAAATATTTCATATTTTAGGTTTATGTGTGTCTGTGTAGACTTTTAATCCATGATGTTTCTGTTTTCATTTTAAAGTTTCTTACTTTAACAATAAAACAATAACACAGTTAATACCTGGCTCTGGACAGTCTGTTGATCCTGATGAACAACGTGTTGAGTGTTTTAGTGCTGAAATAGATGAGTAAATACATTGGTACGCAGCCTAAATATGATTGTATGGTGAAACACTGTGGACCTTTTGATCTTTAGACCTTTTAATTTTTCCTCCAGTAGTGCAGATGTGACTAAAGTGTCCCTCTGACCCTCTTGTCCCAGCAACTTCCTCTGATCCTGCTGCAAATGTGCCAGCTCTTCCATTAGCAGCACTTTCTCTATGATGATGCTCTTTGAGCAGAGTTTCTGCACCTACAGACCAGCAGTGCATGCACAGACATTGTTTATTAAGATGTACGAGGGAATGCTGCGTATAAAAATGGTTAAGTATCAAACTTAAAGTGTCGTATCTTGCATTTCTGTTGTATTTGATATTTCTGTTTTTCTGCTTTAAACCTCTCCATATCTCTTACAGTTAAACGGGTTTTGTTACTGTCTTTATTTGTAGCTTTACAAGTTAATCATATTTAAACCCTGTTCTGTATTGAGCCTTACAGAAAAAGAAGTCTAGACTGAAAGACTCCTTATAAATCAGTGTGGATGGGGGACTAAAGGTTGACTAGGCAGATCTACACTACCAGTCAAAAGTTTGGACGCACCTTCTCGTTCAATGTTTTTCCCTCGTTTTTATTATTGTAGATTTAAATTGAAAACAAACAAAAGGATGAAGGAAGGAATTATGCAGTAAACAGTTAAACAAACCGGAATGTTTTGTAATAAGGTAATGATGGACTGTTGTGTTTTTACGAAGTTAAGTGTTTCTTGCCATAATGTGCAGTAGAACCGTAGTGGAATAGGATCACCGTGTACCAACCCAACCATCAACTGATGATCCCAAACACATTAAGAAGGTAAGAAATGCCACTAAAGAACAGCTGTTAATTAAATACCATTCCAGGCCGATTCCTCATGAATCTGATTAAAAAAAATAAAGCTGTCATCAGAGCAATAGGTGATGTTTGCAATTTTTAACTCTAATGTAGCCAGTAATAAAAATAAAGGAAACTGTTGAATGAGAAGGTCAATTTTTGACTGGTAGTCTATGTAATGACTACTAAAAGACGGAACTGTTTTTTTAATGGACTGCTGAGTGAAAGGTACTTTTTGAAACTTTAGGTGTTAAAAACTTACTTCAAGAAAACACAGGAAATAGGTTTTTGTGATATAGATCGCCATACAGTGCACACTAACCTGGTCTGTTATCCTACGGACCATGCCTTTGTCTCCTTCCAGACTGTAGCCGTAGCTTTTTATCAGTTCCTTAATGTGCCTTGGTAGCAAGAAATAAAATACGGATGAAATTGTGGCAACTTCAAAAAAAAATTCTACACGCTACAGATGTAATGATTCCACCTCAGACCTGTGAACCTGAGTATTGGGTTCCAGGGCATAGCGCTCCTGAAGGAGCTGCTGTAGTTCAGGACCCTTCACCTCTAATATCTTCAAGGCCTCACAGGCCGCAATGCGCACTGTGGGCTCTTCCTCATGTTGCAGTGCCCACAGCAAGAGCTCTTCCAGTTTAGGTGTCAGACAACCAATTTTTCCCAAAGCTGTGAAAAACATCCAAGTGGTGCGATTGATTAGGGCGGTTAAGAGTAAAAAGATGTCAAATTACCAAACAGAGAATATTTGTAAGGCCCAGCAAGATTTTTAGAAAGCTAAGAGGTCAATAACTTTTATTTTTAGGAACATTAGCATTTTTATTCTTGTGAAACACACAGACTGGTGTGGAAGAGTTAATTAGCCTAATTCTTTTGAAGGGTCTTGTTATTTGATGTAACTCACCATTGATTGCCACAGCCTTCACCTCACATGATGTGTCATTCTGCATTAGCTCGATGAGTTTATCCATGATCTGAAATAAAGAAACAACTTGAAATTACTTTGCTTCAATTGCATTATTACTGTACTTCACTAAATACAATCAAACAGTCAGTGTTCTAGAAAAACTGATGATATCAATGAAAAGCTGAAAATTAAAAACAATTAGTTAACGCCTTTGTTCTATTTATCTATATAAGTTTAAAATCCGTGGTTGGGTGGCCCACCCAGGGTGAGTCCCTGCCTCGCACCCACAGACCCCTGGATAGGCTCCGGGTACCCGCCACCCTAGTAAGGTCTAATTGGTAACAGAAAATGAATGAATGACATATTTTAACATTACAACTGCAAACACCTGCTATATTTATTAAATATTTCAAATTGTTCACCACAAGATGAAGCATTATGTGAGCAAGAAGGTATTAATATTATAACTATATTTGATCCTGAAAAGCCTCATTAGTTATTTTAGAATGATCTATATCGTTGTAATTTGAGAAACATCTGTAATGTGCTTAATTTTTATTACTGCTCTATATTGTCTTACTAGTTATTTAAAACATGAAGTTTCTACAAGTCTAGAATACTGGGCTCATTTAAGGGCTGGGCGATTAATCGAAAAGTAATCGTCATTCAGAACCTATAATCGATCAAATGTTTCCAGGTGGATTATTTTGATTACTTTCCTTTTAAAAACACTACCGCGTGTGGAGTCACGTGACCCCGCTCCGTTATGTTACGTTATTCTGCTGGCATGTCGAGCATGGAGAGCTTAAACACTGGGACAACTGAGCAACTTGTCAGTGAAGTATGAGGGCAAAAAACATAAATAAAAGAATCGTTCATTAATCGTAACCGAGTTAAAATGTTACATTAATCGAGATTTTGATTTTAGGCCAAATCGCCCAGCCCTAGCTCATTTTATACTTTTTCTGAATCCAGTTTGGTTAGTTATTGTAGGTTCCAAACTTTTGAATTGGAATGTGATTCCTTAAACTCTTTTCTGGTGATGCAGGTTTGTTTTGAGAGTAACTACAGTCACGGTTATTGCTTTTGTTTGTGGAAGTGTGTCTGTGTAAAACGTGCATGTCACTATTGTTTTATACACTATTGATCACAGTTGATTCAAAATTCCAAACAAAAATATATTTGGAGAAAATGTAAAAAAAAAACAACATAATTTATTAATAGTAAACTACACAACACTCTTACATTATTATACAACGGCAATAATTAAACTAGTAATAAGAGCACAGTGTGTGCACTTGTGACTCTTTCATCCCATTAGAAACTGAATCAGATGTGAAGCTGCTGGAATACATCACATAGAATACAATACATACATTTCACACACAACCCTGGGAGTGTTTACAGTATATCTACAGGCTGGTTGTAGAAAGTACATTTGGAGCTTGATCCGTCGCTCTATAAGTGAGAGCCTGGAAGGCGAGCCCTGCACTGCTCTAATACTAGACACTGGTTCTAACGTTATGCTCCTGCCAGTGTAATTATATCACTCCAGCACTGCACACAGGTAATGCAATTTGTTCTGTTCTATCATCACACTCCATACCAATGTGCTCATTGTGGAAATTATCACGATGACAATAAAATACAATTACAGCCCTACTTACCATCTCATCTTTCATCATGAGAGAGGCAGCAGTCACACAGGCCTGTTTGCGTACGACCACAAAGTCATCATTCAGACAGCCCAAGAAAGGCGGTAACAGCTTGGCTGTCATTATCTTCAACTGACCAATTAGAAACAGCACCTCTACCCGCCGAGAAGCCGGGCCTTCACGCAGTTTTACTCTGCCAAAAGAATGGAGTTCAACTGAAAACCTCCTCAAGCCCTTAGTCTACAGTCAGATATGTTCTTATCCATGGGCACCGGAAGCATTTTTAATGGTGGTGGTGGTGGTGATTTATCTCTGTATGTGTCAGGCAGTAAAGCGATAAGAATATTAAGCTAGATGTTAACAAATTTTGTTTTCCCAAGTGGAGCTTTAACAGTTCGCATAATTAAGCTAAAACAGACGGGAATGAGAAGACAGAGAAAGAATAGAGATAAAAGAAAAGGAAATGAGAGAGAGAGAGAAAAAGTTAGAGACAAAGAAGAGGTCCAAAAGAGAGTTGCTGTCACTGTGTCATCGCTCCGACTGCTGCATCTGAAAAACAAGAACCGGCCTCACAAAAACAGAGAACCGAATACAAGCCAACAGCAACCCTGTAACAGCACAGCGGTAGTTTTGTGTGTGTGTGTGAACGTCTTGGCTGTTATCTGGGTGTCTGGAGGGGGTGGGAGTCCTGGAGGGGAAAAGTGGGGAGAAATGCCCCTCCCACTATAATAGTTCTGGCGCCCATGTTTTTATCAGTGCAGTGAAGTCGGGTACATCAGCTCATTGTGTATGTTACTGCCCATATCCAGTCTGCCCAGAGCCTGTGCTGCTGCCTCACGCACCGCACCATTCCAGTCGCTCCACATCAGGTGGCCCAGCTTGTTAGCAAGATCCTAGATGAAGGCAACTGTAATCATTCATCATATTTTGACCCTTTATCTATGTGAAAACAGTTCACTGCATGGTATCTATGCAGCATTTTTACATTAGCATCATGGTGTGAATTAGAGACTACCTTGTTTATTGGGCATTTGAGAAGTGAGATGGTGTTGCAGGCCTGGACTCTGGTTCTCCAGTTGGCGCAGTTCAACTCCTCTGCCAGCCGACAGCGCACTAGAGTCTAGGGGGACAGTGTACAAATTTGATCTGTAAAAATGTAACAGGCCCATATCACGGAAAAAATCTCCTCTTATTTTTTAAATGAAAGTGCTTAATGTAGCATGTAAGAACTGTTTACTATTCAATACTTTTTACTCCTCAGTCTATGCAGTCCTTATGTAGAAACTAAGCTGCGAAATGACTGCCCATACAGCCTACAGCAGTTTAGCCCTTCCCATTCAAGCTGAAGTTATAAGGTGTGTTCTGGCCTGGACTGGTCTTTGAAGGAGGCACAATACAGGGCAGCGCATCAAATTAGAGCTTATTTACACATATTCTTAAAGACATAACAAAAACTGATAAAGAGTTAGGGAAAATGGTCATGTAATAATAAATGATTGTCGTCCAGAACAAAAGTTTAAAGAAGTAAAATACAAAAACTCAGCAGTGGGGCTCTAACAGTACAGTAGTTTGACGTTACATTTGATTTTCTTTAATAACATAAGACCTCAAAACCACTAAATTTTTTATTTTATATTAACATGGCTGTGTGCATGACATAATGCCTGATGTTTTCCTAGCCAATTTACTGTGATAGGATGCACCCAGATGCCTAGTTTTGATTGTTGGCAGCGGTTTATACAAAAGACAGCGAATGAGGGACATTTGGAGCACACTGAGACCGTTGCTTCAAATGGTATTAGTCAAAGAACCATAGTTACTTACAGTTTTACTACAAATTCTGGCTAGCAGAGTGGCAGCTTGCTCTCGATCTGATGAAGACTCGCTGAGAAACAGCCTGGATAAAAGTCTTTCTATAACAGGCCGACTGGCGTCACCCTCCATTGCCAGACACTGTGCGGCAACCCAGCCGTCTGCTCCTATTCCTGAGGAATCTGTAGGACCACACAAACTGGTCTAGCTATTTATCAAACAGAACAATGTGCAGAAAGACAGTATTTATGAAAGCATTAGCCTCACTTACTAAGTAATAATGTTCCTTATGTTTAAATAATAATGTCTAATAACACAGGTCAACAAAATCATCAGAAACCACAACTAGAGCTGGGCAATATGGCTGAAAACTGTATCACGATATCAGTGTTTCATATCGGTCGATATCGATAATTATTGTTTTTTTTTTATGACCCATTTAAAATGAGGACCAGGAGAAAAATATATTACATTTAAACATTTTTATTTTAAACTTAACCTTCCTCTGATTATAATCCCCTCAGTTATTAAGACAGAAATGTCAACAACCATGGAAATCTCAAATAATTAAAATGTAAACATAAGTCTAAAGTCACAATGAACACTTAACAATTATCTCTTAACATTTAAGGTGCAAACCGAAAGAAAATGTAAGAAATGCTTAATAAAGTGTAAGAAAGTGTAAAAAAAACTAAAGTGTAATAAAATATAATAAAAATGATGTCTGAAGTTTTGTGATTCACAAAAAAAACACAGAACTTCCATAAAAGGAGTTGTGACAACTGCGTTTCCGGCACGGATCCAAACTAGCAATCAAACTAGCTTTGCAACCTCTGTTTTCTTCCGACGAAGAATAAAAAATATAACGTTTTATCAAACACGTTTTTTATTGATATCGATCACGTGTCTATCGCGATACATATCGTTATCGGTTTATCGCCCAGCCCTACTGTTGCATCGAGCAAATGTTCAGATATTTCAATCCAACATTTGGCTACACCTCTGGGACACCATACATTTCATTTCTTTAAATGCATGTAACATTCTACAAATAAGTATTATATACCTAAAACTAGTGCAGGTAGATATCTATGTAATATCTACATTTTTTACATCTATATGTACCTGTACTGGCAGATGCATTTAAGAAAATACTGACAATAGGTCAGTTCCTACATCATTAAGCATCATTAAACATTTAACGGTCAACACAACTTATCACATTTCGATCAGCATGCATGTAAAAAATGGAGACGCACAACATAAACAGCTATTTAGGAAAGTAGCGAAACACTAGACCAACATTTATACACACACAAGGCCAAGAAAAGAACAGTACATACACACATAGATGCAGAAGGCATGGACCGAACATCTAAAAGCAGACTGGATAGAAGCCCCATTACCACAGAATAAATCAAGCACACTTGCTGCGCAACAAAAGAAAAAAACAACAACAAATAAATAAATAAATAGTCTGCTTTTGCACAATGTCACACTTTGTATTTTGGGATAACAACAGCAGATACAGAAGCGCAGGGCCATTTGGGAGGACATCTCAATAGTCCTTACAAACATGGTACAGCTGATGGTCAGACACACCATCAGCACGTAATGTAGCTTCGTCGCACACACGCACACACACACACACACACACACCAACAGACACGCACTATACATACACACCAACAGACACGCACTATACATACACACACCATACCCACACTGAAAGGCCTGTAGTCCTGTGTAGATACGACACACAGGACACAGTGATGCCGAGGCGGGCTGGATGGAGAGGGATGAAGAAGGTGGGGTGGGGCAGAGAGTGTGTTTAGGGGGAGGGGTTTATACTGACCATCCGACTCCAAGGGAGGTGGCCAAAGGAAGTCGGATCCAAACTCACAGGAGCGACGCAGAGAGTTGCCGTTCTCAGCTACACCGAGCATAGTTTTCCGCTTCAGCGAGAGGTGAGCGATCGGCCCTGGATGTGGAAGGAGGAGGAGGAGGAGGAGGAGGAGGAGGAAGGGGAGAGAACCAGAACCTTAAAAGTTGACGAAGAGTTACCGGCCACAGCAAGGATGGGCAGGAGGAGAGGCGGATGACCGGAGCATGGATGCTGCCATGTTCCCTACAGAGCACAGCATGGGCCGGAGCGACTCACATGAATGATTGGGGGCGGAGGGGATGGGGGGCAAACTGTCTTATCATTACTGCGTATATGCTTTTAGTATCCATTTACTACCCACATTATTATCCTACAGATGCTCCTGGAAGAACATAGAAGTACTGAAAGTATAAAAATGAGCAAGGATTATTTCCATTATCTATGATTAGGTCTATTAGGTCTCCATTAACAGGGGACAAAAATAGTTTCACAGTGATTAACATTACATATTAAACGTCATGCATCTTATTTATAAATCCTTTTTCTTTAAAGATCGAAACAGCAAAATAGCACTTCTAATACAGATGAGAACAGCTTTTATCAACCATTACATACATTAGGTTTAATTTTTCAATAATACCAATAATTCTAACAACTATCTCCTGTCCAGAGAGCCTTGTCTGTTATTGTACGGTCGGAGATCCGAAACAAAGCGGGGAGAAACTGTAAAGTATAAACCTAATAACATTGACTATATATGTAATTTCACAGAACTATTTCTAAATATACAATTCAAACCTCAGCAAACATAGAATATTGTCTTTATAAAGTGACAGGCGTCACTTTTAATGTCATTTTGACCTTCATCCTTGCTCAACAATCTCTGGTTTTTTAACTGAGTAATGAAGTAGAGAATCAGAATCCTTGTCAAGCCAACTAATCAATAACAAGATTTGCTGTCAGCTGCTTTTTATCCTTAGTATGACTGATTACACCAAAGTAATGCTTCTAAATGCTGTAATCTCTAAATGTTGTCTTATTATATACAAAGAATACAAAGAAAAAAATCTAACAATGGACAGAAATATGCTTTACACTTCTGTAGCAGCATTTTCACAGCTTCCTTTCAGGAGCCACAATGTGTTATAATGATAGAATGCATGATTTAGGAACCGCAGCTTCGAGTGTCCACAGCACAAGGCGGCCTGTGTGATGCGTTTATTACTGCAAGGTTTAATAAACTAGTACAGAGAAATGCTATTGTAAACGAAACAAAGCAAGTTAAAGAAGAAACCGTCAGCACTGAGGGACTTGAGCGCCACATCAAAAACGTACTCCATGCTCCATGGCAGTCGTTACAATATCAGAATGAACTGAATCCTGAGCCGCTGGAATGCGTGTCTTTGTGAAAAGTGAAGACACGTGGTTACATTTATACCCCGTCTACAATTGTCCAAAACTGCCATGAGCAAAAGTTCTGGGAGCGTTCCAGATAGATCTCTTGCTCTCTTTGTACGGTTGTCTGCTTTTAGATGGTGCCACAACATAATCATGTGAGGGGGAACAGAGACAGGACAGAGGAAGGGGAGAGAGAGAGAGAGAGAGAGAGAGAGAGAAAGTGAGAGAGAATGAGAGAGGGAGAGAGAGAGAGAGAGCGAGAGAGAGAAAGTGAGAGGGAGAGAGAGAGGGAGAAAGAGAGAGAGAACGAGAGAGGGAGAGAGAGAGAGAGAGAAAGCGAGAGAGAGAAAGTGAGAGGGAGAGAGAAAGTGAGCGAGAAAGAGAGAGAGAGGGGGGAAAGAGAGAGGGTGTAAGAAACAGAAAATACCAGTGGAGAGAGAAGAGGAGAAAGAAAACACAAAAAAGACAGAGAGGCAACTGAGTGAGAAGAAAAATGAGGGAGGAAATGAAAAACTGAGGGAGAGAATCAGAGCGGAGAGAGAAATGAAGAAGGGAACAAAACAAGAACACAGAAGAGAGATGTGTTGTTCCCCTCTAGACGTTAAACCTGACCGTAGGGAGCTCTCTGGCGTGATACAGCTAATAATGGAGTCCAGTTTGTCACTGAGTCGAGCAAAGGGGCTCGGTGAACCTCTAAAGAAGCATCCTACACTCTTTGGATGGGGGGAGGAGAAAAGGCTGTAAAAGTCTTTCCTCTTCCTATTGTGCCTTGTGTTTACCTTTAAACGAGCTGCCAGGATTGATTTAACATCTGCACGACATACGTTGGCTATATCCACGGCTGAGTCCCTCGGAGTGCATTTTTCTCCCTGCACATCCAATGCAGTGTCACATACCAGAAGCTAGCAACAAGCTAACGCTGGCAGTGCTTAAAGAAGAACATTGCGTAGCTGGAAACTGTTGTAGGAGCCAGATTGCAGTTAAATTATGTCCATAAGCCATAAAAGGGTTTTTGAGGTTATTTAAATAATTTAGCTAAGCTTGAGACAAAAGTGTGATCATTCAGGCCTATAGTGTGCACCGTGCTAATTTATGTACATGCAGTCACATGTAATACATCCCCGGTCAAGTTATCTGTTTTGTTGAAACAAATACGTGTATGTGTTTGTGAAAACAAAGAATATTCCTCAATTAAATACATAAATACATAAGTATGGGGTTTTCTTGCACATTTTATTGCACAATTTCTAATAGAACGCTAAACGCTAAAAAGCAAAATAAGCCATTTAGAAAAACATTTTCAGTTTGAATGCAGCAAATAATTAGTAATTATGTATTCAAATGTGCAAAAGTATGTCTGTGACTTGCGTATGGTCCTAAAAGCTTGTATGTGACTAAAAGCTTTCATTCTTGTAGATCCAGGGTAGACTGAAGAAGCAAGAATAAATGGTTGTTCAGCTATATTTAAGGTAAAGAGAAAACTGGGTAAAACTTTGCCAAACTGTATCTTTAATGAAACCAGCACAAAGAGCGCTAAAGTGCAAATAGCTGAAGCCAGCATCTATAAGCCAGTGGACCCGAAGCAGGTAAATGGCACAAAGGATGGTGAAGCTGGAGGCACACACACAACAGGGAGAGAGGAAGCAAAGAAAAAGGACGAGTAGCTGAGAGAAGACTGAGACAGCATTAAAGCAGCGGAGGAAGGTGAGGCAGCAGAGGCAGATGTTAGGCAGGACAGAGAAGGTGGAGGAGGGTGAGAAGGAGGAGGAGGAAGGGAGATGCTGGGGTTACCTGGCTTGTTGACGTGTGTCTGGGCCAGGACGTCCGCCAGGCGCCCTGCTGCCCCGCTGCCGCCGCTCTGCGTGCTGGAGGACGAGGAGGAGGTGGTGGAACCCTGGTGGATGGCACGGCTGATCCAGTGGTCCATGCTGACGCTGCCCTGGCTGGACGTGGGGGTCCCCTCGCCCTGGCCGCCCTCCTCCTCCGAACCAGACGACGTATCTGTCAGGGGGGGCAGGAGGGACGAAAGCGGGGAGAGGCCTAGTGAGAGTCACTCACACCCACTCAACACTCAGCCCAGACAGTGGAATTAAGAGCGTGTGAAGCATACACTGCCGTCAAAAGAAGACGATGATATGGGTATTGGCCGACAAATGTTTCGTTATCGGTGTTCGACGTTTAGAATGCTGCGCTAAAACACCTGCATTATATTCATTTTACTGCATTTGCACTTTCCAAATAAATGTTGCATAATTCAGTTAATTCACGTAATATGTTCTGTAATAATCGAGGTGGAATTTAATCATACACTGTATAATAAAGACATAACTGTTTATGATTCAACATCAGCATTAGAACATATCTACATCATAAACAATGGACACTCATTAGAGATTCCTATATCAGGAAACATCGAAAGCTTTAATAAAATGCGTGGGTTATGTCATCATTCCCAAAACAGGGCTTCTGTCGTTTATTCCTTCAGAACTTAAACTGAGAAAAATTGCCAACTCTAAAGAATCTTGAATCGATGTTACTTAATGCAAACGGATAAAGGAGGAACGCTACTGTATCTAAAAACACTCTTTTGACGGACAGTGCATGGCTGTGATTTGAAGGGTGGAGATGAGGCTCACCTGGAGGGGTGTAGGCATCCATGGACGTCTGGACCACCAGGGAGCGGCGTTTTGAGGGCATGGGGACAGCGACTTTCCTTTCCTTGTGTTTGGCTAGGGCTGCTTGTACCGCTTCTGTGTGCACGTCTGAGGGACAGTGAGTCAAGAGTCAGAGAGTGAAAACGGAAAAACGAAGAGGCAGGTACACAAACAAGCTTGCGGGGCGCTAACAATGGCCATGGACCGAAACCTAACAGATGACACACTCTGTGACATGAGCGGAGTGGTGGAGGGGCTGTGACAGAAGCCAAAGCACCACCTCCAGCCCTTATGTGTGATGGGCTTACTGAGTCATCTTACTGTTGATTTGTGTGTTCAAAGAGAGAGAGAGAGAAAAGGGAGAGAGAATGTGAGTGTGTATAAAAGCTGACAACATAGTTGACAGTACCCTGCACCCACTGCCTTGTGTAGTCACAGGAAAATATGAAAGTATGGCACTGTTCCTCACGCTGACACCGTCATGGCCTCTAATGATCCAAGCTGTTATTGGGACAGCACTACATAACAATACACAGCTACAAGCTGGTGAGGGGCATGTTTTTATTACAAATATTAGGTTATCCAAACTCGCCTTAATCAGGGTCCAACGCTTCTTCAACTTACTATCCTGAAGCGTTTTTAGTGTTCAAAACAAAACAAAATCATAGAATAGTTGCAAAGACTACTGCTGTAGTAATGTTTACTATGTACTGTTATTTGTGTCTGTGGGTGCCACGTATATAATTTAACAAAACTACATTTAATAGTTACAAAACTCAAACCAATGAAATGAGAACGTATAGAGGGAACAGAGTTTCTCATTCACTTCACAGCATATTCCTACATTTTTGGCCTTTCAAATTACACCAACAGAAACCAGACTAAATGGTAAGATAGCTAGAGCTCTGGCTTCGTTTACCTCGATGCAAGACTGGATAAAACCACTTTCCCAGATTCATGTATACAAATGAATGAAAGGTCCAGGTAAGAGATTTGTACCACTGCTGGCCAGATTTAGCAATTCACTTACACCTGGTAGTGACGCATGCCGATATAAATAATACCTGGTTCCTGAACATGAATTTTTCATGAAATAAATTACATAAAAAAAAGTATGTCCATTTAAATGCTGCTGCTATACCTACACCATGCTTCAAGCGAATATTATCTCAAGCCAATCGAGTTTTCCGTTGTTTTAATACATAAATGTGGGTCAAATACAGCCTATTTTTCTTGTTGGCACCACAATACGGAGTTTTCCAAAAAGGATTTTTAAAACAACAACAGACAGAGTGACAAATGTTATTAAGTGACTCATTTGATCTTTCCAACAGATGTATGTTTAACCCTGCACAAATCATAGAAAAATCCCTGAAGAGTTTGTAAAGCAATTTTCATGATTTGGGTTTCTGAGCTATAAAAAGACGTTTTTGTTTTTAAAAGTGGCTTTCCATGAGAAATGACACAAAGGAAAACTGACAGACAGTCAAAGTTATCAGGAGTCTGAATCAATTCGCTCGCCGAACACCTCCAGCTCCAAACAGATTAATCTCTCCTTGTCACTCAGGCACACACCGGAACGCCATATGTCTGCTGTGCAGATAAAGCACAAAGCACTCCTAGGCCATGAGACACTTCAAACGGAGATCCAATCAGAAAGTTCGGTTTGCTGACACATCAATTGCCATATATTTGCTCTGGGGGAGGAGGTTAGCTACACGCCAATCTGAGATAAGCAAGTCTTAATATTAACACACAGCCTCTGGAGCACACGTTAACTAAGAATCAGGACAGGCTGAAAATACAAGCCTTTCAAAATTATTTTATCCAAAATTACTCAAGACAAAATATTTGTCTAATGTGTTCTTCCGTAATTTCGCGAGCTATGAGGATATTGTAGCCAACGAGTAAAGGAAGTCTATAACACAAACCCAACAGTATGTCATACAGTATAGCAGAAGTCAATGCACAGACGCTAAAGCTCATAAGCATCCATGGTAAGGGTTTTGAGTCAACTTCTGCAGTAATGTGCAAAGGTCCCACTATTTCTGTAAGAGAGTCTGCAATAAGATTTCAGGGATGCTGCCTGTAGGGGGCGCTGCTGGTGACTCACCTGATCTGTAGCGCTCGTCTCTGGTGCCGGACGAGCGTCTGCGGTGATACCGGGAGGCGGAGGAGGGGCCCATGGGCGGTCTGCGCTCGTGTGCCATGGATGCTTCTAGCCCTGAAGGACGGACAGGGAGAGAGAGATAAAGAGAGATAGGGAGACAAAGAGAGAAAAAGAGGGCGATAGAGGTAACGAGAGAGATAGAGTGGTAGGGAGAGAGAGAGTTAAGGAGAGAGAAAGAGAGAGAGTGAGATAGAGATGATGATAATGAGAGCGAGAGAGAGAGAGAGGGAGAGAGTGAGGTAAGGAATGAGAAAGACAGATAAAGAAAGAGAGAGAGAGAGAGGTAGGGAGGGAGAGAGAGAGGTAAGGAGAGAGAGAAAGAAAAGATTATGCAACCTTGCGAGAAGCACTGCAGGCCTGCTTTTATTACTTATTCACCTCGCACATCTCCACATCTACCACCCTCCTTCTCTCCCTCTCCGTCTCTCATCCTCGCCCCGCTCGGGGTGTTTTCTGCTTTTACCTCTCCCCCACTACAGTCTCCCACCCCTGCCTCCGCGATCTGCATTCTCCATTTCCTGAAACCTCTTTTCCTGTTCTTTATTTTCTTCCTCCCTCTCTCTTTCACGCCCTCTCTCCTCTCTTTCTTTGTCCCCAACTCTGTCACTCCCTCTCCTTCTTCCTCTCTCTCTTTCTCTCTCTCTCTCTCTCTCTCTCTCTCTTTCTGTTGGTGGTAGCTATAACTGCAGCAGAGGCAGAGCGCCGATAACCTTCTTTAAGGCTTTCAGTGTAGGTATATAAAACTGTGGGAAGCTCAGTGGTTCCAGGGTTCTGCAGTTTAGCGGCGCTGTAATGTCGTTTCTAATGACGTCCAATCGAGGCATGCTTTAAATGATAAGTACTGGTTACATCAGGTCAGAGACAGGACAGGACTTTAAAGGGCGCTGCACCAGATCAACTCCACTGTCTCTGCAGGACATTTATAGCAGGATATGTAGGACCAGAGCAACCAGGATCATCAGAGTATTATGGAGCTTATAACACAAATATTCTATTCTGCGCACAGTACATACACTATATGGACTAAAGTATTGGGACACACCTGTTTTTCAGGGTTTGGCCTAGCCCCCCTTACACCCAGCGAACAGCAATCGTAATACTTCAGTATATCCAAGACACTCTGGACAATGTCATGCTGCCACCTTTGTGGACACAGTTTGAGGGAGAACATCACAGAGCCCTGAACTCTACCTTATCTAACACCTTTGGGATGAACTGGAGTGCAGATTGTGAACCACAGAAACTCCAGAATCTTGTGGAAAGCCTTCCAAGCAGAGTGGAAGCCATTCTAGCTACAAAGGGGGGACCAGCCCCACATTAAAGTCTATGTGTTTGAATGCAAACATACATGTACATGTTTGCAGTGTAAAGTTATATTAAAGGAATTAAAGTTATATTAAAGGAATTAAAGTTATATTAAAGGAGTGTAAAGTTTGTTCTTGTACTTTATGGTAATTAAGAAGCCCTGAATATCTTTCACACACTGAACTGTTTTACTAGTTTGTCCTCTGCAGCTGTGCTGTCAATCAATAAGAACGCTGCATCAGTACTCAGTACTGCAGACTCTAGTCCACAGTTTTCAGGAGGATGAGAGACTGATATTCTGGACTGGACTGAGGCACAGAAAGAAGCATTAAAAAAGATTCTAATTGGAATCAAGGGTAACTAAAGCCCATCCTTAGTTGCGGTTTTACTGTGTTATGATGCTGTACTGTTGAGTTATGTTTTGGAGCTGCTGTGGAAAAGTCTTGTGTCTTGGTGTCTTCCAGACTGAGGAACACTTGCCCTCTCGTCTGGCCTCCCATCCAGAGGCCATTTCAGCCCTGGGCCAGAAATAAATTTCATCTTGCGATGTCAAAGCCCCGAAATGTATTCGCTCAAAAAGAGCTTGTCCTGCCCAGATGACACATGAATGTACAGAGCGTTTGATTGAGGCTGGAACTGGATGGGCGTGGGGGTCAAGCACTGCTGTGATGTGCTGAACAGAATGATGGACAGAAAGTGCTGATGGCAGACTCTCCCGCTGCTTCCTACCCTGTGACTTGCGTCTCTTTACACCTGGAACCAGACCGGTCAAGCTGAGTTTCATCATTTCTCAAATATTTGATGGGCTCAGGTCAGGTTTAAGGACCTCTTCAAGGTTCATTACATTACTTTTTTTAAACGGTTTTCAGTTGTTCATTTCAATTTAGTTTAATGATAATCTGATGTAGTTGTTCCGACCAAATATCTTAACAGTCCCTATCAGTGGTCTCCCGTTATATTTTGTAAAGCTTCAGGTAGCTTTAGGCAGAAGTTTTAATTCAAATGGAATTTTAGTAGAAGTTTGCTGCTCTACAGTCTGACTTCGGGTTCTATTTCAGATGCCGTGCAGAACGCTGGTACTGTTATTGCACTTTAACAACATCTTGCAGATTGTGTAGGTCACCGTGCTGCTTGTGGCGTCTAGAGTGAAGTATTTCACATGTGATGTGTGTCTGTCACCTACTGCCTCTGCTGCCATGTATTTTGTCTTGTTGTGGTTTTGTGTTTAGTTTCTCCTCCACGCGCCAACATTACCGCCCTTTTTATGAAGTGACTATGATGACCGGTTAAGTCAAGGACGGCATGTCAGCGTAAGCCAATCAGAGGCAAATATTGCTTTATGTTCTCAAGCACGCACACAGAGAGAGAAAAAACACACGACTTGTGGATTTCTCTCAGGGGGCGTCGGCTTGCACCTCTGACGTCTACGTGTTGACTAAGCAATTTTTGTTAGTGATTTAGTGCAAAATGCAACAGAATGTAAGATCTATGCTATAACGCTTAACAGCTGGTTGAAATAGGCTGTGGTTGATTTTAGAGAGAATTTTCTCAGGCTTGAATCATGCTTGGACAGTTTTATCAAGCTGAAGTCAGGTTAAACAGAATTTTGCCAGGCTCCAGTCAAACTTTTTAAGTAAATGCTCTGTGGCTTTATTTTTCCCGATGGGATCAAAAATCCAGGTCTGTTCGAGAAGTACTGGACAGATTTATCAAGTTATGAATTGTGTCAGGCTACAGTCAGTGCAGGATGTGACGATTGTAGGGAGGACTGGAGGCAGACATACATGCAGATGTGCATTCATAGAACAAAACCAAACAAGATGAAGATGAAGTTAAGCGAAATACTGAACAAAGAACTGCATAATGAACTAATCCAGAGGTGAAAACAGGGAAGTGTCATGGACCGACAAACAATGACTCACACACAGAGACACATACACTAAGACAAAATGTGGAAGGGGCGAAGACATGGACGAGACACAGGTGATTACAATGATCAAGGGGCTCTGTGGCGGGACTAATGTGGAGCTGAAAACCAAAACAAAAGGCCAAATGGCCCAGAGGAAAACATAAGAAAAGAGGGGGATAAACAAGGCAGGGAGTGACAGCATTAAGTTCAAGCAACAGTTGGGTGGGTACGGTCATGTTAGACATCCAGGTCTATTAAAGCTCTACTGGACAATTTTATTCAGCTATAGTCAGGTCAGAATTTTGCTGGGCTACAGGCAGTAATAGATGGATGGATGGATGAATGGATGGATGGTTGGATATAGTTAATTGCAACTAAGAAACAGCAGAGATAAGGGTTGCAACAGTATATTACAAGTATATATATAAAGAAGGAATATGGGATTACAACTTAAGCTATGTACACACAGAGGTATAGATCACAGGTATAGATCACATAGACACAGGAGATAATATTCCAAGAGACATGTTGTATATATATATATATGTACATGTACAAGTACAGCACTAATAAGATTGCATAGCTTGCACAGGAGGTAGTATTCTGAGTAAGATGAAATACTGAAATATTGAAGACTATGAATATCTATCGCACAGTGCAGGCTGTTACTATTTGTCAGGTTGCAGTTGGGTAGGTAGGGTGAAATCGGACTCAGGCAAAATGTTCTTGGTCTGTATTTGGGATTGAATCTGTTTCTCTAATTCAGGATCATATCTACCAATCACTCCTGACTGGATTAAGGTTCTTAAAAGTGCTCTGCAGAGAGAGTCTCTCCTTTGTGCAGATGAATAGATGCATTTTAGGAGACGGATTTTAGGAAACAGGATGAGTGTATTCTGTCTCTTTAGAAAGAGCCTGCTGAGGCGTGGTGTGTGTTGTGGGGGTAGACTGTACCTCGTGTTCCATGCAGACACAAAAACAAAGGGAGGAGATTCTGGCTAAGAACTGATTATACTTGTATTCAAACTGTGGCATGGTTTGCTGAACCTTCTTTCTAGATCTTGTCTGCAGCACAAAGTAACCTGGCGACACTGCTGTCCATCCGTGCACACACACACACACACAAACACACACACAGAGCTGCAGCCATGATGTCATATTTTACTCACAACCAGACAGAGGACATGCTGGCTGCCTGTTGCTATGGTGACAAACGCTGCTCTCATCAACAATGCAGTTGCAGTGTACAGTCGTGGCGAGAAAAAAAGGCTCGAAATGTCAAATTGTCAGTTAAAAATAAAACGGCAAGGACATCAGAACACACTGTGAAGGGTGAGAAGTCTCTCCTCAGACAGCCACGGACAGTGACACAGGCTCCAGCGATGAAACGAGCAATTACTTTGCAAGGGATCTCTCCATACTAATGGCGACAACATGCTCTCATTACGTTGCGACTAATGGCATCTCACAGTTTGAGAACAAGAGGTGGTCAGCCTCCAAGGGCTGGCAGGACAGAGATCGGTGAATGTATTAATGATTTTACATATTTTATAGAAATGACAGTGCTAATTAAGTAATTTAAGGCCTTTTTTTAAAATCCTTATAAATCCTTATCTCTCCATACTCCTTAGAATTAAACAAGCAGTTTTCACTACTGTGTCTTTAAGACTAAAATATGTAAAGTATTTTGGCCAGTAGATGGATCATAACTGAAGTAATAAAAATTATCTAAGCGTTACATTGATATGGAAACTAGTGGAGATACGCAACATACAATGTTATTGTTTGTCCTTATATCTTCCACTGTGTAGTCTGTAGCAATCTGAGGTTAAGTTAGAAACAGCCACACACACAGGTTTCCTAATTGTACAGCAGGTGAGTTTGTTTAAACATGGTGTAACTTTAGTATCAGCACTACATTCCTCCACCCAGCATGCACACACACTCACACACACACACACACATACACACACGTGCCTCATAAATGAGATCACTCCTCATATTTACAGTTTCACATACGCAGACACACATGTACGTATGAACACACACACACACACACACACACACACACACACACAAAAAGCCCAGGTCGAAAACAATGAGTTGTGTGTTTTATCTCTGCCAGTTGAACACATCTCATGTTACAAAAGAAAAAAAAATTGTTTTGCCGCAGGCCTAACCGCTTCTTCTAACAGTTAAATCTTTGTCTGACACAGAGAAAGCTCATAGTGAGCATGTTTCTCTCAGGAAGGCTACCACACAGCCGCTTTGGAATTTCCACTCCAAAGCCAGTACAGACAATTATGCCACTTTTCACCAACACAAGGCTTTCTGTTTACTGTCCAGCTCCTAATATGTCAAATGCTATTTTACAAAGTTAGATTACAGCATAAAGCACTTCAAATGATACAACCCTTTTCTTCAGCCTGGCTTAACTGAGTTTCGCAGCGAAGCTGCTGTTCCTCTCCTGTCAATCGTCTTTCACACAAACCAGGTCCAGGAGCTCCTGTGGGTGTTTTAAAATTTGGCCTGGAATTCCAAAGTACAAGCCCCAGTTGAACAAAATGATGATCGATGATCAAGCACAAACAGTTAAATTGGCAGTTCTCTGGCTCAGTGATGTGTCCAGTGGGACAACAGTGACTGTCACCCCAGGCCTGTGAGATAAAACAGTCAGCAGAACCTCAGATGAAGCCTCTGAGATAATAATAATAATAATAATACATTTTATTTATAATGCCCTTTTCATCATTTATCTCAAAGGGCTAGATGCTGCAATGCTGCTTTAGTCTGTAAACATTGTAAAGAGGCTGTAGTGTAGCTGCAATGTTTAAAACAGTACCCTGAATGTGTACAAATATGTTCTTACTTTACATCCTTAAATTACACTCTTTACTAAAAGGTGTCACATAGGATTCCAGGCTAGTTCCCTAAATCGGTCTGTGAGTAATTTGGTACCACACAGAAAGACAGAATAAAAACATTTTATTGATCAGAGTCTGAAAGATCTTTTATTTTTAAAAATCTCGGTCACATGATGCAGTGCATTAAAAATTTAGCACACAAGCTAGCAAGCTAAAAAACACACTTATCTGTACACACAACACACAAACACACTTATCTGTACACACTTGTATCTGTACCTGTCCGAGAAAATATTGTTATTAAACTGATCCATGGCGCAAAAAATGTTGGGGGGCGCTGTCCTAAAGAATTGTTTTTGTAAATTATGTGGAACCATTTGTTTTTTAAAACCTCACAAACACGGTTCTTTTAGGAACCACGTATTAAAGGATCCTTCTGTGAGATCATGCCAAGAACTCTTCCTTGCGCATTCGATTTTAGGAGTGTGAAATTTTTCATGTAGGTTCCAATGTGTGTCATTTTAAATGACCTACATCATTTAAAATTCCATACATTTTTTCACATATGGGAGATGTTTCAAAACATAACACTTACTGCCCCTTTTACAAAGTCCATATATTTTAACTAAGCAGCAACTGCAGCTCATTTTGAATTCATGGGACATTTTTATTAGCTTAAATTGTAAACATGTCAAATCGATGTTACAGTACATCATATTTATTATAGTTTTCAGTTCAATGATGTGAAAAGGAGAAGATTTAAAATATTTACAAAACTAAGCATTTCTTAGTATTTGGTGAGCCCCCTTTTTACTGTAACAAAAGCTTGCAACCGAGCTGTCAGGGAATTCACAAGTTTGTGCAAAAGTCCCTGGTAAGCAGATCAAATGCACCTGAGACTTGCCTGAGCTTGTGCTTCGATGGAATTATGACTCTGAAAAAAAAATCTGACCTCAACATGGTCATTGTCACAATATCCAATATATAACCGGATCTCAAAACACTCCTATTAAAGCTTCATAATGTTTGGTTGTTAACTGAGCTAGCTGGGAAACTGTTCCCTCTCCACACACTGGAGCACTGAACTAGGCTTTAAGCTGTAGTGCTTTTGTCTCGGTAAATAAAACACAAGCCTAGATGCAGAAACACGACCATTCCCACAGGGACTCCGCTGCCCGTGACCCTGGTGTGGAGCGCTGGCTGATAAGAGCCGCTGGAGGTGTCCGTATCAACAACTGAGGGCGTAAAAATAAAAAAACGTTCCAAGCCAACAGGAAGTGCTGCACATTGACGGGAAGCAAACAGCGTGGACAGTTTCAATTCTGACGGGCCTTATCTGATCAGATATATCAGCCTGGAGTGTTTTTTTTTTAACACAATTGGACAATAGACAGTAGGAAATATCACTGTACCATAACAACCAGTCAAGGGGGGAAAAGGGCCAAAACAATCCAGAGCAAATTCTGTTACTGACAAACTATTTCAAGAATCGAATTTATTTCCATTCGATTGTCATAATGATGAAGGCATCACAGAAAGAACACAGTGAACCAAAGGAAAGCAGGTAACTATGGTGACGGGAGGGAGAGAGAGAGAGAGAGAGAGAGAGATGACAGCAGGAGTAAAATCCTGTTATTGGCATCGGCTGTCAAAATCCCGAGAGGCCCTAGTGGATGAAGTGTTCGCTCTAGTCTAGGACACACAGCTGCATTTGAGTGAATGGTCCTCATTGTAAGCACATGTAAGTGTACAAGCATGTACAGTTTTCCATTGTAAAATCTTGCTATATGGCCATCTCCCCAGCCAGGCCCTTTCAGCCTCGGTCAGTGTAGCTCTTCAGGACATGAATAGAGCAATTCATTAAACGATATTGGACAGATCAATCATTTAAATTGTTAATTTCCTTGTGCCGTAATAAGATTGGCCCTAATTAGACTGAAAATTGCATAAGCTACATCCTTCATGTCTTTGCTGTCGCAAAAACACTTGCCGTGTTTCTCTCAGTGATAGGTGAGGGTACCGAGTTGAAATGATATAATGATATGAAGTGATGAATCATACAGGGACCTGGTATTTTGATTTTAAATACAAAACACATCAATGTCCCATAAGAAGGAGCATGTGAGCGCGTGCCGTTACAGGCTTGATTGTTACCCGATGAGACACTTCTGTCTGAATACCCTTCCACACAATTGAGTCACAAAATTGGGACCAAATTGGGTCCTGAAATACAAATGAAATGAGCAGCTTTCCAAAATAAAAAAAACAAAAACTAAAAAAAGTTGCAAGGTTGCATATGACAGCAAGAAGCTGCCATATAGTAATAAAGCAGTTCTAATATCTTGCCTATTCTAGTGAAAACAAGAGAAGCTTTAAGCAAGCAGTGAGTGTTGTTTAGCTCGAGAGGATAATGCCTTATGGTGCCTTAACTACTGTAAAGGAGATGGAGCGGGATTAGCTGGTTGTTTGGGATGGGGAGCACACGCACACACACACACACACACACACACACACACACACACACACATAGGCAAGCATGGGGAGAAAGGGGAGTGCACTAGCTTTCCACTGAGTGATTTGCTGGGTTTGAAGTTAAAGCAGATGATATAGTAATCAGTGCCCTGCCTGAGCTCAGCAGGCCTTAACCGGGCGATAGACTGCCTCTTGCCCACGTGGCACACAGCACCAAAGGGCTAAGCCATCCCTTGGGGCAAACACATTCTGCCCTTATAAAGGTACTACAGTGTGTGTGTGTATGTGTGTGTGTGCGTGGGCAAATTAAAAATGAATAAAAGGTCATTGGAAGTAAGCAGGCTCAATTCAATTAAAATGGCCCAAAAAATCCACTGCTTTCTTAATTGGAAAATTAATAAGCATAGCGCACTTAAAGTCGCTGTGGCATTTCCTTTTTATTTCCTTTTCTTTTTTTTCCCCCCCAACACATCAAAAGTCTCAGAATGCTTAATGTTTGGGCTCTATAAAAAGGCCAGAGCTTTGCATATTAGTTACAATACTTAGTGAGAAGTGTTTGGGATGGAGCTGCTAGCCCTCCGTGGGCTAATGAAGTCATCTTACAGCGCATTAGAGCTCCTTTTTAATCTGGCTTTACTGAGTCAGCCCACTGCCGCGTAATGCTGTGGGCTTAAGCTCCCGCACTGACACACTGCAAATGTTCAGCATGAAGGACTTTGTATTGCAGGTAGATAGGCCTGTAGTCCCAGACATTCAAATCTGTCTGGCGTAATCCAGGCAGCGGTGACGCATCCTCCGTTACACATGCATCTTCACACATCTCGCGGGGCAAAGTGACGGATTACACACACAACTATCAGTAAAGCCCGGAAAAGTAGCCGCACTTAGCAGTCGGCCATTAAAAATGGAATGCAAAGTACATTCACTTGAGTCTAGGTATGTCCCGATTCATTCCTTTAATATCTTATTGCCATATTCTCGTTTTTGTGAATAACACAACTGCTCAGTCTACACTTTACATATGTTTCTGTTAGCACAACAATCCATTTCAGCCCCTGTTGGGTTAGTGTCAGGGGCAAATTAAATGCATTGTGCCCACGTTATGTCAGAAACTGCCATAAATAGTTTGTGAAAATCGAAATACCCTCGTGCCTAGGATTTGCACAAAAAGTGGGTGCAGATATTTTATGTGCAGCTGCTATATTCCTTCCAGCTTGTGGTGGATGTTGTGAGTGGATTTGTCCTCCCCCTTTAAAAAGCAGGAGTAAATTAACTTTAGGGTCTCGGGCGACATGTTGATGAGAGACTTCCTTTAACAATGGCAGCAGACACAGCAGTGAGACGGATGCACGCGCTGAAAGGCTGTTTACCATCAGAATTACACTGTTTAAACGCTAGGGAACAGACGTATATGTGAGAGAAAGTGCGCCGCAGAGTCTGTGGTTGTGTGGCCGCATGCAGTCTGTGTTCTCAAACTCGCTAGACAAAAAAAAAACAAGCTAAAAAAAGCTAGATTTTCTTAGGCGGAGTGGAGTCACACTTGTGGAGGTTGCTTTGGTGGGAAAAAAACCTATTTACATCACTCTTTGTCACTCGTTCTGTTTTGTCTCAGACTTTGGTCTCAGAATTATTTAACTGTGCCTTTTAACCCCGTTACACGACGTTCTTACTGTTATTTTTATTGACAATGTTTTTACTCTTATTATTTTATTACTGTTGTTTGTGGTATTAGATGTTTTGTGTCTGGTTTTGTATTTTGTGTTGTAGACAAAAATAAAAAATCTCCTATTTTGCACTCAAACACCGGCTTGAAATCAAAAAAACATGTTCTACCTAAGAATCCAGTTCAATTTAGCAAGTCAGTAGAGCTCAAACATATTAAATACCTACTCCAGAACTATTCAGAGTTAAGCTTTAAGTGGAAAAAGCTCACTGAAAGGCTCAGTGTAAACCGGAATATACCACAATATACTACTTGAATGCCTGATCCAAGCTTCACCCCTGTGTGTGGCTGCAGGTTATCCACATGCAATAATCTGTGCGATTGTTCTGTGTTTAACCCATTAGATTCTTGCTAATTGTGAAGTAAAGTCAGTGTCAGGTTATTAGCTCTATGATATGCATGGGGACAGACACAACAACTGGGAAGGTTTGGTTATGACATACTGGCTCTTATTTAAAATAACTTTTCCCTCTTCCCAAGCCAGCCCTCATTTCTTGAGCTTGAAGAGGCCTGCAGTTTTTCAGAACTGTTCTACCTGTGTATGACAGAGTGTGAGCGTGGGAAGAAAACAGAGATTGCCATCTCGCCATGTTTGACCGCACAGGACAACTCTCCCTTGTCAAACAGACAGTACCTGATCCAAGGCAGCCACCCCGTTTGTTTTATGTACGCCACCAACCTTTAACAGGCCCTTCATCCTCAGCAGAGACATCTGTGAAGAGGATGAAAGACCAACACGGAAGCTGTGGTAACGACAAACTTAAGATTTGTTCCGTACAACACATATTTATATATATAACATATAGGAGCAACATGTATAACATAGGTATAACATATTTATAATGCTATAATGCACAACAATAATCCATAATGCTAAAACCATTATATATTTTGTAGATGCAGGGAATCCAGAAAACCAGGATTCCATGCATCTAATATTTCTCAAACCATTCCTGGAGAAGTTTTGCCATGTGACAGGGCACATTATTCTGCAGAAAGAGGTCACTAACACTAGAGAGTACCTCAGGCATGAAGGAGTGTGCTTAGTCAACAACATTTATGTGGTACATGTCAAAATAACATTCACATGAACCCAATGTTTCCCAGCAGAACATTGCCCAGAGCATCACATCCCATCCACAGATTGCCTTTTTCCCAAAGAGCTACCCAGTACCATCTTCCCCAGGCAAGCAAGGTACACACACCTGACCATTCACATGATGTACAAGAAAACATGATTAACCCTCATGTGGTACCGTGGGGTCTATGTGACCCCAGCCCTGTTTAAACTTTAATTGTTTTGAAACTATCAAGAGTAGTGACCTCCATTTTTATGTATTTTCTTGTAAGGCCGTCCTAACAATGTAGCACACTTTCGCTACTTTTTGTGTTTATCTGTTATTTATTAATTTTTTTTACATTTCTGTTTTGGGTCAAATGGACCCCATAGTACCTTCGGTGTAACATAAGTATCTTTCTTTTGTTTCAACCCAAACTGTTCTCGATTTGGTCCGGTCAATTAGAGAACAAACAGTAACGTGACCACAGACAGATTCAGATTCAGATTTCTTTATTGTCATTGTAGAACATACAACAAAATTCAGTGCACTCAAGAACCGGGTTTCACAATTATTATTACACGTTAATTTCTTCGGCCACAGCTTCTTGATTTGTTATTTTTACTGAAAATGTGCTCAACTTTGGATAACATTAGGAAGACAAGCGACAAGAGTTCTTGAAAGAATTGGCCCTTGCTTTGATCATTCCACATGAATGTCAAAACCTGGGAGTGCAGCAAACACCATAAGATGTCAAAAAGGTCATTTGCAACTTTTTTCATGGTAGAGCAGTGTTAGAGCACAGTTAATCAAACCAGGTTACATTCTGCCATTGCTTCACTTCTGATACTCATTGTATACAATATCAGAATCCCACGGGGTCAGCATGGGGACTCTGACCAGTTCTGTTTCACACACCAAATTTTGAACTGCTTGAAGCATTTCGACCAAAATCAATTTGGTTCAGAACCTGGAAAGTTGTTTTCCCACCTAGAAACAAAATATTGGTTCCGTGCGAAGTAGGTGTGTCATTCTGCAGTTCTGAGAGGAAGCAGAACATCACAATTGAGAACACAATGGAAAAGAATATATCTTCCAAAAAAAGAACATACCCTGTCCTGCAGAGGAAGCAAAATGTGTGCTGGCACTTTGTCTACTACTGTTTACTGTTGTGCATTGCACAGCACCCTCCACTGATTACACAGCATTATAATGCTTGTACCACTTTAGTAGGTACATCCAGCATGGTTTGCCATTGGGATCCAACCATCAAAGTTTGGACCTTGTCAAAGTCACTCAGATCTTTATGTTTCTCCATGTTTTCTGCTTCCAACACATCAACACATACTTCAGGGGTGGTGGTGGCATAGTGGGTAGGATACATGCCTCTGGACCAAGAGGTCATGGGTTTGAATACTACCTTCAGCACCACCACTGAGCAAGACCCTTAACCCCAAATTGCTCCAGGGAGACTGCACCCTGTAATTAGGGAATGGAAGTCGCTTTGGATAAAAGTGTCTGCTAGATGCTGTAAATGTAAGAACTGTTCCCTTGTCGCTTAATTTAATTTGACAGGTGCCACTGAGGTAAGATAATCAATGTTAGTCACTTGTTATTCATGTCAATGGTTTAAATTTTATGGCTGATCTGTGCATATCATGTGCATATATATGTATATCCTTTATTGTTGGTGTTTCTTTGTTTTAAATAATTTGTAATTGTCAGATGCTGTTTACACTGTATTCATTCAAAGTTCATTTTATACATTCTTCGCCTGCCAGCAATCAAGAAGTCAGCAATATCATTTCCAGCCATCTTTGTGTCCAGCATCAAAACCGCTTTGTCTCATTTGTTTCAAACGTGTCAGTCCAGTTCATCCAAGGCCAGGATATAATTTTGGCACAATTTTGGAATCATTATCCTGTTGAAGAATGAAGTTTTGCCCATTGATACATAAACCAGAAGGAATTGCTGGATGTTGAAAAACTAAGCTGTACTTTTTCTTTTTTCATGATCCAACACAAAGTGAAATCACTGCATTGAAGACTGACCTGATGTGTCTTTTTGGAAACCTATAGCTTCAGCCATTGTGCTTAAATGTGTTACTACAGACTATAAAATATTTAAAACCATTCAGTTAAATTTGTTATAAGTATCTGTAATGTTTTCTTGTTATAACATTTTGAAAAAGCAATGTATCAGGTTGGGGTTTTTTTCAATCTGAGGGTGGGTCCAAACTTCTGGGCTGTTGTGGATATATTTATATAAAGCTGGCTGATGTAATGTGGTGTGCATTTGGTTAATGTGATGTAACGCATGAATTCCAAGGTGAGATTAATCCCATCACCCGTGATAGCCTGTGTGTATAAATAAACATCAAGCACTTCTCCATTTCCTCTCCTCATTCAGAGTAAGCACATATCCTTCTTCATAAATACTTTTTTTTTACTTTTCCCGACGCAGGACATCAGGCCTGACGCTCATTTGCATTTAGATTAGCTGGTTAAAGCGACAGGCTCCCCATGGTGGCGTCTTGGAATCGGTTTGGCACCAAGGAGAACCCAGCCCAACCATGTCAATGGCTACTGCCCAGATAAGAGGTAGGGAATGGCTTCTAGGGGATAAATCGATCCAAATCTCGTTTTATCTGGAGCAGATGTGACCACACAGCAGATGAAAGAGCGGAGGAACCGCAGCCTGAACCTCAGAGGTGAGCACCCACAAAACATCAGCCTTCAAAATGACCTGTCTGGCAGTGGTTTTTTTCTGAGGAGTTTAAAAATCCTGCAACACCATAATTTCCCTAACCTTCACACAGACATTACTTCTACCATAATCCATAGAAAATGCACTATGAAGAGTTCAGTCAGGTACTAAATGTGCCTCGAATCAGCTTAGCTCGGCCACGGCAGAAAAACTTTGGGCAAAATACATCATAAAGGGAATATCTCTCTTTGAAATATGTGAATATAGTGAAGCTTCAAAAGCTAGTGAGTGGTAGAAAAATACTGCTGTTTAATTCAGACTGCCAAATTAATTCCATGGAAATGCATGGATTTGTCAACTGCTGTTGCACCAACTCCAGTCTACAACTAATAGGAGTATTCGTGTAGTTGAAGCTCGTCAGTCGACTTATCAAGATGGCGGCGACCAGAAAATTCCCTGAAGGTACTGTCTTTAAAAAATGTCTTTTTAATTAAGTTCTCAATGCCTCATTTTAAATATCAGGGCCTCGGAATTCTAGAAATGAAGTGTGGAGCTACTTTGAGACTTGCTAATGGTGTAAAACTAGCGATTTATCTGCAATGGCTACTGAATGTCCCTATGCGCTAGCATTATCAGCCTAGTGGAGCCTTCAGGTTAGCATCGACTAAAAGCCTTGTGTTTCGGAATGCAGGGGGAGAATGAAGGTGGGCTACTCGACAAAAGGTTATACTTGTTATCATGTTTCAATACACCCCAGGTCCATTTCTCACCGAACTTCTCCTTTAATAAACAGTTTTAATGGTATTTAAAGCCGTATATATAACAAGAAATTGAGCTTGCTACCTTCCTACAATAGCTAAGAACTTCTCCTTTGCAGATTTGACACCACTTGAACATCTTGTCACACCTTTTATTATTATTATCATAATGAACCGCTTATTCTTAACCAGTGTGGTGGGGGTGTTGGAGTCTTTTCCAGAGGTCACAGGGGTCACAGGGCCAGAGTAACACTCTGGACAGGTCACCCGTTCATTGCAGGGCAAATCTCACACAACACACAACAGAAGATACAATGCACACAGAACACAGCAGCAGAAAGAATGTAGCCAGGGTTTTTAACAGAAGTGCAAAGTACAACTAAAAAATAATAAAATGCACTGAATTAAATGACCGACTGTTCTCTGATGTTGAGGTGAACTTAAGCTAATTTATTTTACATAAATTTTATTTTGTGTCAGTTCAGGTTTGTCCTATTCAAAGCAGATTTTATCAATACCCTCTTACATTTCTAGACAAAATTACAATCATTAATTACAGGTACAGTTTAAGAATGTTCATGCTGTCAGGATATTTGCCTTGAGATATGATGACTGCTTGGCAAACATGAGGCATTCTGGATGCTAATCTCTAACATTTCTGTCAAAATGTTAAAAAGCTTTTTCAATCATTAGGGAATCACCTATAGATCCAGTCATCATTTTGAGGAACAGTAGTTCAAAACTTTCCAACATTTAAACAGATACAGTGTCATGTAAACTGAGAAATAAGAACTAGATACAAATGCAGCAAGATGGATAAAGTGCAAACAGTTGAACTATGACAGTGCAGCACTGCTGAAACATTGTGATCTTAAGGAATACAGTAAATACTCAATGTAAATCTAAAAGTAAATTAAAGTAAATATCTGTTTGAATCAAGACATCAGTATCACAGGATCTATTTTCCTAAAGAAATGATCTGTCAGTGCTGATATGATTCCGATGCCATCATGAAAATCTACTAAAACGTTCGGGGACCTGCAGTGCGTAAAACATATTAGCCAAACACTACTGTTCACACAGGGTCTCTCCTGGAGAAGCAATCACTTTAAGTACATGCACAAATCACATCCAGTCATCTGTGCATATATTAGGTGTCCACAGAGACACTACTGTTAAGGGGCTTATTTCGGTGCAGCTCCTGCCCACCGCCCCTGCCCTGCTGTAAATCACCGGCGGTCGGGGCAGACGCTTTTAAAGAGACTATTCTATTGAGACTTGGCCAAAGAAGCAAATAATCAATGTGCATCATGCAGCCAGCACTTTGGAGATCTTCCTATTCTCTTCGTCTGTCTCCTTCTTTTTTCTCTTCTATCCATCTCCCACTTTTTCTCAGGCCCTCTTTTTTCCTCTGGTTTTCTTTCTATTTCTCTCTCTTTCTCCTCCTTTCCCCTTCTTTTTTGGTCTCTCTTCCCTCTATGTGTCTCCCTCTACCTGTCTTACCTTCTTCTCATCTGTTTTTTGTTTCCCTCTTTCTTACTATCTGTCTTTACTTCAGTCGATTCAGTCCATCCCACTCTTATCTTTTACTCTCGCACTCTTTCTCTCTCTCTCTCACACACTCTCTACATCTCTCTCTGCTTCACTCTATGCAAGCTTTCCTTCTCAATCTTTTACTCTCTCTCTCTTTCTCTATTTTATTCTATCCATTGTGTGTCTTTTACTGTCTCTCTCTCTCTCTCTCTCTCTCTCTCTCTTTGCCACCCTTTTCTCTCTCTGCTTCTCTCTCTGCTTCTCTCTCTGCTTCACTCTATGCAATCTTTTCTTCTCTCTATCCCCACCCCTTGTCTGTAAGTGGTATGCTGGCACTGAGAGCTGGATCACTTCTAGCAGGGCTCAGTAAAGGAGCTGATGGAATGCTCCATTGTATGAGACTCCCCTCAATCAAATTAAAAACTATTACTGCCGAGTCCAGCGGGTCACCATGGTGTTGAGCCGATGCTCGGATCTAGCTCACTTTTAACTAGGGGACAAGAGCAGTAAACATCTGACTCTGACAGTCGCTCAGGAAGTCGATGCTCCGGTGCAGCTACAGCGCTAGCAACCATTAGCAAGCTAATAAAACAATTACAGTCAAATGGATCAGCTTGTAAATCAGTAGGGGATGGAAGGAAGACCTACAGATCGAGTTGGGTCACACACACACACATGTGCATGCACACACCTCTGCAGGCTAGAGAGGGGGAGAAAGAGATTGAAAGAGGAGGAGACAGGCGGTGCATGTACCAGTCGCTTCTCGCTCACGTCTGCGCTCTGTTGCATCTGAAGGTGCAGCAATAAAAGAGCTGTTTACACACAGCAGTAATGGACTCTGGACTGTTAGGGAAAAACCAGCCTTCACTCCACCCCCAACCAACACCAGCACCACTGCACATACACACACTAGTTAGGGTGTAACAATTAGAATAAAGTGGATGGGGGGAGGACGCAGTTGCACTACACAGTGCCTATGGTCAAATGAGTACTCTTTTTTCTGAGGTCCCCTCTGTAATTTAGCTAAATCAATTTCTGTTGTACAAAACACATTCCATTTTGGAAATATTACTATATTACTACACCCCAACACAACAGGGCTGGGTGGGTGCTTTCATTGTACATGTCATCTCAATTTTTGTGGTTAAAAAAAAACCCACATTGTGGTTGGAATTGGTATAAAGAACTGCTATTAATTTGGTTCTAGTTACTGAGTCATCAGTACCAAAATATGGATACGATCCTGGATGAATGGTCCCGCTATTTCTGCGTTAATGCACTCGGTAAGATCCGACACTTGTTGATTTGTAGTGACCCTCCTATGTTATATACACAGGAACCTCAGGAAACAATTTACCTTGTTATTTCTCCAAATTCACTGCTGAATCTTGTAGGATTTCATATGATACCATTATTTTTTATACCAAATTGTGGAGAGTGGTACTGATAAGAAAGCACCCCCTCTCCTAAAAAAAACATGCTTTCTCTTCTCTCTGAATAAGCTTAGATCTTCTTGAACTACACACCTTCTTAAAGATTTAGCACTTAGTACTCTCCTCTGGTTCTCCCACCATCCTGAAGCCACATGGGATAAAAGCATCTGCCAAACGAATGTAACACAGTGTATTATTATCACTAAGCAATATCAGTACTGATACTGGCATCCGCAAAATCCTAACTATACCCATCCCTATGCTGAGGACATTCTGGATCTTGCATTCTTCAGATTTTCTCATGTTGCAGTCAGCCAATGTTTTGCATGATTAACAAAACCACAGTGTGGCTAATATTTCATATTCTGAGAACAGTTAGACTGGCCACATGCATGATAAATATTACACAGCATTACAGAAGATAGTAAACAATGCATCAACAATAAAAAGCCATGCCAACATATTTTGGTAATCAATACTGTTGTTAGTTCCAGCCCTCGCTGCTCACACTTACTGCTTTTCTTTTGCATTTGGGGAAAAGTCTGCGTCTGGTTTTGGCAGAAATGCGCTGTCACCAGGAGAATGAGTCTGCAATTAGACTAATCTTTCCTGAATGGGGAGCGGGCGGATGTGAGGATGAATCGGGAAGATGTGAGGATAAAAAACGGGAGCGGTGTAGGTGGCCTCACATAAGGACGAGCGCTAATCAAAGGCACTATTATAAAAATAATAGGAGAGGCCGAGAAGAGAGGACTCAGGTAAAGGTCAATCGTTCACTCACTCACTCACTGCTGGGGGGAGGCAGGGGCGAAAGCTGCGTGGCTAATCAACACACAGTGAGGGGTAGGGACAGCTAACAAGGAAATAACGCCAGAGAAATGAAGAGAGAGACAGAGAAGGAGACAGAGAAAAAGAGAGAGGGAAATCAGCATTTATGCTGGTAACATCTGTCTCATCCTCCAAAATCCCTCAGCACTGTATTAGTGTATGTATGTGACAGAAAGAGGAAACAAGGAGGATAGCTGGAATGAATTGAAGAGGTAGAATGTGTGTGTGAGTGTGTGTGTGTGTGTGTGTGTGTGTGTGTGTGTGTGTGTGTGTGTGTGTGTGTGTGTGTGTGT
>JBBPDB010000001.1:6900049-6912487 GCA_037974465.1 Brachypetersius altus
AGCACAGACAACACAGATTAAGTCCTTTAAAGAGGGCGTTTTTTGAAGTCTGAAGAAAAAAAGGAAATTTTGGGCTTCCTTGATGTGGCCAGATGACAATAAGAAGCACCGGCGGATGTAATTAGACTGTCAGAGAAATCTTAACTCTAATTAAAGGCAAATGTCTAATTTCCTTTGTTTTGCTCCTTGTCAGACGCTCTGTCTGTGCAACACGGCAAACCAGAGGTTGGCGTGCATCTCCCCTTTATAGAAATAAGCTGTAAAACAGCCTGTGTCATTGCTTCCTCTAATGGTTTCAAAATAACGTCTCAAACCTTACTGCACTGGGGTTTTGTTCCAGATAACACATAAATGATGGATTTTTGTTCATTTAGAGTTGGTGTAAACTCTGTCTTGAGGTTGTGTATACATTTTGTCCCTGTCATCAAAACTTGGAAAACTCCAGCTTTCCCTTTTTTTCATGATGTGCCATAATCAGTGGTCTTTACATTGTTTGAACATTGTATATCAAACGAACAAAAATGGCCCAAAATGGCTTAGAATAACATATTGTTAAATTAGCTTAAATAAAAAATAAACAATGATTTGCCATCTCTTGTAAAGTTACGATCCTAGCTATGGTGTTTTGTTGTGAAATTCATGACATGTGAGTGCATGCAGCCTTTATGGCATGTAAAGTCAGCTGGGTTAATGCGCCAATTGACAGTGTTGCGTTAAATGCCATTAAAGGGAAATTCCCTCATTTTTTCAAATACTCCACACAGTTCAATCATTATGTTTTTTAATGAAGTGGTCCTAAATGTTTTAAGGCAAAATATGTCCTAGAGAATCTGTATTTCTACAGATTTAATACACATTACATATGTTATTTTCAACAGTAAGTAAAATGGCTATACTTGCACTGTAGACATTGTGACCCCTGATTTCTATCTCTTGCTGACAATCCAAGTTGGTGAGTTTCTCTATAATGATGCATTTCACATCAAAACACTCTGAATGCATGTATGTACAGCTCAACAACTGCAATTATGACACTTCACTGCAATAGAAAATGAGTGCATCATAGCATCATAAAAGACTAAAACTTTATTAACCCTTTAAAACCCCAGTCTTCTTACATCATCAGGGATATTACATGGAAAACATTGCAAACGTTGACTTAAGATAAGTATGCAGTTAAAGGGATAAAACGGCAATGGTCATTTTTTACTCCTCTTGCAATATGAGTGGTTAAATCCATTGTGACATTAGTTTAAGGTGAGTTTTTATTGTAATATTGGTAAGCCTGAGGCTGAAAGCAAATCATAAAGCTCCCTTGGCTATTGTAAGATTGGAGTGTGTAATATGGGTGTTACAATAAAATTGCATCAAAAAATAAGGAACGCAAGTTATTTTGTATCATTGTTTTTAATTTTAGACTCTTTAGATGTAATAGCTGCAGGCTATTGAGCAACACTGGTAGTATTATCATGTGCAGACAACAAGATGCTTTCACAGTCTGTTCTTTGTCCACATCACATTTGCTGACCACAGTAGGCAGTGCAAACATTGCAACATTCAAGATTATGTAACTGACTCATCACAACAGGACTTATCTAACTCCGATTAAGAGGAAATTTGTCTAATGTTGCCAACAAGAGCAGAACCAGCGGAAAAGGCTGTTATGTCCAGAATGTAATCAAGCAAACATTACAAGCTGATTTGCTGACTGTTCATTAAGAACTATTTGTTTTGATAAAAACTGATAGTAAAAATAATATAAAGCAGAGAGCCACAAGCAGTTTTTGCAATACATGCAATACGTGGAGCATGACTCAAGAATGTCTCAGAAGGCCCTGGGCCAAAACAAAAGCATGACAGGGGCAAATGAAAACCACAGGGGAGGCAGCAAATACACCTCCAAAAAAAGAAAAGAAGAAAACCTAGATAATCAATATTTTGCAGGTTTTTTTCTCAGTGTTGCTGTGTTTTGTTGGTCCCTGTTTATAAAGTTTTAAGGCCCCTTCCATCAAACATATCTTTCCAGAGTATTAATAAACAGTGTGTCCCTATTATTTGCTGCAGTAACAGCCTCGACTACTTTAGATGTTGGAACATTGATGAGAGGATTTGATTGATTTTGAGCATAGTGAGGTCAGGTCCTGATACTGGATGATTAGTTAGGATCATCCCATCTCATCCCAAAGGTATTAAATGGTACTCAAGGTTGACATTCCAGAGGACATATTTTTACTTCTTCACAGTTCAATATTGGGGGCTTAATAACCCTACAGTAGACGCTAAGCATGGTGACCCTTGGTTTGTATCCAGTCTGCTGCTACGATTGGAGAGGTATTACGTAAATAATTTTGAACTCACAGAAATGCTCACATTCTAACAGTCAAGCATTGTTATCTGGATTTTTTCAACTGGTCCCAGAGATAAATGAGTTGCCTGTGTTTGTTAAGTGCTCGAGAATAGCCTCTTACAAGCAGAGAGAGATGTTTTTAGTGTGCAGCACATAAAACTGCAAGTAGTAAAAGTTTAATTATAGCCTAAACCCTTATTCCCCTGTGGAGAGCCAAGGCCACTCCGCTGATCAAGAACACTGAGTTGGGCGATAAGTGGTGTCACCCTGCTGTGCTTGTGAATATGTGTTTTGGTGCTGAGCATGCAATAGTGTGTCTCCATGCTATGCATGTATGCGGCATGCACACATGTGCCACTTAATACACTTCTCAAACTAAGCTGTAATCACATCAAAAGTGTGTTCTTTTTTGAGGAAAGTATGAAAAACAGCATGGTTCATCTGTCCTGAGGCAACTGAGTAAAGATAAAGACTTAAGCCAGGATTTAGTGGAGAGGGCAAGCAATTTGTTTGGAGCGAAGCTCTCTAGCTGTGCTCCGAGCCAGCAGGCAGCTGGATCTGTCACTCTGTGAATACATCAAGCTGACTGACAAGCGAAAAACACACTTTAGATTCAACCTCAGCACTCCCCACCAGATTACCTGAAAAATGCCATGTTGGCCTAAGGTCAACCAGAACTGAGCTTGCTTTTTGTTTCCTCACTGCTGTCTGCTTTAATGCCACCTTTTTCTGTTGCCTTTACTTCACCTAAAAAAGCTCATGTAGCTAACAGTGAATATGAGATAACATCTACTAGCTAACATGGTCTCCTTTTACATAAAGCTTACATAATGGGGCTTCTGAGCCAAGGCTGTAGAACATCCTACCTTTAAATATTAGTTATGCACCCTCAATTGCAGTCCAATTTTTAAATTTACATTTATATTTGAAATGTTATTTTGATTATAACACAGGTCAACAGGTCAAAATCATCAGAGATAAGTTTCTGTGGGTTCTGTAGTGCTTTTCATGCTGATTTCAAATCTGTGTTTAGTTTTGCCCTCACGTACAGTTGTTGTGCTGAAGCTAGTTCTATACTGCATGATAGTTGGTATAATGTTCATATAATAATCATATGCTGAGTGTTTGTGAAGAAACAGTGGTGTCTGACTGACACTGATCACTATATCTATGCCACAGTGTTGCCTATATGACTGCGCACTAAAAATATTGAAATGGTTACTTGATTGGTGCCTGCGGTTTAATAAAAAACATATGCAAGTCTATTGCAGATCTGATCTGACTCATAATATTTTATGTGACTGAAATATTAACATGAAAGCAGATCTGAAATCAGCATGAAAAACTGGCTTAGAAAAGTGTGTTGTGGTTTCTGATGATTACAATTTTTTCTTTTTTGTTGACCCGTGTAATCAACCATTTATTTATTGTACATTTGTGTTGTATTCGTCACATTTGTGTTTTTCATGTTTTATACATTTTTAATTATTCACCACAGTTGGAGCCTCTTGCTGGATAATAAATGTTTCATAATTTATTTAGTTATTTTTATATATTTAGGGGCTATCTGTCATCTGTTTTTTACATTTGCCGTAGATTGGCTCACGTGTTTGTGATGCCTCAGGCTGTGTGGTCTGGGCATATTGAGTGTCTGATTTATAGTAAGCTGCCCCACACACAACACTGCAGCCAAGTTCTGCTACAACTACAACGTTAGCAACGCAAGCTGTCATCATTAAGCTATGATTGGGTTTTAGACAGGGTCTAAAGAGTGTGTAAAGATTCTGTTTTCAGAGCATCAGCCAACTTGATGAAGAGTGAGGAAAAGTTTTATATCCAATTATTCCGAACTGACTTGGTTTAATGCAATACTTTGCTGCCATTATTTCATGTATAATGATGTTAATGGCCAGACATCAACAGACATTATTTTCTTCTATGAGAAAATAAGCACACATCCATGCTCAGGTCACAATCTTAAATATTTAGCATAAAATGTGCCTTATTTTGTACATAAGCCTCATTTTTCAGTAAGTTCAATTCAGCAAATGAAAAGTAATTGCACATTCGGAAGTGTCTTCCTTTTTGCACAATGTGGACTTATTTATACATACAAATATTTAAAAAAAACCACAACAAAAAAAAACAACTGCAAAAACGTGCAATTTGACCAGGGCACCCAACTTCTACATACAACACATGCTTTTGCATTTTTAACTTCTTGTACCCAAATCCTTTCAGTTTCTTATTGAGTATATGGTAATAATCTGCAGGTCTAATCAGATTAAAAACAGATACTTATTGTATTTAATGTTGGTTTTAATAACTGCTGCTCCTTAGCTTTCATTCAGCAACTGGTTGTACTTTGCTTATAATCTTTGTTAGGAAAGTGAAGCTTTCTTTTAACTCTCACTTTGTGTTCTTCTCTCTCTTTTTACTCTCCATTTCACTCGCCAGACACGTACAGGCTCTGTGTCGAAACCATTTTTGTTGGCCTTCCGTCAGCAAACCTGCTAAAGTCATCAAAGATCTTTTTACAGAAAAGGTTCATTTCAACGCTGTGTCACTGCATCCACTAGTGCAAAGGACGTTTTACTTAGCAATAGTTCTTGCAAAGTTAAGTTGAAATGTTGAATGTTCAGATACTTAATGTAAGGTGCCAAGATTGGGAACTTTAGCTGTCATGTTTTGGGTTTTGTCTGTCCTGCTTCAAATCCAGCCGAACACTGACCGTAGCAGAGGGTTCACAGCTGTATCCATGTAACCAACTCTGCTAATCATTTCCAGATGCTGTGAAAAGAGGGGAGAAGAGTAGAAAGTATGTATTTTGAAGGGGGGTTGGCAGAAAGAGGACAGGATAAAAGATTAAAGAGTCATACCATGAGGAGGAGGGGAGTGAGGGAGAAAAAGAGAGAATAAGAGACAGTAAGAAAGAGAGAGAGAGAGAGAGAGAGAGAGAGAGAGAGAGAGAGAGAGAGAAAGACAGAGAGAGGGTGTGAGAGGATGAGAGAAGTTTTAAAGGTTCAGGTGTGAGCAAGGAGAGCAAGAGAGAGCTAAAAAGTCATCCCTTGCTCCGTCTCCCCCTTTATCTCTCCATCTGCCTCCCTCAGGCCATTGTTGGTTTACATGCTGTGTAGAGCGGTCACTTGTTGCCTGAGGCTGTTTGTATTGTGAAGCGTTTGAAGCCATTTTTTGGCTGTAGTTCAGTAGAGTAGCAGACAGTGGCAAGTACGGGTCATCCACCAGTGGGGGCCTTTGAAGTGTCCGTCAAGAGATTTACCAATCAGGGCTGAGATAGGGGAGGGGTCAGCAGCAGAGGCCATCCAGTCTTTGATGCTTTTATTACTGCTCATACCAACAATGAGTCATAGACCAACAGTACAATAACAGTACAATGCCTCCTTAATGCAAGATGATATGATTATGGTTAAATATTTGCATGACACAATAAATTGCAAAACTAAATGTACATGATTCAAATATACATCATCTCTAGATACATAAGCACCATTGGTTTTTTTGCAGTATTTTTTCTAGATTTGTCAAATGGTTTTTCTAAGTGAAAATAACTACACAATTACTGTTTATTAAACAAAAAGTATACAAAAGTAAATAAAATAAAGTACAGCATTTGAATAAATAATGGCATTGTGTTAAAATAAAAAAATACATAGAAATTCTGCACAAAAATTTGCAAGACTATATCATAATTAAGTTTGTTCTCTACTTTTGCATACACATTTGAATGAAACCCATTCAGTACAGTGCCATTTTTTTCAATATTTACTCATAATGGAAATATAATATGACATGCTCTGTGTGTTTTCAAAAATGGTCATTTCATTTTTTATTTTTCAATGCGGATCACTTAGTGACTGTGTATTGCTTACTTCAAGAGAAAATGGCATCAAAATGCACTATGGGCTCGATGTTATAAGTGGATGTACTTTGACATGAACCAATCTAATCATTGTTGCATACCCAGTTCACCCCTGCATGGCATTGGAATTCCTTAATGGCAGTGGTCTCTTTCACTAGGATAATGTATGCTTCCACATTGCAAAAACTGTTCAGGAGAGGAACATGACAAGGAGATTAAGGTTTTGACCTGGCCACCAAACTGGTCTGATCTTGGAGACCTTCCCTTGCAACTTCTAGGATCTGATGCTAGTGTTAGCACTACATTTACATTTATGGCATTTATCAGACCTTTTATCCAAAGCGACTTCTAATCCCTATCTACAGGGAACAGTCTCCCTGGAGCAACTTGGGGTTAAGGGTCTTGCTCAGTGATGCTGAAGGTGACCACAAGTATCCTACCCACTACGCCACCACCACTACTAGTTATTAATGCCTTTATGAGTCAGAGCTGTTTTGGTTGCAGTGGGGGGACACAGTAATGGACAGATGATTTTAATGTTAAGACTACTCAATACATATGAATATACATCATCATCTATTTACTAGTGCTGGGCCGTTATCGGCGTTAACATGCTGCGTTAATGTGAGACTCTTATCGCGCGATAAAAAAAATATTGCCATTAATCTATTCACAAAGTTGGGTTGGGAGCTGGGTCTATACTACGCAAGCTATGATAACTTTCACCTTGATATTTTAGCACGGATTTACTCTCTCGCGCGCGCGCGCTCTCTCTGTGCCTCTCTCTCGCTCTCTCTGTCTCTCTCTCTCTCTCTTTCTCTGTCTCTCTTATTCGTGACTTTTCCGGAGCGTGCAGATCGTCTCTCTCTCTCTCTCTCTGTCTCTGTATCTCTCTTTCTCTTTTTTACTCTCTCTCTCTCTCCCTTACTCTTTCTCTCTGTCTCTGTCTCTCTCTCACTCTCTCTTACTCTCTCTGTCTCTCTCTCGTTCCTGACTTTTCCGTATTAAAACCTCGGGTTTATGTTTACATTTTCTTTAAGGGTAATGTATTAAACAGAGTTCAAAATGAAATTAAAGTGATCATTTGGAGGCATATTTATGGTTTACACTATAAAAATGGGCATTGGGATCATTTTTGGGGGGGGGGGGGGCTTCAGACCTTCAGCAGAATGAGATTAATCTAGATTAAAAAAATAATCTATGCCCACCCCTAACTTTTATACATAACGTATTATAAATGTGTAATTATAACTTCAGTTGGATAAGGCGGATGTCTGGTTCCATTTACCATCGCTGTGAAGAATCTGCTTTAAATAACAGCTAGTAAATATCAATACACCGGTCAACTAATATTTAGTGCTCAACCCTGTCATCCCCGCCTCGTTCGGCCACCACCAACCCCACAAACAGAATTTAATTCTGTAGAAAATACACACAAACTCACAAACTGGCATAGAAATAAGTTTCAACCAGCCAAAGACCCTCTAGGCCCAAGACAGAGAGGCACATGAGCCTTGCTGCCTGTTTCCTCTGAGCTTGGTACCAGGTCCAGGAGAACAGGCTGTACCAGCTGAGCAGGTTCCTCGCCAAGCTGCTGCCAGGGTGGTCCTCACCGTGTCCAGAGGGGCCTTAGGCTTCAAAAGCTCGATCCCCAGCTTATCATTTTGTAGCTCAGCTATGACTGAGCTCATTGTGTCCCATGTGTCATCTCAAAAACGCCAAACCAGTCAACTAGAACAACACAAAATTAATATAAACAACTAAAACACAGCAAACTGTGATGGTGGTAAATAAAGTAACAATTCTAATTCAGCACACCCATAGCATCTGGTTAACGGACTCAAAAACGCTATAAAAGTCATGCAAATGACTCATAAAAGCTGCTTTAAATGAGAGGGCTTTAGTTGCCGATTCTATCACAGCAACATATGAGGAGCAGCTGGGCTTCACCACTACGATTCAAAGAAACAAAACTGTATTTTCCTATGTTGTGTTTGTTCCTTATCATAACTACCATCTGAGAAATTGAAATTACAGTGAGAAAAAGTATAAAAAACACTGCTGTAATCAACACACTCTTCTCTCAGTGTGACCAGTTGGATGGTAAAATACTACTAGAAGTACATCAAAGGTAATTATTGCCATTTTGTTTAGGAGCAAACAAAAAAATTGTTTTCTTGAATTATTCAGCCTCTGGAAACACTGCATAATTACTCTTACTTTGATGTTTTGTCATTTCCCTTAAAATTAGGCTTTAAAGAGCAAATTTTTTATCTGGAATTTAGGAGAAATATTATCAGCAGTTCTTAAAAACTAAGGCAAAGCTGTTCAGTTCAATACATGCACCTATAAAAGATAAAACCTGAGAATCAGACCATTTTTGCAGTCTCTTAGATTTTTTCTAAGCTGTAAATACCCATAGACACAAACACACACACACACACGCACACACACACACACACACACACACACACACACACACACACAAAAAAAACTATACTAGCACCACATAAAAAAACACTGAGACACTCACACATAAACATACTCCCCCAGCTACTGAGAGAGGAGTGTGGGGCTGGGCAGGGAGAAAGGCAAGAGGGAGGGACAAATAGAGATAGAGAAGAGAAATCACTTGTTTGTATGACCATGCAGGGGAGGAGTGTACAAGTCTTCTCACTTCAGAGAGGTCGTAATAACAGGCCTTAGAGGCTGCTGCCCAGGATCAGGACAAATGAATACAGCGGGCAGGGACTCATTTTTCTTCAGCATTAGGCTCCAGGGGACTGTGTGTGTGTGTGTGTGTGTTGGGGCTGCAGACTCCGACAGTCTTACACACTCTCCACACGTTCCGGCTGACACAAGTTTATCCATAATTCAGCAGCTGCAGTTTTTGGACCTGTTGGATTATTTAAATATGGCACATTTCTCAGGCCACGCAGTCTGTGATCATAAAGTGTCACTTTGTCTCCACACGTTCTGAAGGGCCAGACCAGGCACCGGCGTCTCACACACACACACACGCACACACATACACACACACGTACGGAGACTTGCCAAGAGGGAACGTAATGGAGAACAAGCAGTGTACACGAATAGGGTCACAGTGGCAATGTTCAAACAATGATACGGACCTAATCCTCACTGTGTGTGTGTGTGTGTGTGTGTGTGTGTGTGTGTGTGTGTGTGTGTGCACTCCCTCGTCCAACAAGATATCAATCTTTTAAGAGTACACACTAGGGGCCTCCACTACGGACAAGTCGATGCCTCAACAGTAAGCTTACGCACCCTTACGTACTGCACCCAGCTGAGCTGCATCACTGTATTCAGACATCAATGACAACTAACAGAACAAGATACAACCACAGAGTGACAGTAATCACGCACAGGAATGTCGAAACTAACTGCAATAAAAACAGTGACATTTCTGATCATCTATAACTCCATATAACTGGGGTGAAGCAGGTAAATGAAAAAACAAACAAACTCATGAATGTTAACCTGGGAATGTTATTAACAGAAGGATTAAATAGAAGACAATAAACAATAAATATGTTAAATGCTATTTAGTTTGCATCACTCCAAAATGTCCGATGTACAGTAGCAAGAAGGGCATTTAATAAGTTCTAATTCCCAGGTCAACAACACAAACACATTTGTAATCATCAGAAACCATGACACACTTTTCTAAACCAGGTTTTCATGCTGATTTCAGATCTGCTTTCAGTTTTTTCAGTCACATCATTGTTTTAAATTATGAGTAATATTAGATCTGCAATAGACTTATATGCATTTTTTATTAAACCACAGGAACCAATCATGTAACTTTTCCAATATTTTCAGTGTGAAATCAGACAGGCCACACTGTGGCATAGATATAATGATCAGTGTCAGTCAGTTACCACTGTTTCTTCAAAAATGCTTACAATATGATTATTATATGCTTATTGTACCAGCTAGCATGCAGTATATAACTAGCTTCATCACAAAAACTGTACGTGCAGGAAAAACTAAACACAGATTAGAAATTAGCACAAAAAACACTACAAAACCTACATAAGCTTGTCTCTGATGATTTTGACCTGTTGACAGTGTTAGGAATAATTACTTAAGTCGTATATTAACTTCAGTTCTTTCAAAATAAGTTATTTTATGTGTTAGATCATTTATAGAAGCTACTGAGTAATTTACAGTAACTATGAGAAGTAAAGAAATTTGTTTAAGATGTTAACTGCACAAGTGTCTGATTACAGTTAATGGAGAAGCTTCATAACAAAGCATTGTTTTAACAAAGGAATCCAACAGTCAGCAGGATTACACATTAACCGGCTGAGACCGCACTCACTGCATCCAGCACTACGAAACTCACGGCTTTCACACAAAGGCCAAACATCAACCGCATGTGACCGACACAATTCACGTCAGCAGAGCGTGCCGGCCTGGCTCCGCTGGAAGCGAAGGTGATGTTCTAATCTCCCCAGCTGCGAAGTCAACGCTGTGGAAAGATCACAGGGCTCCAAAGCCCAGCAGATCTTGTTAAGGCCCCTTCAAACAGACAGCGCTGGCTGAGATGGAGAATATGAATGGGTGTGCTGAAAACCAGAGCTGTACAACTATGTGGGCCTTGCTGGAGAAGAAAAGAGGCAGGAAAAAAAATAATCAGGGCAACAGTCACCATAGCAACAGACAGAGTGCCTTGCCCCTGTGGGAGTTACTCATGAGCGGCTGGAGCGAGTACAGGTGGAGGCGCTTCAGGATCCGGCTCACTCGCGCCGCTGCCCGTCAACCGATGGCGACTGTTTTGCTTTTGTGTTCTTTTGTGAAATCCCTTATCGTTCCAAGATCCTGCATAGCGTATGAGGCACTGAGATATTTTATTATGGTTCTTGTGTGTAAAATGATCCTTAAGTGCAGCCTTAAGCATTTATAGAGAATGTGTCACTTGGTTGACGTGATAATGAAACTATACACTTATTAGGCGATTAGTCTATTATTCATTGATGAAGCCGAACTAGGATTTACTTTACGGGTCTACGGGTTTTTTAAAGGATTTCCTGGACACAAGGATTTCTGGCAGCATGATGAGATTTGGTGTTGTGCATAAATCTCCATTTTTCCTCTCTAAGATTCAGGGCAGGAGAGAAGCAGGATGCTTATGTGTGTGTGTGTGTGTGTGTGTGTGTGTGTCCCCATGCGCATATGCATAAGCGTGTATTATGCATGTAGTACGCATATGCTTGTGAATCCTAAGCCATGTGTGACAAGGCCAGGACATCCTAGGAATAATATCCACTAGCTGTATCCGTTTAATCTGTGATAGACTAACGCTGGTGTCCGACAAAAAGCCTTGCATTAGGATGAGCCTCTGGGTCAGGAGGGCTTAGGTTTCTGCATTAAAAAAACAAAGCGAGAGGAAAATGTCTCTCAGGCAGGAGAAGGTCACTGGAAAAGGAAGCATCGCGCTTATGGAGCGGACATTTAATTATGGTAATGGAGGACGAAGATGTTTGTGTAATTGTGTGCGTATGTGTGTGTGTGTGTGTGTGTGTGTGTATGTGTAGTGGGTGGAGGAATGTGGTATTGTCTGCTGAACAAGAGATTCGATACTGAAGTGACATTACACCATATACAAACAAACTTACTTGCTCTACACCCAGTACACCATAACTCATTAAACACACACACACACACACACACACACACACACACACACACACACACGCTCTAATGATCTCTGCACTGCTTGTGTGATCCTCCCAAGCCTGATTAAGCCCACGTGGAAAGTCCTTCACACCAAACAGGAAACCGGTGACATCATACCATCATGTGTGTTTGGCATACGGCCGTGCAGCATGGCTTTCTGAGTGCCTGCACTGTTTAAACTGAAATTCGTTGTCACTCCGAGTGGTTTGAGGTGAAACGGTTCATTGTAGAGAAGCTTACAGACTCGTTCATCGCTTTTTTAAAGCAGTGGTGGTGATAGGAACTAGGCGTCATCTTGTCTACACAAACGGACACATTAATTTAGCTACACATGTAATTTTTACATGCAATACTCACTCACAGTCATTCACTTTCTGTAACCGGTTAATCCTCACCAGTAGAGCTGGGTGGTATGACCAAATATTTTTAATCACGGTATTTTTAAAATTTTTACCGGTTTCACAGAATAGGATGGTATCAGAACTTCAGAGGCATGAGCTCTGTGTTTTTC
>JBBPDB010000001.1:6917144-6927915 GCA_037974465.1 Brachypetersius altus
CCCTCGAGCCAGGTCTGTTTTCTGTTTTGCTTTACTTTAATAAAGAAAACTCAAGCATGGATGCCTGTCTGCCTGTCTGGGTTAACCCCCGCCACCATGACAGTAAGACTTCAAATTTTAGTGGAGGCTTTTTTTAATGACTAGTCTTCAGCGATATTTAACCATGCAACTATCATTTAGGGCTGATAAACAACGACTGAATTACTGGATCAACAATACTAAATACTGAAATATAAAATACTCAAACTCTAAATACAAGCATGCTTAGAGAATGTGGGCAATTCTGCAAAATTGCTTGAAGACTGTACAACATTTTCTGAGGTTTGTGAAGTTGGAATGAACAAACCGCAATGCATCTCAAAGAAAGATTATCAAAATGATTTGGCTGTCAAGGTTTCTGTACAGAGTCTAGCTACACTAGCTGTTGTTCTTTAATGTGTGAAATTACATAAGCAATCCAGTCTCATCTTGAACTGATTCAATTCATGGATTCAAAATGTCATATGAACAGTCGAAAGCTCATTTCTCTGTACAATGAAATTCTTTCTTTGCTGCCCACATAAACCCAGAGATTAGAGTTAAGAGTTTTTAGATACAAATAAGTTAGTAAAAACTTTGATATTAACTGTGCCTTTGCAAAATGAAGGAAATGTGCAAAAGAGCTTAATGTGCAACATTACAGTGTGAGGTAGAGGAAGGGGATGTGCAAAGGAGCTTAAGGCAAAAAAAATGATAATACGAGGTAGGTGCTGTCCATTAATTATACTCTGTCAGCTGTTAAGGAGTCTTCTGGCAGTGGGTAAGAAAGAGCGGATACAAACTGATACAATCAGGCAATGAGAATGAATCTGATCTGAACAAATTACGCCTGAAACAGCACACACTCACATCGTGAGATGTTAGCTGTGTATTCCTTCTTATGAGGGTGGCACTTGAGTACCATGGTAAACTACTTTCAGAAGCTCATCTTTAGTAAAGTGCTTCAATTAAAGGCTGTTCATTTTAAATCTTAGATATATTAGATATTTTAGATATATTTTAATATCGCTAGAAGAAAATGTGGCATTTCTATTAGAATAAATGTTCTATTTCTATTAACAACTGTTGTAAACCTTTTTTATGAAATAGGACCTTGATAAGTACTCACATTACACTGAAAAACAAACCATGACATAATTTATAATGATAAAACATCCTCATATTGACCACTATTATTCCAAGTCATGACACATTCAGGAATGTTTCTTTCTAGTGGATTTCCACACGTTCAGTCGTTGTTTACTGTATCATTAATGCATAAGTTACCAATATGTAATGTTTCAGTAATTAGCATGGATGAGTCTCTTCCTCCCAGCCTTCTTCCCCTGTATTTACCTCTAAATCCTACTAGCTCCAATGTCCTTTAAAACCACTTCACAGGGTGATTGGAGAGATTAGCCTGGTTCTTTTACAGGCCCTGTTTGGAGGTCATTGGTGCTTGTCGGGTTACTGGACTATGTCACAGCGTGGAAGGCCAGCAAAAAGACAGCGAGCCTCAAGTTGAGACACACAACGTCGTTTCCAAGACAAGCCATAAACTCACATCAATATGGACACAGGAGGCTTAATCAAGAGTAGGATTACAGGGTCCATTTCATGATGACTGGCCTTCTCTACCTAATTCATCTTAATTCCAGCCTCCAAGTCACATGCGGAGGACAAAGGCAGTATTGATGTCAATGCCAATACCCATCACATGCACAAAGGAAAACACCACTCTATTAAAATAAGTGTAGGAGTAAAAACAGACTGTGGAGTGCAAACTGGAACTGTTTGTGAATGACAGTAAAGTTCTAGAGACGATCTGTAAGGAATTAGAGCTTGTTTTCACATGGGAAGCTAATATTGAAAACACTGTAGATGACAGCCCTCCCTCAACAAACCCTGAGAGCTGGGCTGACACAGCCAATAAGGGCAGGAATGTTCCCCTGTGGTGAACAAAACCTCAGACACTGGAGTCCATTGTGATCAACTACGTCAGATCCACTGAAGAGGGATGAATCCTCGGGCCATTTAAACAGCGTTCAACCCAAAGTGCTCCGACATCTGAAGCACTTCACTGTCCTGTGATCAGACTAAGATAGCCATCCCAATCAGAAACAGCCTCAACAAGCAAAACAGGTTCATGGGGTAATGATACTCTCATGTTCAGAATAAGTGTTATTAGTAATCAGGTCATCTGCAATTTATGGTGATTGAATATAAATCCAAAGATCAATAACGGACAAAAATGTCCGTGAGGGTTTGAGGAATAAATAAAAAAAACAACAATCAGCCGTATCATTAGTCATGCCACCAAAGCAGTTCTGACTTATCGACAAAAGGACTTCCCTAGACCTGTAAAGGTGTGATGTGGTATATGCTCCCACCACATTAGCAGCAAATTCTTTAAGTCCAAGCGACCTTATTCTGTTGCTCTATGGTTCACTCCTGATGCTCACATGTCCCCTGTAGGTGTTTCAGCAGTGCAGGGCACTCTGGCAGGTCTGCAGCTACTAAGAACCATATGCAGCATGATGTGATACACTTTGTGTTCTGACACACCCTACAAACATTAATGAGCTTTGGGGGCCCATGTTGCTTTCAGGACCCCAGATGGTGACTAAAATTGTCGCCAAAGCGACTAGATAATTTATTTGGCGAGTTTATTTTAGTTGCCAATGCCAATTGTCTCTCACAACCAAGAGAAATTGAAATAACTAAAAGTACAAGAAAAGGGACATAATTATGTGCAGATACGCTCAACCAGAGTCTGCTGTTCCTACTGCACTATCATGTGATTGTAGTAAGGCTCTACTGAGAGCTAGTGATGGGAATTTCATCTCTTTTTAAAGAGTCGGAACATTTGGATCAGATCACCTAAAAGATCCGGCTCTTTTGGCTCCCAGACGGTTCTTGGTTTTCAAAAATGTAGTCAAAGAACCGACTCATTTGCGATGACACATTCCTATCGAGAGCAGTGTTGAGTTTCGTTTGAAAAGATTCACACAACCTGGCACCTTGTTGCAGAGCGTATTCAAAAATATAAGAAAAATAAACATTAACTACACAAGAAACACCATGTTTTACTTTGGCAATAATTTAGTCAATGTCGTGATTTCTTGATCCATTTGAATGCTCTTTACACAGGGTAAGACTAGAGACAAAATGTACAATGAGCAGATTTTGTTGTTTATATTACATTTGATAAAGATTATGGCTCCTAAAAAAATATTTGTTTTTTACTTTGTTTGGAGCCCAGTTGACCCAGTTGTCCGTTTTTTGACCACTTTTGCTTGGTACTTTGAAATGCACACCATGAACACTCAATAAGACCCGCTGTTTTGAAAATGCTGCAAGCCAGTCGTCTAGACATCACAATCTGGCCCTTGCCAAGGTCGCTCGTTTTTGTTCTTCCAACTCTTCCTTCAACACACTGTTCACTAGTTGCCTACTACAATCCACATAGTGGCTGGTGCCACTGTAATGTTAAAATAAATGACAGGCAATCAAGCGTATATGCATTCAATAAATTTGCACTGTCATAGTGCAAACTATCCTCTCATTTCTGCCAGTTCACTTTAAATCCACCTTAAACCAATGTGTTCTTAATCAGGTCATTGTAATAGCCCCTGCTGGTCGAACTGCAGAAACTTAGCATGTATATGCAAAATGTTACTGCAGCTAATGCAACAAAAGCAACAAGTTAAATAGCAGTTTGGATTCATAACCCAAAAAGAAAAAGCAAACATGACTACGCAGAAAAAAAAGGTGAACTCAACGCAGAATGAAAATCCGTACAGTGACTGTGTATGCACCACCAACAGGGCTTCTGGGAGATCCTGGAGTGCAAAATAGGTTCAAGACGTCTCCACAGAGTCCCACATCTGACAAACACATTCTTCATACTGGACAATCACTCACACACACACATACACACACACAGACACATAGAAAGCCCCATAGAGCAACGCAGTAATCTAACACCAGGGGAGCGAGAACAGGGAGCCACGCCTGGCTGCACAGGGCAAAGAGGAGAAAGAGTGAGAGAGAGAGAGGGACAGAGAGAGATAGAAAAAGAGAGAAAGCCCAAGAAAGAGACAAATAGAGAAAATTAAAAAACACAAAGGTAAACAGAGAGAGAGAGAGGGAGATAGGAAAAGCAGAAAAAGGGAGAGAATAAGAAAAATCAGAAAGACAGAGAGAGGCAGGAAAGAGAGAGAGAGAGAGAGAGAGAAAAACAGACATATGTTCCAGGGCTGGGCGAGGTGTGGAGGGCAGGATCAGTAATACTATCCCCCCTGCTGTCTTTGTGTGCACCAGAGAAAGGGCCTTTTAACATGCACATTACGCAGGGCCAGCGGCCACACAGCCGACACGCTGCAGAAACCGCATGTGTGCACAGGTGACTGTGCATGTCTGTGTGTGTGAGAGTGCATGGGTGTGTATCTATGTGTCGTGAAACATCGTTCCTTTAAACCTCATCTGCCTCTTCAAGCAGACCTCCCCAGCTTGCCGGTTAATGTGAGCGGCCGTGCCTGAAGTGCTGAAAATAAGGCTATCCATCACACACTCACAACATACACCTCATATGCCTGAAATGAACCAGGAAAGAAGGGGGGCGGGCAGCAGAGAAGGAGCGACAATAGAGCGAGCCCTTTGTTACACAGAGAAGGCAATGTTACAAAGCTTCTGAGCCATACTGTCTCCTAACAAGTGTCCACACTTGCTGGGGCTCCACGTGGGAGGCTGACAAACTGCTTAACTAAATGTCAACCCAGCCCAAGGTCAAGACATCGCATTATCACGCGGAACACATTCCATATTCCACGTTCCGGTTGTGGTGCGCAGTGCTTTGGAAGCCCCCCTCCAAGCTGACGCCTTCCCAGAGCCCAGCAACAAGTCGATACTTATTGCTGTCGTGCCAAATTATGCCACTGTTTGTCTCAATATATTTTTCTGAGCATATGTTGATATTGCATGTGCTTAAAGAACGCCATGCATGTTTAAGCGTGAAACAGAACGAATTGGTAGTGTTTGACTTGATTTAGTGCTGTGCAGTGTCTCAAATACTGACACAGTTTTTGGTGTTTGCACCGGTTCTTTGTGTACTCTAGCCTATCGGATGCCAGAAGAGCTGGATAATTTACGGCCATAAAGCAAAAATACTGAACTGGACTGTTCCAAATTCCTGAATATGTCCAGGATGGTGATTTAGGCAAACTAGAGAAGCCGGGAAGTTAAACTCAAAATGACCCACACCTGTAAGTAAGAAAAAAAATACATGACACAGCGTGCATCGTGACAATTATTCAAAACATCATGTCATGTCTTTAAGATTTTGTCCACCACTGTGCTTTACACTCGCAGTCTTTTCTGTTAAGTCGCCTTTTCCACTGACTTTCACTGGGGGCCTGCAAAGTACCAGTGGCGATCAGCCATGACCAAGTATTAAAGCAGCTTAGTCTCCCTTCTGAGACACAGAATTCTCCAATGGATAAAAAAGGGCTCCATTGGAAACAAAAAAAGAAGAAGGAAAAGGGAAAAGGATCACTCTTATCTACAATTACTTCCTGAAAAAGGGACATCTTCTTGAAGTCTGATATGTGTGTTTCGAGAGGCCCCCGGCATGGAAGCAAGCAGCCCCTGGGTCAAGCTCAGATACAAAGGCTGAATAGGAATAGATCTCTCAAAACGGAGAATAAGGTGATGGGTGGGCATCGCAGGGTGACGGCAGGGAAGTGTGTGTGGAAGTATGTGTTCTGTAAGCATGTATATTAGGACTGTGCGGTGCCTTTATATGACAGAGTAAATCTTAATGATGGAGCCTATAAAAAATTAGCAATGCTGCTCATAAACATGTACGCCATAATCATGTTTGAAAATTCCTAAGGCAGACCACTTCACACATTATGTCAAAAAATGTGATATATGCATATATATGTACAGTAAACCCCCACAAATTCGAGTTCAGAGTTTGCAGCTTAAGTCATTCACTGATTTTTTCTTAGAACTGAACTATCATTGTTTGCGGAAACCCCCGCATTTTTTTCACCATTCACGGTACATATATATATATATTAGGGATGCACCGATTGCAATTTTCTTGGCCGATTCTGATTACCGATTTTTTTGTGTGATCGACCGATACGGATTTTTTTCCCTATATAACAGAAAATTAGAGCTGCTGCATGTAGTCGACGACAACAACACAAAAAAACTTTTTTTATGTAACGTGGTAGTTACTTTCCCTGTTTACTGGTTACTTTTTCAATAGTGACATATGATAGTGGCAGCTCTACAGCAAATACATCTTTAATATAAAGCTTTTATTCATAACAATTTTTCTTTACAAATTTAAATAAATAAAATGTAATACATAAACAAATAAATTAAAAAAAAAAGATCGGTTTGAAATCGGCAATACGTGCGATTCCGATCATAGGCCAATCGATCGGTGCATCCCTAATATATATAGACTAGGTTGACAGAGAAACTGTAAAACAATATCAATTAATGATAAAAGAAAAATGCCTTTTGCCCACCAGATGAGAACCTGCCTCCCTGTAGACCACTAGTGTATCTAGGCCTGGGATATACAGCCCTGCCCTGAGAGGCGCAGCAGGACAAAAGCAGACGGCCCGATGCCAAATCGCCCTCCAAGATACCAGGTGTAAAATGCCAGCGTCTGTCAACAGCGCCTTGCCAAGTAAGCATCCATCTGGCAAAATCCAAATCACTATAGTTTGGCGGTACTATTTAAACATGAAAAACATGAAACGGCCAGTTAAATCCAACTGATTTGAAACCTCAAAGTGTTCCTGCATCCAGCACCAATTCCACCCTGCCACTTCAAACAGTCCTCTATGGTAGGTTGGTGTTTGTTAGTGTGGAAACACTTGTGTCAGTAGTTTGTTTGGGCACATATGGTTACTGATGCTACAGTAAATGAGAAGGGGGTGGGAGGGTACTTAATTCCTGCAGTAAGACGTCATTTTGCTCTTTGTGGATGAAAGCAGGATCAGCGGTGCGATCGGTGAGCGAGTGTGGGCTGCAGGCCGGGCTGATACGGGGCGGTTCTGGTGCACACTCGTGCTTATCTCAGCCACAGAGCCGGGCGTGCGGCCCTCTTTCTAAGCTCACCCACACTGCGATAAAGGACAGGATGAAAGAGCCTGCGCTTCGCGGTACATTGAGACGAACACCTTAATTACCTACAGAGCTTCACACGATGGGATCAAACTGCTTCCGTTAGTGAAGCTGCCGAGGAGAAGTGGTCCGTGGGCTGAAAGGATGATGAACAGGACCAACAGAATCACCAGTGCTGATGGCTCTAACAAAGAGAAGTCTCAAAAGACTAAACTGAACAACAATCAAAAGATAAACTGAGCAAGGGAGCATTGTAAGGCGCGATACCAGCGAAGCAGAACTTAATGGCCATGTGCCCAGTCTTTAAAGTACAAAACAATCATCACTTCCATCAGCAAGAACAGGACTACCTGTGGTACATTTAGTGATACTCAGAAACGTAGATAAGAAAAAAACTGAGACAAGTGAGCCTATAGAAGGAATCAAATGTTAAGCTGTGTCACAGTATGGATCTCAGAGACAGCTTTCAACGAGCACAGAAAACCCATGACTCAACTCAAAGTTGCTGATGGCAAAGTCCACACCCTGGGACTCAGTGCAGATCTACACAAAAACACATTCCCATAGGACAGAACTCAGGCGCGCTCATACCGAAGACTTCACATGCTCCTGAGCTCTAAAAAAGGGCCTGCACAGAGGCGGCCTATGAATAGAGCGCATTGTCATCCGCAGGCCTTAAAGTGGCCACAGTCTCAGAGACAGGGCCTCTGGCTGCCTTAGCTGAATAATTAAAGGCGAGGGCCTGCCTCCAGAGAAGCAGGGTGCAGAGGAAAGCAGCAGGCGATCTCCTCTGACTCATGTGCCTCTCTCTGTCTCTTCTTTCTATGTGTTTATGTATATGTGTGTGTGTAAAATATGTTGGTCAGGCATGATACTTCTTCTTCTCAAATTACTTCTGAATTCCTGCATCTGAAGTCCCTCTGGCAGGAGTTTTAGGGGGGGTGGGGTGGAGTTCTACAGTTGCAACAACGGTTTGGACCGAGACCCAAACGACAGCCTTTCAGCATCTGTCGCACAAATTCTTTCCCTTTGCTCTCCCTCATCCTTCCCTTCTCCCATGCTTCATTCTGCCTCACTTCTTTGCTTAGTAAGTTGTTGCAGTACCCCCTAAACGTAGTACTCCTCTACTTAGCCCTCGTCTCTTTTTTCAGGGATTAAAACGCGAAAACCCACAGCAGCTAATGTTTAAACAGCACAAGGCAAAATTGAAAAACATAGAAAGGCACATTCTTTCCCATGTGGGGAATGTAAAATTGAAAACAGCGAGTGTGAGGCAGCCATTTCCCTTTCCCCCCCTCCGCCCCCCTTTGTTTGTGTGGAAAGGTCCTGAGCAGTGTCTTTCCCTCTGTAAATCTGAGATCAAAGGGACCGTACATCTCGTGCTGCAGGATCTGACACTCATATAAACCTAGAGAAAGTCGCATGTTCCTATGCATCTGGCTTCATGCGTTGTTAGTAAAAGTTGGAATTGGTCTGAAGACACACCCAAATACTGCTGGGGCTTAACAGCACCATTTCAGATTCTGCAAATAGTGTGAATGCCTTCTGCTCTTGGCCATATCAAATTCCAGCTGGCTTAATATCCACACAAATTCCTCACTGCCACTGGTCTAAACACTGTGGTCCCTTTTCTTTTGTGTTCAGCACAAAAGGTCTTAGTCCACTAACGTTAATGCAGAGTTAGAACAATAACTCCTGACTTTGGTTTTAAATTCCAAGAAAGACCAAAGGCCTCATGCATCCATCCTTCTACTGCTCCCAAATTGATTTGCCTGCTAAATTCCAAATTTTGCTAGTGCACTTTCACGTTTACTTGTTGGTGAAATAAGAGAACATTATGATTATTATGAGAGTGTGAGAAAGGAGCCAAATCGATTGGTCTGAAGAGGGCGACAGGGAAAAGAGTATTGATTCCGGGTTACAGGGTCTCTAAGGACTGCTCAAACAAAAGAGGTGACTCTCTCGCGCACTCCATATCTTTTATTCTCTCTCTGCTGGTAGAGTATGAACTGACTGGTGATGCCTACCCCTGAGAGTAGCATGGCTTTGAAAGAGGTGATGATACTGCCTGTCAAAGCCCAGAGGAACAGATCTCCAAAGGAGCCAAAACACAAGCACATTGTTTGTGAGCGGCGCTCTGATGTAAACACAGTGGCCAGAGGAGACCACATGACTGCATTCCTGCACAAGAAGAATGTAGGACTGACACAAGCAGACAGAGGTATGGACAGACAGATAGGATGTTTAACTGTACCGCCTAAAGCCTGGAACATTCTGCATTTCTCCTTGCTTGTACAGAACATTCTATGGTGGCCCTGTTCCTACTGCACTGCAGAGGCTCAGAGAGAAATCTAGAATCATAGGATGTGTAGGGCAAATCCCCTTTAGCCCTGTTGGTAAGAATTCAGTAACATATTCAACTATGGCTGACTTCAGAAGCGGCCTGTGCTGGACTTTGGCCCCATGTATTAGCACTGTCATGTGGCAGAGAGGCATGAGCATGACATTTACATTATTTTACATTTATTAAACCAGCTGACACTCTTATCACTGTTCAGTGAGTCAATATCGACAACAGTCACGCTCTCAGAGGAGAGAGAAGAGAAACGATGGTGAGGTCATATGTTGCTCTACAGGTTTATTTTGAGCTACTAGAATGGAGATCATGATATTATAATCCAACTAGCAGTTATTCATTCAAGCCATTGATTGTCCCACATTTATTATATGAATTGAATGGTTTTTAATATACAGTTTTTGGTTTGAGTTCCAGGCCTGAGAAAAAAAAAACAGAATCAGACCAATACAAAGTGAGCATATATTGGGGTGCCTGACTTATCGACCAATGAAAACTCAGTTAAGATGCACAAAGACTAATAATTCGGTCACTCTATGAAGCAAAGCATGAAAACACATGGTTCTATACATCTGTTACGCACCATACAGTCAATAGATTATGTACAATGTGACCCAGCACATTCGTCTTTAGAAAGGTCCATTGCAGTTAATAGACTAAGTAGTGATCAGCGGCCAGAAAGGTCTTAATGTCTGCGGCCAAAAGCGGGAGTATGTTTGATTGCTGGAGATCTAAATACAGGAACTGCGTGGAGCTTCCACTGAGCAAGCGCTTGCGTCAAGTGGGTAGTGCCATACTTAGATGTTTAAGGACTTCAGCTTGACCGCAGAACTGGTTATGTCATTTGTGTGGGAACTGTTTATTGTGACAGGCCGATGAGTGAAGGAACTGTGCATGCTGGTGACCTTCGGCTTGAAGTATGTAGTGAAATCATCCACAGAGCACAGGGGCGGAGGTGGGGAGACACTGAAAAGAAAGGAAAACGCTGGGAAATCGTGCCCGGTTTAGAGATGAGTATACTGAGACATTAGAACGGAAAGGTGCATTGTGAATTAGTGAATAGCAAAATAGGTGCTACTGATGAGAAAAACTGGAGCAAAAAAAAAAAAGGAGTCGAACGACATTAAATATACACTCACCTAAAGGAACACCATACTAATACGTCGTTTGACCCCTTTCGCCTTCAGAACTGCCTTAATTCTACGTGGCATTGATTCAACAAGGTGCTGAAAGCATTCTTTAGAAATG
>JBBPDB010000001.1:6928015-6964500 GCA_037974465.1 Brachypetersius altus
CAACTGCCATGTGATTGGTTGATTAGATAATTGCATTAATGAGAAATTGAACAGGTGTTCCTAATAATCCTTTAGGTAAGTGTATATGCATTTAACTAGCGAATTTGAAAGATTTCCATAGCAACATCAGAGAGTAGTACAGGGTTAGGGACTTAAAAGCACAATTTTATCTCATGCTGTCAGCAAAGGCAGGAAACAAGGCAACGTTTCACAAGGAAATTTTGAAAAAGGCTTCGGCCTCGGCCTTGTCTTTATTGTTAGTCGTGCAGTCACACGGTGTCAAACAAATAATCAACCAGCAAAAGCAAAGGAACAAGGAAATCACTCATGCTGTCCAAAATCTAACACTTGTACACACAGCAGTCAGAGAGAGAGAAGAGAGGGAGAGAGGGAGGGAGAGATTTGCAGCTGTTGTAACACATGTAAGTGCAAACGGGCTATTCCTATATCGCATTCTTCAGCGCATGTTGCAGCCCAGGCGCTATGATGTCATCCAGGATGCCAGGTGTCTCCCTTTCCTATTTACTTCTTTTCATCCTGAACTCTGGCCTGATAGAGAGACGAACTCAGTGACAGACTAGATATTTGTTCAAACAGTAGGGGACAAGGGAATAGAGGTAATACTGCTTACTGGACTGGAGGGCCGTGGTCCAGCACGTTTTGGTGATTTCCCTGCTCAGAAACACCTGGTTCACCTCGCCAGTTAACTGCCAGATTTAGTGACAGCGTGTGTGACAGCGATTTAGTGACTCTCCTCTGCGTGGAGGAGAGCTTTGCCACCAGCCACATTCGATAGGTCTGGGGGAGCTGAGGGTCCATGTAAAATTTCGTGGTGCTAGGTGGATTCCCCGGCCGATGTTTGCCACTTTTTGTCCTCCGTAGACAGCCAAAGTCCCAAAGCTCCCCCAAAGCCCCCCCTGGCTCTCTATGGAGGAAAAAAGTGGCACACACCGGCTATCATGTAAACACTGGGTCCTCCAGGTAGCCGAGGGAGGGTCTACCCGCTGCAATGACTGTTGAAAATTGCTTGCGATTTCCATGAAACGGCAGAAGCAAAACTAGCATTTAAGTATCGATACCAGTGCTAATTGATATAGAACTTGATACTAAATTGTAGTATCAATTAGTATCTGAGAATCAATTGTTTTGACAATAGTAATAGCTGCACAGCTGAATTGAGCAGGAGTGAACATAGCATGCTGCAAATGACAATTTTCCTCCTCAAAAACCAAATGAAGCAATCAAACAAAGCAAAACAATTTCAAATACACTAGTATGAATTTTAACATATTTTTTTTTTAAATCAGAATTCAAGAAAATGGCATAAACTATACCAGCCTAATATTTGGACGATATCAAGTTGCAGAGCCAAGGGACAGAGGATTCCATGACTTTATTTTACTAAATAAAAACAAAAAAGTAATGAGGGCCTACATACAATCATAAGAACCCCAACAGAACACTCAAAAAAGACATATCAAAGACTCTTAAATACAAACAGAACTAAAACAAAGACAAATCAAAACACCTTATCACTTAACCTAAAACACCGACTGGCTGCGAATACTCTCCCGCCTGGTTTAGCACTTCAAAATAAGAGTTCATAGACATCACTGTCTGAGGTGGCATTGCTCCTCTAGGCAAGTAACAATTAACTGTAGCCTACTCCTTATAACACTTTTACCTCTCAAAAACAATATTTCTCCACCCCAAATTCAACCAAAGAAAAAATTTTTATGGTTTTAGAAGTTGATATGTGAAGTACAAAAGAATGGTGATCCATAACTGAATCGATTTTTTCCCCATCTCTAGTTACTAATGGGGTTAATTACTTTCAGCCAAGTCATAAAGGCAGGCCAAGCGGCTAGATGGCCTGAGTCAACGCAGCTCAGCCGCAGCTGTGTCCTCTGCTGAAAAGTGTGGTTATAGACCCAGCATTGAGTTACAGTCTAATAACACGGTCATGCAGCAAAAATATGCAGTCTGTTAGGTTCCCTTTGCGGGAATCATTCTCTAAATCTGGAGGACAGAGTGGTGCCTCCACACCAAAGCTTCAGTAAGGCAAAATCAGTGAGGTGTGAAATTGTTTACTGCCTTTCCCACTTTTAATAACCAACGACAATAATACATATAACCAACAGCCCGGGTCCGTGATGGATACACTGAAATGGCGCCGTTTGAGGGACTATCTCTCTTACTACAGTCCATTGCTTCTATGTCTTGCCACTAAAAAGACAGGGAGAGATACACAGAGCCTTCTCCACATGTTGCTATGGGATGGTAGACTGAAGTGCTGATGCTATCATGCCGTTTGGTATCTCATGGTATCCCTCATACAGTCACAACAAAGAAACCTCAGCCTCTAGAGACGACCCTGGCCTAGAATGAGGAGTGGAAACCTGATATCTGCAGGCTCTTACTCCATCGTTTCTAAACAGAGGAGAACAGGCAGAAAGACTCTTTAAAAGACCTCAGCCATGTTTGCGTTTACATCCGTGAAACACGGCCTGGCGTCTCTGGTTGATAAAAGCACAATTAATAAAAAAAGGGCCTCTTAACCTCCCTGCTCCTGAGAGGTCAGAGGGTTAGCGTACGACAGTGATTGGATTAGAGGCGAGGATAAGCAATTTGAAGGTCAATGGGATGACATAATCCTGCATGGCAGTCAACAGTTGAAGGAGCTCTGTGGTAACAGATGGGCCTCAGCGAGTCACACAAAGTCAGCAGCTCACTGCATCATACTGCAGCTCAGAGAGACAAAATAAACCCAAAGCACTCACCACCCACCTGAAAAGGGGCCATTCAAATTGCGCTCTGTAACAGAGAGGATGTGATCTTGCTGAGGCAGGAAACAAAAGAATCCAGACGAGAAAGGCCAGTGGAAATTCAGGCTCTTTTGAGTCTAGCGCTGTTCTGGAAGTATGGTTATTTTTTTAAATACTCGTCCTCAGTTGCCAAGGCAGAATGGAACAGACTCTGAAGGCATGTGCTCATGAGTGGGACAGACTGAAGGCATACAGAGTGGAAATATGGGATAAGCAGGTGCTTCAACATCTGCTCCTTGGCTTGCGGACACACTCTGGAAAGTTTGAAGACACAAAGTCTACTTACATCTCACTAATATCTAATCGTTCAAGTGTAGAGCTCATAACATCAACTGCACAAAAACTTTTATTAATATTCAAGTGATTCAACAAGAACTATTGATAATTCAGCGTATTTTCAAAGTAATCGTGGATAGAACTGATACAATTACTGAATTAATATTTATTAATCTAATATTTATTATAATTCATTTAATTGATTGAAATTTACGATCATGATGAATCGAGTTAGTGATAGCTTTCATCACCTTTGTGTGTGCATCACTGAAAGAGAAGAGACAATAATAAATGAATTTGACTTAATTGTATTCCACTGAAATGTAATTGTCCGAGGATTAATGAGTCTCGATCTCATGACATCAACTTCACAAAAAATGTATTCGATTAATATTCAAATGATTCAACGAGTACTATTGATAATTAGGGTTGACAAGAAGTTACTTTGTCGGTTCATTAATTATGCACATGCAATTTCTAACAGAAGACATTTAAGTTTCTTTTAGTGATGCGCACAGAGGTGATCTGGGTGATAAAAGCAATCACTAACTCGATTCATCACGAACGTAAATTTCAATCAATTAAATCTCCAAATAATAGATACTAATTCAGTATTTCATGATTCATGATTACTTTGAAAGTACACTGAATACAGAGGTGTGAACTATTAAGCCAGAACTGGAATAGAAACAATAAAACAAACACTACAACAACTCTGGTTAAGTTCATTTCTGTCTAAGAAAAGCCTAGAAGTTTCATTTTGGCCTGAAATTAATACATATATCTTACTTCAAAGCACTGTAATGGATTTTTTTTAACATTTCAAAATTCTAACTGATATCCATTTTCATACCTCTAAATTCATTCATTCTAAACGTGCGATCCAGTATAACAGGCTCGCTGATAGTAAACTGATAGCCCACAATCTGTCCTGTGCTATAAATGAAGCCTTTGAGTGGCACGGAACTCAAACCACAGAGCTGCACATGTCAGGGAGAGTGTTCGCATTTATTCATGGCATTTAGCAAATGCCATGATCCTGCCCACATGGCCACACAGAGGTGAGTGTTAGTGACAAAACATGAGCTCCGCCATTCGCCTTGGAGAGCCACCCAACAACCCCACTGCCAGCATGCTGTCGAGTCCCATCATCACTCAGAGCACACCTATCCAGCACACACTTTAGTCAGCGCCACAGAACAGCTAACACTCAAAGCAACACCTGCAGACGGAGCTGAAAACTTCGATTACAGCCCAAAAGCATCCCCAAGCTGTTTATGTTGAATAACGTTGCAATGGGAATGCACATTCTTTGTCAAAATGGCCACGGTCATCCCAAAAGTACCTCAGAAAGAGTTTGAATTAATGAGTATCTCAATAGTAGAACAAGCAATGTATGAAACAAAAGCAATGTGTGGGTGTTCACAAGAGCTAGGCTACAATCATCTGAGCTCTTTTCCCTCAGCCCCAGTCTCCTCCTCTTGAGCTCAGATCACTTTTATTTGCAGGCCCTTCTCAGACTATACAGTTTTGTTATGAGCTTTGCCCTCTTCTGAAACCTGTCTGAGTCTCTGGCCGGATGGTTTGCTTTGTTTCTCCTCCAGGTAATCCTCTGTAGCCTTTCTCATCTGTGCAATCAGACTCCCACTCTCCTCACTCTCCATCAGAAGGATCACGGAACCTGAACCTGGCTGATGCCATAAAAGTCAGAAGCTCTTGAGCGGGAAACCTTTATATTGCCTTTGTACCCAAAATTCCTCTTTTCTTGCACAAGGTGTAGCGGGCTTTAAATTTGTTCTTTTTCAACAGGCCTCAGCCGAGCACTTAATGCGCTGTTCTCGAGCCAGATCTCGTTAAACTTGCACTTCCCCTCATCCGACGAAAGTAACGTTAACAGAAACAATTTTAACTATTACTTCTAGAAGTAGCTATTATTTTAATGAGAGGAGACACCACGTTAGCCCACATAACACACACTGTCTGGAAACGCTCTGATAAATTCTGACCGGGCTGCACAGTTTAAATTACTGGCTATTGGTTCTACGTCTGTTACAGTTTGCAGTTTTGTTACAGGGTGATCGGCACATTTTTGTGCCCAAAAGCACATTTAAAAGCAAGACTTTAAGTTAATGTAACTTTTTAAATGCAACATTAAAGCTGCTTCCACCATGATCAATCAAGGTTTCTGATTCTGGTGATTGAATCCTTTTTTTAAGAAATTTTTTTTAATCCAGATTTTTGGATTTTAGGCCTTTTAAGGACCTGCGGAAACCCAGTATAGCGAAAAATCACAAAACCAACGTGTCCAACAAGTAAACAAAGCGTGTAAAAGATCAGGCTCTATGTAAGAATACACTACTCAGAAATGAATCTCATTGTGCTGAATGGTGTGATGCAAGCGACTGTGCTGTGATGTCAGCTGCTGCCCTAAGTCTCCCTTAATACATTCACAAAAGGAAAGCTTATATTTGTTGTATATTCTTACCAAATCCTTTACATCAGAGTATCACTACAGCAAAGTCCCTCCAATCATACTGTTAGTATTATCTCTTCCCAAGCAGCTCTCAGTCCCAAAGGAAGACTGTGACTCCAGCCGATGTAGGTCAAAAGGATTCTTCTCTTCAGTCCCAAGGGCCACAAGCTTTTTAAGCTCATACTGTTATCATTATTCATAGAAAGTGACTTCATTTCATTCAGTCTTTTTGACGTTTAATGGAATGTCTGAGGATCATTTTCAATTTGAACACACAGAATTTCAAAAAAGAACCTGGTACCAGTTGAAGACAGCATCTGCTGCTCTGAGTTCCTCTACTGGTCCCAAGCTTTGCTTATCAATGCACTTGCGTACGAATGTGGAAAAACAAAAATTCACAAGAGACCAGCGGTCCTGCTGTAAAAATGATGATAAACACCAACGGAAAGTAGGTCAGCGACCAAACAGGGGTACAAAAGAAAACCCGAGTTATTTGTCAAAAAGGGAGCAATTTTCTAACTTTATAATGCATGACATAAAAATGTAATGACATTTCAGCTGGTGGTTCTCATCCAGCAAGTGCACAAGGATTTATTCATGCCCTCAAGAATAAAGTAGGCTATGTAAACAATCCTGCCTGGGTAGCATCTAATATCTGCAGGGATTTATATTCAGTGTGACACCATGTACTTTAAGGAGCGGATCAATGGTGATCTGAGTTATTTACTGCTATGAGCCGACCCCTCTGATCGAAGGACTCATCTGTGCATGCATCAATAAACCAGGAGTCACTCAAAGGGACCTTGAGCTGTCACATTCTTTCGAGGAGATTATATCCTCCTGCCTATCTAAAAGAAATCCCTCCAATTCACAGAAGAGGCCAAATTCATTGCAAGGTCACTTCAAACAGGCCCACATCCTACATTTTTCTATATATTTCATTTTCACCCCGAGGTCTTCCATCCTTTGTGTAGATTTGTCAATTAATTATTACATGATGTTCCACCTTCTCTTCATCCCTTATCGCCCTTTAAGACTGACAGGTGTACATGACATCTGTTCTTATCATGCTCCCTGTAGTGTGACTCATTCAAGAAGCAGTCCAGATGGATATACTTCCTTTTATGCAGTAGGTTTCTAAGGGAAATGCATGAAAATGAGTTGGTTCAATGGGTTCTTTGGCTATTTTGTTTCCATATATGAAGTGAGGCTGCGCACATTATGTTTTGAAACTTTGAAAGCATGGTTGCATATTTTATCAATCTTTTTACATTCTCATCACAGCACTATTACAGGACACCAATCAACAAAAACAGATCCTGAAAAAAATGTACATGGAATCAGCATTCCCCAGGTAGTTAAAAAAAACGGCAAATTAAAACCTGGGCGTGGTATTTGGGCATGGTTACACAATCGTGGGCATAATCAGCTTTATTATCACAGCATATTATCGGGACGCTGGTGGCCTAGTGATTAGGGAGTAGCCCCTGTGCTCAAGAAGTTTGGGTTTGAATCCCAGGGCTGCTAGTGGCACCACTGAGGGTACCGTACCCACACACACTGTGTCTCGGAAACCGCTTTTGGTGGAACACCCCCGCTTCACTTGGCGAATGGGTTAAATGCAGGGAAATTGCACACTATTCACACTGTGTGCTGTGGTGTGTTCACATGTGACTATAAGGAGACTATAAGACTTAATTCAAGCTCTTACTTGCTTGTGTTCGCAATGTTCTTGCATTGTATCAGTGATTAGCTTCTATTTATACAACCACACATGGATTATTTTTACAAATATGACACTGATGTGTGTAAAAATCCAAGAGCGCCAAGCCCTATACACTCATATGTGTTGGGACAGCTGTCCACCAGCCAAACCAATATCAGCTCAAAAGAGGTCAGAGACTGACCAATGATGAATGGTTGAGGGCCAAGTCCCGCTTAAAGATGCCCTGAAATCTGTTTACACCTGTATAGCAGATCTACAGTGTGGAGTCTGGGAGGGTAAGGTAGGTGTTTCTAATCAAGCTAACTGCTGCTGACTGCCACCTGTGGAATAATCCTACTTATTGTGCAGTCATTCTGGATGGGGTACATTGCGTCTACACTATACCTACCATAGCATGCATAACTTGCACTATGTTGAAGGTTAACATGTGTTGCACCATGGTCCATGGTCTCATCACACCATGTATGTGTTCACAGCAACTGATGATCTTAAATGTATATTAATGTATCTGATTAGTAAATAGTTCAAAACAAAACATGTTAAATATAAAATCAGCAGAACTGACAGTCCCTACAAAACTGACACTTTCTCAACGCAGCTTCTAGGCAAATGTGCCCATTCTGTAAGATGTACCAAATCACAGAGAGCATAATGAAGGAGTCCTGGCATTTACCTGTAATTATTATAATCACAATATCAGATAAGAGGAACAAAATAACTCACTTAGTTTTCAGTCATATTCAGGAATTCTCTAGTATTACGCTAAGGGGTGAGAAGGGAAAGTGGAGAACTGTAAAGCGCATGAACACTAAATGAGGTGAATTAAGCTAATGAAGCGTGAAGGGCATCTAAAAATATCGTCTTTAATTGTAACAAACACTGGGTAACGTTAAAGGCTCTTCCGTGGCGGATGCGGTAAAATGGCTACGCTATGACAAGTGTACAGCCAGCTGTTGCTTTTTCTCCTAACCTTCAGTCATAAGGGCACATCAGCAGAGCCGGCACGGCAAGACACCAAATAATTGCCACTTTTTCTCCTTATTCCTGTCATAAAAAGTCAAATAAAAGGGCTGTCCTGATTCCTCCAGACATCCTCATGCATAGGTGTTAGTTTTATAGAACAGGTGCTTCATAGTAATCATGCCCCGCGTCGGACGAGGGACTTTCAGGAGTAAGAACCGCAGGAAGGAAGGGGTTAAGGCCGCTGCCTCACTGTGTGTTGGAGCTCCAGATGCCTGGGGCCTCGGAGGATGTGTAAAATGAAGCCCAGATGTGCCTGTAGAGTAGACTGCATTATGGAGGAACGAGTTAAAAAGCTGCAGGAATTTCAAAGCAACTGTATTGAGCCCCGTGTCCTCTTGTACCTACTGTATCACACAGTGCCAAAAAGGACTCACAACACCACCCACGTCTCTACCTCAGTCCCGCCACACGCTCACACTCTAAAGACTGGCTTTTGGGTGACAGTGGAGAGGCGGCTGCTTAACGAGAAAACTCTTCCCAAAGAAAAAAATATCACTATTCCACTGAGATGCACTGTAAAGAATGCATAAGAGATACTGAGACTGTCTCCAAAACATCTGGCCATAGCTGAGTTCTCACAAGGAGAGAAATCTATTATGAAAGATCCTGTGACATCCCGGGACCACGGAATAAACTATTACCGCAAATGTATTCAGTCTCTCCTGAAGGAAATTGCTGTCAATTAGGGTTTGGCAACATAAGAATTGTATATATACAGTATATATACATGCACATACATTCATATATGACTATATGAAATATTACCCACTCCTTATTGTCTCAATGATAAAAACTTGCCCTCCAAAATCATTATTTCTCATAAAAACAGGCCACTTTGCAGCTCTTGGTTTTGAAACATAATTTGTATTTTTCCGAGCCAAACCAATCCAAGCAGTATGTAATTACAGCTCTTTTGAATCGAAAAAGAAAACTGAACATTTGTATTGTTGCAGACTGGTGTGATGATGAACAGGACCTGAATCACCACTGAAAGCAGCAAAGCTCTCATGCATCCAACATTACCTGCATCTCAACACTCTTCTAAGAATACCGACAATTCCTCTGATATAAAACTGTGGACTATTAGAACCAGCCCTCCGTCATCCAGAGAATTCACGAGCAGTCCATGAACTTGTGCTGAACTGTGTCATGACTGAAGCTCACAGACAGGCTGATAGGTGTCTTTATGAAGCTGCAGGCCAAGCTGATTGTCCACCATAACGAAGGAAATTGTTATTTTTCTCTTAGAAGTCACAACACAAAGAAAGGCTGAAGATGGCTTCTAGCAAAAACAAACCCACGTATGTGACTAATAGGCCCAGCCACACAGCTGACAGTCACATCGTCCATCGAAAATTAGTTTGTAAGCTCTTATCCGGGACATAAATACTGAGATATTTGCACGAAAAATGTTTTTTTTTAATCCAGTAAATTCCTCTGGAGACTCTCAGGCCTCCCTGCTTGCCCCGGCTTCAGCTTTTAGTCGATCCTGAGACATTTATTTGGAATACAGATTTAAACAGCTTTAAAACAGGTAAATATGGCTTTAAGGTACAGGGCAGAAAAAAACAATGTCCTGACTATGAATGGTCTGTTCTTTATTGGATCAAACTGGTGTAAGGCCAGCATGGAGCAACTAATAAATTAGGTTTGTTTAATGTTTTAATTGAGCCGTTTGGGACAGGGACCGGTTCATGGATCAGGGTGAGTTAAAGTCTGTTCTGTCAGATACACAGCCAAGTGTCTAATGCAAATATGTAACAAATGTGTGGCAACTATGTAATGAATGAGTAGCAGATGTGTAACGACTATGTAACAAATGTGTAATAAATGTTTAGTGTTTTATGAATGAGATGTAAACAAACAAAAATCTCACAAAACAAAATAATCAACGCATTTACGATTATCAGAATGAGGCTTGTGATGATGGGTTGGTGACTTGGTGGAAAAAGTCAATTTTCTGCTATATAATGTTGGCCTCTTTTATTGAGCTAACATTAGCTAGCCTACAGCACTGAATGTGGGAGGAGAAATTTGTCAGCTGGTTTAAGTGGTGCTATTTTTATTTAGTCAATAATAAGAAGGAAAAAAACCTTTCGTCTGAGAAAACGTGAGGTCTTTGAATGGCTCATTCAAGGTCAACAGAGAGAGAAGAAGTCCCTGCCTTTTACTGACAACAAAGAAATGCAGAGAGATAGAGAGAGACGGCTTCGCGTCCGTTTTATTCCATGCAACGAAATTGCCACCATTCCAGAGCCTCGACTAGGCGAGGAATAATTCTCCTTCAACATCTGGTTGTGCTGGTACGGTGGGTGGGAAGGTGGGATCGTGGGTGAAGGAGGGCGGGAGAGGGAAAGGGGGACAGTCAGTCTTGTCCACGACCCCGTTCGGCTCAAAACAGACTCCCAAAAAAAACACAAGCACTCGATCATGAGGGTCTTACCTTCTGACAGCTCCAGTTCCAGCTCAGCCAACCGGGCTCGGACCTCTATAGGAAGGGGCAGCGCATCGCGGTCCGCCATTGTCCGTTTCGCGCAAAAAAAGAGGATAAAATCACTCTCTTTCTCTTCCTTTCTTTCTCAGGCGAGTGTGTCGTCCTCAGCCGTGCATAAGGGCTTCGGGAGATGGAGGGATAGACAGACTGATAAAGGAGTGTGGAAACGCAGGAGGAGGCTCTCTCAGCGAAGCCCAGCCATGTCCGAGGGGCTCCACGTTGGATTGGGCGGTGTGGAGAGAGAGGCGCAGTGTGCCTGTGTATGTGTATGTGTGTGTGTGTGTGTGCGTGTGTCGGTGGTCGCACGGCAGCGTCCGCAGCTACCTCTACCCGTCTCTCTCTCTCTCTCTCTCTCTCTCTCTCTCTCTCACTCTCATGACGCAAGGGGTGTGCTGTTTCACCGGTGGCCACAAGAGGGCGACAAAATCTGAAGGAAGGACCGATACCACCATTTTTTTTTTCTGGACGATCCGATACACAAATACACCAAATACACAAAAGCATTGGGACACATCTCTTAATTATTGAATTCAGGCTGTCCCATTACTTCCAATGAAGGGCTAAACTTAATGCTTCAGCATGCCAAGACATTTTGAACAGCCTCGTGGTTTAGGGAAGAACCTTTTCTATTCCAGCACGACTGTGCCCCAGTGCACAAAGCATAAAGTGGCCCCATATAGAACACACCACACCATGCAGTATGAACAGTGTGAAATTCTTTTTGCATTAAACCCATTCACCAAGTGAAGCAGTGGGCAGCCAGTGACGCAGCGCCCGGGGAGAAGTGTGTGGGGACTGTACCTTACTCTAGGGTGTCTCGGTGGTGCCAATTGTCCTGGGATTCAAACCCACAATCGCAGGGCAACTCCCTAACCACCAGGCCACAAGCTACCCCATAAAGACATGGCTGGAGGAGTTGGGTGTGGATGAACTTGACTGGCCGCAGTCAGAGCCCTGATCTCAACCCCATCCAACACCTTTGGGATGAACTGGAACGGAGATTGTGATCCAGACCTTTTCGTCCAACATCAGTGTCTGACCTCATAAATGCTCAACAGAATGAATGAATGGACATAAATTCACAGAGAAACTCCAAAACCTTGTGGAAAGCCTTCCAAAAAGAGTGGAATCTGTTACAGCTGCAAAGGGGGGGGGGGGGGCAACTCCATATTAAAGTCTATGGATTTGAATGTGAGGTCATTGAAGTGTCTTTTGCTGTAATGATCAGGCGTCCCAATACTTTTCTCCACATGGTGGATCACACCCCGATACCATAAAATTACATGGGGGGCACGACTGTGATATTCACCTTCGCTTTGGTATTAAATAAACTAATTACTCAGAGAGTAAATTTGAGTTTAGTGCTTAAGGGAAACATTATTAAAAATTGACATTATTGATATTAAAAACCCAAATAATAATGAAGGGTTTTTTTGTATGAAGTAACCAAACAAATTTTTACCACTGAACTGACCCTCATCCTGGAGTTCCACATTTGTAAAAAGGGCTTAAGTTTGACTGTAGAAATACTAGTGAAGATCCCTTTTGGATCAGCATTATTGTAAGATATCCTATATTCTGGTTCAGAGCAATTGGCTACATGTAATTGGTTACATTACAATCTGTGTACAGGGCATAATTTTAGATGATAAAAAAACTTAAATAGAAGTTAAAATATAGCTACATGTAGATATAACCCTGAAAAGAAATTCAACAAAAGCTATCTAGAAATTCTGGCAAAATCAAACCACGTCATGTTTAACAGAATCTAAAAACATATACAAATACAGAAGACTCAAAACGCGCATATCCATCATTGAGCTATGTATGAAAACGTCCAGTGGTGGTGCATTTTATATTTTCACGCTGCTTTGTACTTTCAGAGCTACTTCCAGTTGTTCATACTGGACTCAGGCCAAGGTTCAGATGCACTGCAGTTTAAACTGCTCTGTCAGACTCCTTCACATACAGGGGGTCATAAACAACCAGGAAAATAATCCTCTTATGGCAGCTACACCAAAATGCATGTGTGCATTACTATAATAGAAAAATACCCATTAAATAATCTTAGATAGGTGTTACAGTTGCAGTATTTAAGTATAGGCGGGTTAAGTAAAAGTCTAAAATCATACTGAAGTGGGTTATTTCACCAATATTCAGTACAGACGAACATACAAATGCCACACAGAGACGCAGGCTCCAAGTTCAGAATGATAATAAATGCAAAAATGCCTTATAATAAAAATATTAACAAAATTTTGTGCCAAAGCAAGACTAAAGGTGCAACACAAGACCATAAACTAGCTAATATTCAGTAGTGTGAGATTAGCGCCTACTCTAAATAAAATTTGACATATATATACATATATATACACATATATATACATATACATACATATATACATATATATATATGTGTGTGTGTATGTATATGTATATATATATATATATTACATATATATGTCCAATGTTCCTGCATATTATTAGGACAGCATTATTATCCAGTATAGTGTCTATATTTAAAAAAAAAAAAACAAACACCTGAATCGGGCAATTTTACAGTCCTCTCAACTTTCATGGCCCTTTACTTTGCAGTCGCAGTGTCCACTCTACAATAAAATTATATTCAAGGTACGCCACCTTGTGGTGATGCTTCATACCAGAAAAGTTAGGTCAAACTAATAAAGCACTCCATTATTTTTTGTTCTTTTGCAGAACTGTAACTTGACAAAACATCACCAACTAACGGGTATCCAATTTCTCATTGACATTTATTTTTAATACACCTTGCTCTTAACCAATTTAAGGGTATGTTTTATGTTTTCCAATTATTTACATCTGTACAGTGAAAGCACATATTTCCAAGTGCACACATTACAGTTTTGACCATAAGCCTATACAAAAAAGAAAAAAAGAGAAAAACAAAAAATCCCATTTCAACCCCAACAGTATTGTGCTACACAAATGCAGTGACCGAGTTTGTGAGAACAACCCCTACCACATCATCCACTTTTCATCTACACTTTTGGGAACTGATAAACAAACTTCAATCTCTCTTCTAAAAAGTTAAGGCAGAGACATTTTTCAAGTTTAAATAAAATTCAAGTTTTCAAACGCTGTTAATTTATAATGGTGGTTCTTTTTTTTTTTTGTACATCTTAAAACTTTTCTGCAATCAAACCTTCATCACTCATGTGTAATTGATGAAAATATTACATGTTAGCTTGCATTCCGAGTGTCAAAATTTAGGGGGAAAGAGATATAGGGAACATACTGGAACAAAGGGGATCTCATAAATGACGAGACAAACTCAAAGCGTTCTACGTGCTCTTCATACTGCAGGAAGACACAAAGAAAGCATTAGGGGACTCTGCCAGAAAAAAAAAGAAAAAAAAACAAATACAGAAGTGAAATGAACAAGTTACCAATTACCCAGGGGAGAAAAAGGGGGGGGGGGAGACAAGCTTCAGAAAGAGACACAACAAACACGTCACTGGTTCATGAGTGCAGAAGGCTCATCTCAACAAAAGCAGAATATATATGCACACCTTCATATCCCTGTCAGTAAATCTGATGATATGGAAAGTCCAGGTGACAGGATAGACATATTCCCCCATTCCCTCCGCCTACTGAGATTATAGAACAGCACCAAATTAACCAAGTGACAAACCATAGCACCACGCTAGCGTAAAACAACTCTGAGAAGCCAATTACGAAGCTGTACTGTATTAGACAAACACAAACTAGGCACGTTATCACACCCCCACCCTCACACCCTGAGGACTTTAATCAGTTTGCAGTTCTTCCAAAAGTTGATCAGACAATGTGCATCATATTTAATTGCGAGTGCTAAACTGGAACCGCTTCTTCGCCTTTTGGATCTTATGAATGTAAATTATGCAGACATGGGAAATTCCTACTCAGATACACATGGGCTCAGATTTTTGTCAAGCAATGTGGGTCTGGGGGGAAATCTTTTAAAAAGAAGTGTTAAAAAAAATAGACACAAGAAAGAAAATGAAAGGGGAAAAAAGGCATACATAAAAAAAGGCATGCACACAAGACAAGGTAATAGTTACACCAGCTACTTTGTCATATCAGTACAATTGCTTTTAAAAAAAAAAAAAGGTTAATGTGCTGGTTTTAAAAATGAAAAATCAGAGCTCAAAATTATACTCCAGTGCCGACGCATTAATACATAAAAACTGAAGACAAATTGGACTTGTGGAGCTTCTCGATCTTGCAGGCGTAACAGCTACAGCTGCTCAGCCTTTGGTAGAAAAGCCCAACAGAATCATACCCAGTGCAGTCAGTCCCGGTACACTGGTGGTTAGAGAAAAAAAAAATCATACATGTTGATTTAAAAAAAATTAGAAAAGGAAAAAAAAAAAAAAAAGGCTTCGAGATCAGCACTATTTCAAAGTCAGTATGTCCTACTACCAGCACTACTTTAACAACAAAAATCGAGAGCTCTGGGGGGAAAAAAATCTAGTTCCAAAATGAAAGACAATCTCAACAACAGGGCCAGTTGTTCTTGAAAAATACTCTTGTTAAAGAAAAGAGAACAGAACAAAAACAGAAAAAGTCCATATAGAACCCTTATGCACCCACAAGTGCTTACATCTGCAGGCCCTGATTCCAGTGACAGTTGTCAATATGTGCATTTACAGTAGGGCTGAAAGGCCTTGTCTAGAAGCCCCAACCCACTGAGCATTTACTCCTCAGTCCAAGCAGCAAGTCCCTGCTGATCCCTCAGGATTGAGATGAGGAAGCTGATGTTTCGCCAGTACCCTGATGAGACTTCCAGGCGTCTCGGACGCGAGGTGTCGCCGGTTTGGCCGAGGAAAGCCGTGGTTCTCTGCATCTCTGCTCTACAGAGTCAAGGGAGTTGGCGTCTTCCCCAGAAGAACTGGTCAGCTTGGGCTCAGTTGGAGGTTGCTGTGTCGGTGCCTCTCTTATCCTCTGGCAGATCTCTGCATAGCTTGGCTTTCGGGGCTCCTGGGGGAATTACATTCACATTAGTTTTGAGAGCTCTGCATGCTTTGAAATTAAAAGAATGTACTGTGAAATAAACAGAATTGATTATACTGAAAGTATAAACTGTTCTGTTTATCAGGGGCAGTATGAATTGCTTGTACACACCGCAGTTGAATTGTTAAGCTGGACTGGTGGACTTTTAGAAATGTGCTGTGTTGAAGGTCTCTCTGCAGGTGGAGTCACCTCCTTGGACTTGTCCTCTTGCGTCTTCATCAGACTACAGTTTTAAACAAGACAATGACACATGAATGTTCAATTCATTTTTAACAGTAAGGTTAGGGAGCAATAAAGATGAATATCAAAACAAGACAAAGAACTTCATTCATGTGTCATCACTGTGCGCACACAAACACACACTTCCCCCACTTGTCCAAGATGTGGATGTTCAACCATATGTCTGACATCCAAATTTTGAGATCTGAATGACTATTGACTTATAGCAGTATCTTCCTCCTAGCTCTAGTGCTACAAAAAAGTAAACTATTCTTTTTAATGGTGTAAATGCTGTAACACCACATGGCTGGTTCATAAACTATGACAGAATTTATGGTTTTTGCATCTGAGGCACACATCTGAAACAAAAAGCAGGAGTCAGTAACTTCCAATATGTTTGAAAATGTCACATTTGCATCCAATTTGCCCCATTATCATCCCATTGTTGGTTACTGCCAGTTTCCACCTGCTACCTAAATCTTCATTTCACATGGCATTAAACTATCCAAGTGTGTAAAGACAGTGCAAGACAATGCATATTTTCAAACTGATGTTTACACAACATGACCGGGACACTCCTGCACTCAGATATCTTATGCTGACTTAAGTAGATGATACCACTGCTGTAGGTGGACAGGAGGGATGATCTGACTGTGTCCTAATAAACTCTGGGGATTGTATTAGGGCACATTTCATATTTTCAAATATAATTAGTTTAATATTGACATTTATTAAAAAACAAATAAACAGAAAAAGGCCCATTCCATTGAGGGGAAAATCTAAACCAATAAATAAAAAAATCCAAACAAAGTGGTAAGCAACCATCATATATAGTTTTCAAAAGACATTTTACAAAAGATTAGTGGTTATCTATTGTTAACAACGCAATAGAAACAAATATACCATCTCTTGTGGGTTGGAGAGGATGGGCTTTGCTGCTCCGCTGGAGGTGGAGCGGTGGGAGCAATAACAGTCGGCGCTGATTCTTTGGGGATTCCTGAAGTCACACGGGTGGTAACTGCATCCTTATTTAGGGTCTATCAAGAGACAGAAGATCTCTGTAAAATTCCTGTGGCAGTGGGTGCATAAACACACAACAGCTGGAGAAGTACAGAGACCAGTAGGTACTCAAATACAAGCAGAAAAACAGAAGCAGTTACAGACTGATAAAGGTTGCCTGAAACTCATGTTATCCTATAAAAGCTGTAATAAACAACATACTTTCAGTTGAGGACCAACAGTTATCCATAAACCTTCAGGAGTCATCAAGGTGGTTAACAATAATGCTAAGAATAAATACTCAAATTTAGATTAAAAAGGGAGATAAATACAGGTCATAAAAAAATAAAAAAAAACATGTTCTAAAAATTACATTTTGATATGTATCTGACAATTTATTTTTCATACTCAGGCTTGTTCAAAATGAGCCTTTGCTGATGTATGAATGAAGCTATGCTTTCAGATTTACTCGTTTACATAATAATAATAGTTATGTTTTGCACTGCAAAAAAAAAACTCACATTACTAGATTTAGCCATGGTCAGGCCCACACTTCTTGTTTGGTCTAGTACATGGTCTACATGGTATTTGTGCGTGATTTCACCGCATTGTCACTTCGACAGCAATTGAGCACTAAGCAGTGCTGGGAAACTTTTTTTTTTAATCTTAAGTATGCTACTTGTTTTTTATGGAGCTGTTGCAGCTTGCTCCTCATTTTGAAAGATTGCTCTGCATTGAGCAATCAGGAATATGTGCATTCATGTCTTCATCATGAGAACATTTTTCACAAATGCTTTACTGCATACATTTGATAAATAGTTTATCATGCACAGTATGCATTATGGGACCAATAATAACTAACATTACTATCAAACAGTTCTTGACTGACTGGAGAAAAGAGGAAGGAACAGGTAACCTTGTCCTTTGCCACCCCGGTGACTATGTCAGACAGTCGGTTCTCCAAGTTGTTTTCAGTCTTCACTTCAGGTTTCAGGTTGCCTGCTGCTCCAGGCAAGGGAGGAAAGCTGGACAAACCCAACTCGAAGCTTGGGGAGGGGGCACGCTCTTGGGCTGGAGGGGGTGACTGCGTGGAGGTTCTCTGTAAAGAGTAATAAATGTGAGGCTCACTGTTTTTTGTAACTACTTGCCCAAATTGTCTTCCATTAAAGCTCGACTACTTACTGTAAACTTTTCATCTCTCCTCTTCTTGAAGCCACAGCCATTTCTCCTTAGAAGTAAAAAAAAAAAAGTGTTTCTGGTATTGCTACAGAACAGATAAAGCTGCTGTCCTTTCATTTGGGTATTTTAATCACATATTATAAACCATATGACACCACCAGGTCCCTGAGAATGGTGAAGTAGACCTTCATCTACCTAAGCCAGAATATGGAAAGTTCCCTGTACAAAAGGTGGGATTTCAAACAGACAGGGAAAGATTTACATTCATGGCATCTGGCAGACGCTCTGACAGAAATCACAACAGCTTACAGTTTATTCAAATTATGAGCCATGTTGCACATAATTGAAATGACATGGCTCCAAATGCAATTCCAAACTACTGGAAACATCTTGTACAACGCACACAAAAAGGCTAAACATTATTTTCAGCTTCATATAAACTTGAGTCTCACACACTATAAACGTACAAAACTATATATTTGTATATCTGATATGATATAAAATATGATATTTTAAAACCAATTGCAGTGTTGGTCATTTATATAGATTTTACTTTTAATGTTGATACTGATTCCAAAACATTATTATTACCGTCCTCTGCCCATGACAGGCGAGTAGTCTGCCCCATTCATCTCCATTCGTCCACTACCGACCTGGTCCCTGCGAGGATAACTGGGCGCACTAGGTAGGCGAGGTCGGCTGCCCAGTTGGTGGGACTGTACCGTGCGCGTGCCATTGGGGATACGCTCTGAGGACAGATTTGTAAAAGTGCCGGGATTTTCCAATAAAGCTGTTCCACGCTCCACAGTAGGGACAGTGGGCCGAACATGGCTTTTATTGTGACTCCTAAGACAACAAAAATACCACTATGATTAACAAAGCCAAACTGCTGAAAGATATTTAGCGTTTATTCATGAAACAAAAAGCAACATGCCTGTTTCTTGGTTGGTAATGTCTGACAGTCAAAGGTGCAGTGGCTGATTTAAAAGTAGGAGATCCAGCAAAACCATTGATGAATCCCGGATTAGGGAACGGAGAAACCTAATAAAAATTCAAAGATGACTAAATTTAGTTCAGTTTATTTCATAAAGATTAAAAGCACATTTCAAGATCAAATATAGGACTCACTAAAGGATCCAAGTAGCTCTGTGTAGTCGACCAGCCTTGAGGGGTTACCAGCCTGTAGATTGGGGGGAATTGTTGCTGTGCACCGTACACTGGCGGCATATAGAAAGAGGTATAGCGCTGTTGGATGTTTGAGGACATGTCTACAGGCCTGTATCCATTCTTTGGCACAAAAGTGTTGACAGCAATGGCCTTGGCCTTTATCCTCGCCTAAAATCCAGAATGCAAAAACATAAGTGGGTGCTTTAACACAATATCAAAAAACAAAACACTTGCTAACATGATTAAATCACTTTAGTTTACCTTTATGGGCTTCCCTTGAAAAGTCTTTACTTCCTCTCTGAGATACTGATATGCCTGGGGGGGACAATTAGCAACAGTTGCATTAAGGCTATAATAATGAGCAATCAAGCAAAGGGAAAAAAGGGTAAAACTTTACCAGTTGTGCATCTGCTTCCGACTGAAATGTGATGAACCAGTTATCGTTATAGGCAAACTCACAATTGACAAATTTGGGTAATTTTTCACTTTTGAAGAGCGATTCGACTTCCTTCAAAAAAGACGAAAAAAACAAAAAACAATTACACAAAGTTCATTGTACATTATTTTTCACATGAAAGATCCAACCGGTAGAAAATTTACTTCAACAGGTGTGGCTTCCGGGACCTCTCTGAGGATAACGATGCATCGATTCTGGTTTGGTCGCACTTTCTCACCACATTTGTCCACTTGTACAAGAGGAAGCGCTGTAAATATTTTAAAACGTTGAGAGAATCAAATCACACTAGTATGAACTACAAAGAGGGTTTATTTTATGTTGATTGAATTACTTACTCTTTAAAATATCTGCAATTAGATCCACATCTGTGCTCAGTTTCTTGATCTGATCAAGATTTGCCACGGTCACAATTGGCACATACTGGTCACTGTCCATTTGAGAAATGAGGTACATATCGTTGGCAAGATTCTCCCTGTGACAAAAAAAAAGGCCCAAATAAACATTAACATAAAAAAATGCTCTGTACAATACACACAAACATCTATACATACACACGTGAATGTGTGTGTATGTATAATGTGCATCCACATAAATTGAAGTTTTACATTTTGAGCTTATAGTGGGAACAATGTAGTTTCCTGTAGAACGTAAAAAAAAATGAAAGCTACCACATACCGAGCCTCAATCACATTCACTACCTTTTCCAAATATACAGTAAATGTTCAAGAGCACCCGCAAATAGTGAAAAACCGTGTTGATGTGAAGTGGTTAAAAATGTCGACAAATGCCTATTTTAAAGCCTAAACATATTCCGCAAATATCCTCCCAAAACCCTTGCATTTTATTTTAAACTCACTACCCTTAAAGAAAATGTAAATGTAAACTCGTATTCATACCGTACAGTTTACACTGAACTCCTGCTGAATTTAAGTACCTGTATAGTACTGTAACTAATGCACACGCATTTTCTTTGGTATAAGCAGGTAAATACAGTAATTTAAGTTACAGTAATAAAATACAGGGCTTTAAGAAGAACAAAACTAAAAACACAAATACACTCAAGACATTCCACAGGGGAAATTCTAGACTGCAGCATCACAGGGCGGCAGCCAATCAGCAGCAAGGAGAAATAAATAACTACTTTCAAACCTCCTGCCTCCGAGTACAGATGACTGTGATGTCCGGGCCTCTTGAGACACATTCCCTCGTCCTCATGCCGGTTGTTTATATTTTGGCCAGCTCTGAGCAGCGGCCACGCTCAAACAAACAACTCAGCATGAGGACGAGGGGGCGTGGCAAACGAGGCTCGGACGTCACAGTCAGAAGCGGGAGGTTTGAAAATCTGCAATGGACCAAACTGTGAATTTTGATCTGCGTTTAAGCGGGAGGTTACTGAATTTTGAAGGTTAATTTTGTTTCTGCAATTAGATGAAAAATCAGAAGTCACTGTGCTGCAATTCATTCCACAGCCAAAGTTTTAAAAACACACCAAGCCTTGATTTCACAGACAGTTCCACTGGCAGGAACAGCCTAAAACAAATAAATTACTACAACACCAGACTCATTTGTACTGGATAAGTGTGAAGACATTACCGAGAGAGGCAAAACTCTAGCGTAGCCTTCAGCTGTTCTCGAAGGTCTTCAAGCTGCCTGGAGGAGTCTGAGCAATCACTTTCTGTTCAAATGGAAAACAAGGGTTTTAACAGACTTCATATCAATTTCAAACAGAAAGATTTATTTTAGTCTGTTTGACTAAATTCAAACAATTACTGTACCGTTCATATTGGTCTCTTCTTGCAACCCAGGGGTCAACTGATTAACCGTGCTTTCCATGTCCACTGGTTCTGGTGGCACAGCAGACGGCAGCTCTACTGAGAGGGATACCTGTTCTTCATTCCATTTCCCTTTGTCATTGCTGGGGACATAACCTAGAATAAAAAATTTGTTATTTTCTCATTTATATCACAGAAAAAAATTGACTGAAAATCTGAGTTGTAACTGATGAAATCTTAAGAAAAAAGAAATTGCATATGCTATACACAAATCTGCATCTATTTAGCTATTAATGCATTCACTAAAGCAAGTTAATGTTAAGGGGAATGGTGGCTCACGCCAATTAAGATCAATCAAATTCACTTACTATGTTTTTACAGCAACGCATTCAGGACACTCAATGCTCTGCGTGTACAATTATTCTGAACGTTTACCTCCTGAGACAGCATTTGTTGGGTCACTGGCATCTTCTACCCATGGCTGGAGACTGTGTGTGTATGTCGATCCAGAAGCTTCCAGATTAGGGATATAACTGGCCCATGCCTTTGCATTTGGATTAAGATCAGAAACCTTGGCAGACCCCTATGGCATAATAAAATTTAATGTAACGTATGGGGCCTAAAGCAACAATAAAAACACTCCAATTCAATGACTGAATGCAGTGAATGGACACCACATTCTACAGACTAGACTACCCATCAAACACACCATCAAAGTACACTTACAAGCTCACTGTAAGGATTTTGCCAGTTCCATACAAAGGAGCCATTTGAATTTAACAGGCTGTGAGGGTAGGTGGTTGGGAAGGCTTGGGGATCCTCCAGGATGACACTGAAATCAGTTTCATTGTCCTGTTGTGCACATCCTTCCTTAATTTCTTCCTCCGAATGACAAGTGAGCCATGCTGACTCCAAGGCATACCCTTGTATTTGTTTATCAATGAACAGTGCTTCAGGCTCTCCAGACCATGTAGAGAGATAAAGCATAGAATTCCCATCCTCGTTCACTTCCGACTTGCCAAGAAAGTCAGAAACCATGTTTAACACACTTTGGTCTCCTTCTGAATCATGTGTGTAAGTCCTATTTATGATGTCAATCTGTTCAGGGACAGTGGCTTTCCCCACACTGCGAAAATGAATCTCATATGAGGGAGTGCTGGCATGAATATCAACCTGGTCAGGTTCAATAGGTAGAGGAATAGCTTTGTTTAGGCATTTGGTTTCATCTTCACTATTGGCAACTGCACTGAACGTGGACAGACACATTTCAGAATCCTGGAGGCCACAACTGGCATGACCGCATGATTCAAGTTGGTATCCCTGAAGCCTGCTTAATGCAAATGCACTGGTGCAGTCATGCACTTGTAAGGCATATGATGGTTCTCCAATTTCAAACAGTGGTCTTATGTTGTTCACAAGAGGAATGCTGTAGTCAACAACTGCCCCTTCCTCTTCAGTGCCAATCATGCACATGCCTTTTGGACCTACAGGCTTTGATTCTGATTCTTGATTGGACCCATCTGAAGTGCTTTGCATAACATTGGCAGCCTGCCCCAAGAGAAGGCTGGAGGGAATGCAAGCACTCTCACTCACCATACTGTTTTTAGACAATGTGGCACTGTCAGAAGTCTCAGACGACTCAATCTGAGAAGGCAAAGCTGTAGGAAGGCTATACTGGATATTTATGTTTGCAAGTTCCTTTTTATCTCCTGAACACACAGTGATGTCTTGGCCATTAACAATACTGTCATCAGCAAGACTAAAATAATGGTGAGGCTCTTCTACGTCTATGGTTTGCTGCAGTTCCACTTCACTATCTGTTTCAACACAAACCCTGCTTAAAGAAATTTGACCCAGTCCTTTCTGCTCGTCTCTACTAAAACATTGAGAGACAACTGGAATGTACTCATTCTCTTTTAGGTCACGTTTCTCTTCTCCCTTGGTGTGAATGAATTCCTGGGTTGAAATGGGTAATATGGTCTCCTTTTGTTGCTCATCACAAACTGCAAGATGTCCTAGGATCCCATTATTCCCATCATTAGGAGTTGAAACAACTGCAGTAACAAGAGCACAGCCTGGCAGTGGTTGCTCTGTCTGCACACTTTTCGTTGAGGTATATGGGATATCAGTGAAATCCTTCAATGAACTTGGAGTAGGATCATCACCATCGTCACCGTGAGAGTTTATTTTTGTGACAGAAGGTGGTAGAAATGGTTTATGAATGGCTGTGTTTTCGATCATTTCTACATGCTCGCTCCCATTTACAGGATCAGATTCTGAAACTTTTGAAAGGTTAGTGGAAGATATGGTGCAGACGATATCCTGTATGCCATAGTTGATCTCGTTTTTCTCTTCTGTACAGTGAACTACATTTTCAGGGCAAGCTACTGCTGCTTTTTGAAAAGAAATGTCAGTCGGAAGCAAATCAGTATTTCCCCCACGTACTAACTGCAAGTTCCTGAAGGTGTGAAACTCACCAGATGTATGTCCCACATCTATGGTGCTTAGCTTTTCCTCAAAATCAGAACTTGAAGAGCCACATGATTTCAACAAGTTGCCAGCTAAGCAAGCTTCAGAGTCCACATTAAGTTTGTTAGCTTTTTGAAAGTCAACACCTGTTGAACACTTTTGAAATGCAATGGCATTTTCATTTTGTAATAGAGCAGAGATGAAAGATGAAGGGGTATCCTGAAAGGACTCCAGTGTATCAGAGGAACTGAAGCTTACCAAGTCGTGCACCATTACTTTGTGAAATTTCTCACAATGGGTAGAACTGGATAAATGTTGGCTAGATTTCAGCACTGTCACCTTTAAAGATGATTGGCTTTCTGCTTTATTAGGTGAGGAAATTATATCATGATCTGTTCGTGCAGAATAAATCATAGAATCATGACATGCATTGTCCATGGCATTCAGGTCAATCTCTGCCTGTGATTCAAAGTTGACATCCACCGTTTCACTAAAGTCAGTATATTTTAAATAGTTTTTGTCAGCCTCTAGTTTGTTTGCAAACTCAATCTCTGAGGCAACACTTTCCTGGTTAGGTGCTTCCAAAGGGTATACTCCACAAACCACTCCTGAAACTTTCAATTTGGCTGCATGTGTTTGTTCTGTGTCTGTATTAACAGATGTCTTACTCACAAAAGCTAAGTCAATATGGTTCACCAAGTGCTCACTGTGCTGTCCCTCTGGCCCTTTAGTATTTTCACTTGAGTTTGGGGAATATGACTGTTCGTTTTCCAGCAAATCAGGAATAGTTTCATCCGTAGTCTCATCTGAAGCAATGGCAGGGGAAATTTCACTTGACTGATGCCCACTCTTTTCACATATGCCAACAACCGACTGTTTCGTTCTGTCTTTGAGTGGAACAGAAGAATCCTTTTCGGATATTGCATTCTCATTCTCGGACACCACATCATGAAATGTTCCAAGGAGATCAGGGAGGGCACTACCCTTGTTCACAGATGAACTTCTTACAGGGAGACTTGCAGAACACTTAACATCTTGTTGTATCTTGGTTGTATGCAGGATTTCAAAAGCTTCGGTCTCATTTGTCGCATTATGCAAAAGTGAAAAGTTATTAAACAGCTCCGCTTCGGCATCATGCAGCGCATTCATCTGATTGAATGCTGCAGGCTGTGTTATGGATAGAAGTTCACACTCACCATCCAGATCATCTGCATCAATTGAGCAAATGCTGTAGAAACTCTGGGTTCTCGTTTTAAAGCAGTGTTCTGAGGTCAACCACTCATCTGATTTATAAAGGTTTTCTTTATCATGCAGACACGTGGCAGCTCCCAGCATTCTAACTTCCGATTTCTTCTTAATGGTGCTTTGCACCTGTGCATTCTCCTCCGAGCCCTGGCTGCTTGAAGTGCATGCTGCTCCAATGCAATGACTGTTTGGTACAATGGCGACTGCAGAATCCACATCTTCAAAATGACTTTCCCAGCGTTCTCCTGTAAAATCTGAACAATGAGGCAGTGTAGCTTCTCGAAACCAGTTTGCTCGTTTCACAGCATTTTCAACAATATTCCTTTTAACGGAGTTCAACATAGCCATGTCTGTAATCTGAGGAGGGGCAGGAACAGCTTCCTCACCATCTGCACGTGGCTCTCTTGAAGCTTCCTTAGAGACTGCATTCTGTTCCAAAACTTGACAAATAGTAGCGTCACCACAAGGTTCGTTCCAAAGTACCGTCCCATCCTGAACACTGTTGCTTCTCTCATCAATGAGACTGGGATTCACTGGGGTGGCAGTGTTACTTCTTGTATCCAGTGCCATGTTCGTCTCACCATATTCAGAAAGTTTCTCTTCAACGAGTTCAGCCACTGAGCAAGCGTATTGTTTGACATCTTTAACTGAGCAGCTTTCAGCAACTGGTGTTTGAAGAAGGCTTGTTCTTTCACTGACTAAATTAGGATTCTGCTCTTTACTAAAGCAACAACCCATGATAAACTATAACATAAAAGTTATTTCAGTAAACTGGCAAACAAACCTCGTGAAGTTACTCTCAGAGAATGACCAAGAGAGAGAGACAGAAGGAGACAGAGAGAGGGGGCAACAGAGAAAGGGAGCGATATGACTGCCTGCCCCCCCAAATATACTCAAAATAGCACATTTAAATTTGGCTCACATGGTACAAGTGGCTCACATGGTCCTGTCACTCAAACACAGACTCCAACATCCTATGATAGCTGGGTACGATGTATGAATGGGATCAACGCAATAGACATATGCTAATAAAATAGATCTAGAAATACTTGGGGACAAACGTGGCTATGACTGATCAATAAACACAGCATGGAAATATTGACTTACTTGCAAGTATGCCAAGTTTTACATATACACACACATATATATAAAAATATAAATATATATGAATATATATATATGGCATATATATATATGGCCTCTAAACGCCATTTCCATCAAAAATGAGATAACGACGTTGAGAAATCTCTCCACACGTAGTACATATACATCAAATAATTTTGCTTAAAAACATTAAATAAACCCTCCGCCTCGTCTCAAATTTCGCTATGTTGGCAAAAACCTCTAAACGTCACTTGAGTTTCGCAGCAAAAGCCTTTATCTGTTCCAAGAACCAATCAGAACACAAGATCGGATCATGTGACGCCATGCTGAGGAACCGGCTTTTCTGTAAACAGCGTTGTTAAATGAGTGCATGTGAGAGAGAAACAGATATGAGAGTGAGTGTGAGAAAGAGTGCACATGTGAGAGAGAGAAAGCGTGTGAGGAAAAGAAAGAGAGAACTTGTGTATGAGAGAGATAGAGCGAGCATGTGAGAAAAAAATTATAGTGCGTGTGTGTGAGTGAGTGAGAGAGACAGACAGAGTGTGCCTGTTATTTAAAAGATTTATATCAGAATGTTTTGCACTGTTCTCTCAGATTTTATTAACCTAAACATATTTTAAATCTGCTCTTTGCTTTTATATTATTAAACATTAATACTTCATGTATTTTGTTTGGTTGAATGTTTTGTTTGTGTATTGTCTGGGGTGTGTATTCTGTATGGGGAGGGATTAGCTCATGAGCACACGTGCCATTCGAAAATGGGTATGGATGTATGAATTAACTCCCTACCCCACCACCACCAATCCAACCAAAAAACCCCTTTGCTTGTGCATCATCAATTTCAGTGTTTCCAGTTGCCTCTTTGGTGATTTAGCAACTCTGTGTAGATGACGTGGAAGTAGAGGTTTTTGCCAAAAAAGGATCTGTGGCAGTAAATTGGCTGAAGAATACATTTTTCCCATCAACTAATAACTTTATCATTACCTTTAAAATTAAGTTGCTGAGCTTGAACATTGGAGCCTGATTGGAAAATGATCTTTTAAAAGAAAAGTTGTCAGGTGGATTTAGAGGCTGTCGCATCTGAACTCTTCATATGTTTACTACATGAACATTTCTACAATGTTCTGTGTCTGAGTGAGAGAGCGCAAAATCCACAACAAACCGTACAAATCTGATACTTTACCACTAGGGGAATCTCTTTTTTCCTCACTTCCTGTGGCTGCTGCACCTGTGGCTCAGCTATATCTTTCCCTTCCTGGTCTGAAGTCATGAGCCGTCAAGGTTTGGGCTCTTTGAACAGAGCTCCTAAGATCACCTGGGAGGCTACACAACAAACAAAAACAGGCAACACCACCCATTAAAGCAATGTGAAAAGACGGCATGAATAACACCAGATTTAAGAGTTAATTTAACAGACTGATTTTTAGAGATGAAAAACCAGATGAAAATATTTTAAAAACTTTTACTCTGGTGCACCTTTTTTTTTTTTTATCAGTCATTCTTATAAGGAACACAAACAGGATTCAAAATTAATGAAATGAGTACCATTTTTCTTTTAATCTGTGTGAAAAACTGAGGACACAGGATAAGAGCCCAAAGTTTTAAAAAAGAAAATTCACAACCGAAACAGGCAGTGTGTGTGAGAGTTTTGCCCATGATGCAGAGCTACCAAAAATCAGTATTACACTCTAGGTAATATACTGGACTAATTATACATTACTTTTGTCCAAATTTAACCACTTTAAATTTAACAAATGCTAATCATCTCAGCCCGACCCAGAAGATTTGTTTTCATAAGGTAGGGCCGTCATTACTGATTATAGTTGTAATCTACTGATAAAGTTTTTATTTTAAAGGTGAATGTTATTTTAAAAGTGAATATAAAGAAATAGAAATCAACAAAACCGTCAAATCAGCACTGAAACCATAATAGGCATGACTGCAATTATGATTGTAATTGAGTAATTACAACTACTTTTTAATAATAGAAATAAAAAAGTAAAAGACAAACAGACAACAATCAACTAACTGTATAATCTCATAATGTCCCAACAAATGATGTCATAAGAATAACCATTCAGCTAACACTAGAGGTTCCACGTCCAGCTTTTGCAAGCCTTCCTACTACTTACTACGATTGAAGCAAAAGATATTTAAGAGATAAACAACACTGACACAAAAGGAAACAGCAAGTGTCTGGTTGTTTTTTGCTCGCTCATTTGCCGAACAAAGCTAAGGGACCAAGAAAAAAGTGGAACATACACAACAGGTCATTTAACCACTATAGCTGATAAACTACGAAATCCCTGTTGATAATGCAAACTCTCAAACAGTGAAAAAACTTACGTCATTGATACATAATGTGATAGATACTGAGATGTGTATTTGCCGACCAGTTATTTAACTTGTGGTGGAACATGTTCATGACTGAACAAAGACTTTACTATTTCTGTACGGTCACTGCTGTCAAGGTGAGCAGAACTATCCGACTCAACTCAGCACATTAACACTAAGTTAAAAGTAACTAAGCTCTGGAGCAGCCGGTGGCCTAATGGTTAGAGAGTTGGCCCTATGACCAGAAAGTCATAGGTCCAAATGCCAGCACTGCTACTGGCACCTCAGGTTCTCTTGAGCATAGCATCATCTCCAAACACTGTGTTCCTGGCTGCCCAATGAATGGGTTTAATGCAGAGAAAGAATTTTGTGCTGTTCACACTGTGTGCAGTGTTGTGTTCACGTAAGACAAATGGTCACTTTAAATTGTGGAGATCGTTCCAACTGCAGAGCACATCTTGAAGACCTGCAGAGACCACTTGCAAACCAATGAATTTTAATCAAGTAATTGATTATAATCAAGTAAATGTGACTCTTAATGTTTCTTTGCACGTGTGCCCAAAATCAATTTTAACCCATTATCCAAGTGAAGCAGTGGGCCGCCAGTGACCACGCAGATACCGGGAAGCAGTGTGTGGGGACAGCACCTCGCTCAAGGGTGCCTCAGCAGTACCACTAGCAGTCCTGGGATTCAAACCCATGACCCATTGACTACAGGGCCAACTCCCTTATCAGTAAGCTACCAGCTGCCCCAAATAATTGTTACTGGCTTAAAGAATTATGTAAAATCATGTAAACATGAGTAAGACATTTACAAAAAGAAATCATCTACAAAACAAAACATTGTTAATCAGTATGCCAGGATCTATGAATACTGCAGACCACTGTACTCTTCATAATGCTAAACACACAAGTACTGCAGCTGTTTAGTGTAAAAACTTACCATTTCAAATGTGCATTCACACACAACTCAGCTAGACCATTAGAACATCTTCTAAATACTCAGTTGTACATCAGCATATAGCTAATCTAGCTCTACTGGCATACCAAAGCAGGATCTTCACATCCATTACCACACATTAACAGCAGACATCCCAATGTCTCTCTTTCTAAATGGTGGGCAATTCACCAGACAACAGACAAAACAGTTTGGTTTACCATGCAATGCATCATATTAGGCTTCAGCTTTGTCATTAGAGAGACAGCTCAACAGGAAAACAATAAAAGGGACAAAGGGTGACTCATAACTACATTTCAGCTTGGCAGTCTTCACACGCTTGTGCACACTTTACTCTAGATTCAGAATAGAATCACAACTTATACATACTAATACAGCCTCAAACAGAGATCGACCTTTGACTAGCAGCTTGTTTAGGTGGGAAATAGGGCAAGGTTTTCATACTATGTAGAGCATTCTGGTGGCCTGGTGGTTAGGGAACTGCTTGTGTGATCAGAATGCCATGGGTTTGAATACCAGGACAGGCAGTGGCACCACTAAGGTGCCCCTGAGAAATCCTCACACAATGCTCCCCGAGATCGGCACTGCTGCTAGCTGCCCACGGCTTCACTTGGAGACTGGGTTAAACGCAGAGAAAGAATTTCACACTATGTGCTGTGGTGTGTTCATTTAAGATAAATGGACACCTTACTCTTTGTTTTTCAAATCTATTGCTTTTCTGAAGTTGTGTATACTGTTCACACTTGAAAAACGACTGACTGGATTTAGCACAGCACAGGTATGTGATATGTTTGAATAAGCATGTTTTGTCTGCATCGGATTACTGGTGACATGCATCATGTGCTGAATTAGTATTGTGAAAACGTTTTTCCACACTGCCCAGCCCTACAGGCTAGCCAGCTGGAATTGTCTCATCATATCTAACTTCAGCACTCAAATGGAGGAACACTAGTTTATTTAAGTAAAGGTATACAAACAAGGGACTTTGAAAAACATGTTGACATATAGTTATTAAAGGGTTCATGACTTTTTCCTGTGCATTTTGTTGACTCAGTTAGGGTTTTAGCTGAATTTATAGTTCATTGTAGTAGGGCTGGGGGATTTGGCCTAAAATCAAAATCTCAATTAATTGAACATTTGAACTCGATTACGATTAATGACCGATTTTATTTATTTTTTTGCCCTCATATTTCACTGAGACGTTGCTCAGTTGTCTCAGTGTTTTAGCTCTCCATGCTCGACATGTCGGTGGAATAACGTAACATAACGGAGCGTGTTCACATGACTCCACATGCGGTAATGTTTTTAAAGTAATCTAAATAATTGATTTGGAAAAATGTCATCGATTATAGGTTCTGAATGTCGATTTCGATTACTTTTCGATTAATCGCCCAGCCCTACATTGTAGACAAATGTAAACATCATTTAAAAACCTACCTTTCATTGGTCAGTATAGTATACAGAAAACAAAGCTACAAAGATAGTCTATTTTGAAACCATAGTGTTTTTAAATAAATAAAAAAAATTTGATGATGCATCCACCCACCCATTCACCAAGTGGCTCAGCTGTGACTACCCCTTCAAGTGAGGCAAAACACAGGACAGCCAATCAAAACAAATGTAATTTACATACTTTAGTCTTAAAGAACCTTCAGCCCCAAAAAAGATCCCTAAGAGGTAGTTCAGGGAAAAAACTGACTGTTCATAACCCCACACAAATAATAGTCCATCAAAGAAGTACGGAATATAAAATATTCAAGTTATTCGGATGATTGGTTACATCTTCCTGTAATGCTGAGATACTCTCTTCTCATTGTTTTCAGAAACAAGACACTAAATATGAGCCACGAAAGTGCAAACCTTCCAAAACAGCAACAATATATTTTCATTATTACTTCTATTCATCTGATAAAATTTGTGTTGAGAATATGTTTATTTGGGTGAACATTTGGTGGGAAGATAAACACAGATTTAAGATTTTAGAAGCATTTCTGTAACTTAAAATTTTGCGTTTGTTATTAACTAGTAGAACCAACACAAAACCTTCCTCCATAAATCAGAATCTTTACTGTCGTCATACAACATGCTTGGACACAGTCCAAATAAAGAATATATACTTCATACTGAAGCTGGGATACTTTGGAAGGACACAGCACTGTGGTCCATATTGCACATGGAGCTGAAATATAGAATTGCATTATATAAGATGTATATGATACACTGCAGCTGTGACATTTTGAAGAAAATTACAGCCTATTCATTTTTACAGGGGAAAGCAGAATTAATTTACATACTTACATTTATGAGGGTATATTCAATGTGTTAATGCATACATATATATACAATATGTACATACATACAACTATTTATAACTTATATTTATATTTGTGCATTGTTCATAAAGTGTACTTGCATTAAACTTATTCTTTTGGTTATGCTGCTTCGAATATCTTCTTTTACTATCCACTTGTGGGACCAATAATGGGTAAAAGATCTTAAATATAAATACATGTTATTTTGAAGACATTTTGAAGAAAATTACAACCTGTTCAGCGTTTTGCAAGGAAAAACTGGGGTTTAGCATAACATTCGCGTTGTCTATATGGTCGAAAGATTGATAAGGAGCAACTTTAAACGGTTTTTTTTTAGCGAAAACAAAGCTTGTAAATTGTTCTCAGCTGGTAACTTGGGCTGAAGCACTGTGGCTAGTTAGCTTCTCCCTTTAGCGTCAGAGCTAACACGGCTAACGAGAGCATACGTTGGTTTTTAGAATAAAACTAACCAAAGCCATGTTATATAACAAACAAAATGGGCTGCAGTATCGGTGAACTGCTCAGAACAGTCGAGGTATAAGCCTTTGTAGTTAAAAGTTTGGTAAAAGGGTTAAAAAGGAAGGAACACTCACCTAGACGAGCTAAAGCTGTGGGTTAACCAGGGCCGCAGCTCTCCAACGGCTCCAACCACTCAGTCCATGACAGCACACTCTCCAAGATTACTGAGATTTTTACCCAAGCGAGCAGTTAAACTATCAAAGGACAGCGTTTAAAACAGGGGAGAAAACAGGGCAACTTTTAGTCCACCCGTGTATCTAGTTTTAACTTTTTAAAGGGCGTGAAACGCGTGCCCAAGCAAGCTAGAGTCCAGCTAGCCAGCCAGCTAACTCGCTAGCCATTATCGTAGACTGTTATTCTTCAAAAACGACAGATTCTACCGTTCCTCAACGGGCTTTCACCTCCTAGTCTTGTCGATTTTTTTCACCTCAGAGTGTCCGTAAAGATCTACGAGAATGAGCTGAGGTTGGAGACAGCAAAAATGAGCGAGAAGGAGCCTCTCCTCCACTATTTGTATTTTCAGTTTAACCGAGCGACGTTAAAGCTTCATTCCGCGGCCCAGAACGCACGTCTACTCTGAACCGATAGCGAATCGGTTCGTCCCCAAACCTTTTTTTTCTGTCGATTTTGCGTAATGTTGGAATCAGATTTTTACGGGTTGGAGGATTTTACACGTGCAAAACTAAAACGGAGAAATAAAACGCAAAACAATTACGTTGTAAGGCCAATAAATGTTTATAAGTACGGAATGAATCACACACTCGGTTCTTTGAGCTCACGGTTCAAAAGAATCATTTTTTTTAATTCAATCAAAATCGAATCACTAAAATCCCGCCTCGTTTCTCCGCAGTGCTGGGTGTACGGACTCCAGCAGAGCACAAAAAGAGAAATAACGCAAATAAAAAACGCTTTCTGACGAACATGGTGGGCAAACATCGCCACCTGCATCCTGGAAAAAAATCACAACTTTTCATGTGTCATGTCTAAAAGAGTGCATTCAATTTAACTTGTTTTTAAAAGTCAAAAGCATGAGGCTTGGTTAGAGGACACTCACTGCGGCCAATAAGATGGTGCAAGTTTGGTCACCGGAAAGAAAAGAAAGTTTAGGTCATCTGTCATATTTTGCCCACTTTTTTCAGTCAAGACTTAAACATACAGTAAAAACTAAACTAAACTACACTATGTGAACAAAGGTATGACACCAACAGGAACTTTAAATGACATTGCATTAAAATACATACACTTTAATATGAAGTTGGTCCAACCTTAGCAGCTAGAACAGTCTCCACTCTTCTTGGAAGACTTTTCACAAGATTTTATGCTGGAACACAAAATAAAGAATCAGAAACAGAAAGAATCTAAGCTTGATAACATTGACTGTGGCATCCAGTTTATCTTAAATTTGCCCCAATAAACATATTTGTTCATATAGTGTTTGTATGCACGGTACATTTTTAGAGAAGTGAGGCTGAGCTGCTACAAAACTGAAGTTCAGTATTTCTGAGACTTTTTAAGTCGTTCCTGTCCAACAACTACATTCAGCATTAAAAAGGAAACGAAACTGAACCTGAACACAAACACTGAACGATCTCATTGTTTTTGAATATTAGTTTAGATACTTTTAATCATAAAAAATCCTGTTGTTTAGACCAGTGATTACTCACCTTCAGCCTTTTAGTTAAGTGGTTCTGGAAATAATGTGCAGTAGAACCGTAGTGGATTACTAACTGTGTACCAACCCGACCATCACAACTGATTATCCCAAACACATGAAATAATGCCAAGAATGTGCAAAGCTGTCATCAGAGCAATAGGTGATCGATATTAATTTACAATTAATTCGATATTAATTTACAATGTTGCAGATGATAAAACAAAGGAAATCATTGAATGAGCAGGGTGTACAAACTTTTGGTTGAAAATGTGTGTGTGTGTGTGTGTGTGTGTGTGTGTGTGTGTGTGTGTGTGTGTGTGTGTGTGTGTGTGTGTATGATTATGAAAACGATGTGTTTGAAGCAGGAAAAATGGGAAAGCGTAAGGATCTGAGAGGGATCAAACTATGACGTCTAGACAAGTGGGTCACAGTATTTCTTGGATATTCCCGGAATGCAGTGGTCAGTACCTAACAACAAAGGTCCAGGGAAGGACAACCAGTGAACAGATAACAAGGTCACTGGTCCAAAGGGCTCCCTGAAACATGTAGGGAGTGAATTCACCAACTGTCAGTGTTGTGGTTGTAGTAAAACACTTGCCTGTGAACTCAATGACCACGTGTCAGGTCTGAACCCTCTCTTTCTACCATAGTATCCTTGATCAAGACACTTAACCCTCAGTTGCTCCAGGGGGGACTGTCCCTGGAACTAATGACTGTAAGACTGTCCTTGTAACTAACGACTGTAAGTTTGTCCCTGTAACTAATGACTGTAAGACTGTCCCTGTAACTAATGATTGGAAGTTGCTCTGGATAAGAACGTCAGCCAAATGCCCCCTTTACCCTTTTATCTGTGAGAGAAAGGAGTCAGAACTTCAAGTGAATCACAGTTTGCTGCACACAGTGTTGTGTACCTGCAGACCAGTCAGAACTGCTCATGCTGACCCTTGTCCATCAAGTGCCTATGAAGAATGGATAAGCATCAGGCCTGGATCAAGCAGTGAAGGAGGTGATCTGATAAATCACACTTTACTTTACAGCTGGGTTTGTGTGCATTACATACTTGAAGAAGCACCAGGATGCACTATGGAAGGAGGCAGTGTGATGCTCTCTACATTGATCTGCTGGGAAACTTTGGGTCCAGGAATTTAATTTGACTTTGACTTATATCACCTACCTGAATGTTGTTGCAGACCAAGTACACCCTTCTATGGCCTCTTTCAGTAGGACAACGTGCCCAGTCACACTCGCACTGCAGAAATGGATCAGGAATGGTTCTAGGAACATGTCAAAAAGTTCGCATTCTTGGTTTGGACTAAAAATTCCCCAAATCTAGACAATGCTAGACAAACTCATCTGATCCATGGAGGCCCCACCCCACAACTTACAGGACTTGCAGGACTGATCGTGACTAGTCAGAGCTGTTTTGGAGACATATTAGGTAGGTGGATTTAATGTGATGGCTTACCAGTGTTTATTATAAAAATGAACTTTTTGAGAGGAGTCTATGAAGTGTTTTAAAATGAAAAAAAAGAAATATCACTAATAAAGCATTTACACCAACCCTTACATGAAGTTCTACTGAAATGTATGCTTCCACATGAACACTGCATACATCAGTTTAAAATTATTAGTCTTTTATCTCACATAATTTCTCTTGGGTTTTGCTCTTCTCTCTCTGGTACTTCAGCCATGAATATAAAGCTCTGTCACAGTAAATGACATGATGATCAGTGAGGTGTTTCAAGATAAGGTGGTGCAGTTGGCATTCATTCAACATTTAAAAGGAGTTGTTTAATGCATTCTTCTCTATTGCTCCATCACACAAATTAAATACAAAAACTGTTATTGATTATTAATAGTAAATGTTAATGTTATTAATTCATGTATTGTTAAGTGATAATTAACATGTTCATTAAATGTTTAGTGTAGTGTAATGGGAAACATTTTTAACGGATGTTATTAATGTTACTTATTTATATTTATCATAGTGTAATGCAATGTAAACATCTATTAATGAATGTTATTAATACATTTATGTATTTATTCATGTTTGGTGTGGTGCAGTGGGAAATATTGCTCCCTTCCCAGTGGGAGAGTGAGGGCCAGTTCAGCTCCACACTACACACTGAGAGTCCTCCTAACACTACCTTTGTCAGTGACCAACAGAAACTGTAAGTCGCTTTGCATAACAGTGTCTGCCAAATTATGTCATATTATTATTATTATTATTATTATTATTATATATTTTG
>JBBPDB010000001.1:6967173-6995194 GCA_037974465.1 Brachypetersius altus
TATACATATAAATATATATATATATATATACACACACACACACACCCCAATATATGTGTGTTTTTGTTGTGTAATTATGTAGTATATATGTATGTATTTTTGTGTGTATTGTGTGTGTAATTATGTAGTGTATATGTATGTGTTGTGTGTGTAATGAAGTGTATGTTTATGTGTATTATGTGTGTATGTAGTGTATGTGTGTGTATGTAGTGTATATGTATGTGTTATTGTGTGTGTGTATGTATGTAGTGTGTGTGTATGCTATTGTATGTAATGTGTGTGTATGTATGTAGTGTATATGTGTGTATGCTATTGTGTGAATTGTGAGTGCGTATGAGGTGTAAATGTGTAAGTGTTATTGTGTGTATCGTGTATGTATGTAGTGTGTGTTATTGTGTGTGTTGTGTGTGTATGCCTCTCTCCCTCCTTCTCTCCGTCTCTCAGCGTTGTAGTTCTCCCTCTGTGTCCGGCAGGGGGCGAGCTGTGACCGGGCTCGAGTTGCGCCATTTCGCGGGGGTAAGTGCCGCCAGATGGCAGTTTAGGATTGCTTCTCTGCTGAAAAGGCGCGGTTCCGCTTCTAGGTCTAAATTACAATATAAAACATAAAGTATTCTGTCTTTAAATTGGACCAATTATCGGCGGGCTGCGCCGCGGAGGCTCTTTGGGCGGGCGGAGGTGAGTTTTCCTGAGTTTTGAACAATCCTGAAATCTTTGGTCTGACACGGCTAACCAGTTTCGTATCAAAGATGGAGGACGAGCCGAGCAGCGGGATGGGGGATGGGGCGCTTCTCCACGGCCCCCCTTATGTTCTTGGTGGCAGCTTTGCGTCCTGACCTGCACGGCTGTGTACTCTAAACGCTGGGGCTGCGTATTTAATTCGTGCATGGTGTGTTTTTTTGCTCCAGTCAGGGTTATGGCTCGTCTCTGCACAGCCACTATTGTGATTGAGGGCTACGAGATGCTAAGCTAGTCTGGCTAGCGTTTACAGATTTATCGATTCAGCCCACCTCCTCTCTCCCTCCCCCTTTCCCTCTCAATGCTGTTTTTGCTGCCCTAACTAGCTCTATGCACGCTTGCATGGAGTTATACTTGTGTACTGTAGTCAATGTTTATGTATATGTGAGCTGAGCTGTCCCTACAAATGTGTTTTCTGGAGTTTTTGTACCAGCCAGGCTAATACAGCTAGCAGCTCAGTCCATTTTTCTATCAAACCAAACCAGGTTCAAGTGACAAACTTTAGGCTAGATGAAGTGGCAAGGTGCTGAAAGCGTGTCTTCCTCAGTCTTTGTTTGAAATAATCTACCTCGGTTGCCCCTTTTCTGCTTTTCGTCCTGATTAAACCTCGCTGGCGCCAATTTTTTAGCGGGTAAACACTTGGAGGAGTTTTTCCTCCTCCTCTCAGAGGAGGAGCTCTGGCAGCTTTGTGCTCACACAGCTGCCTGGGAGTCTGTTGTGAAAGTTATGCCACCTTATTTGACAAATTTGAGCATTGTTATTACTTGTATATGTCTATTATTGTCATTACCATTACATTCCTGTAGAAGAGCCTGTTGGACTTTCTGCACGAGCAGACCTATTGAAATCGACCTGAGTTTATGGGAAGTTTTCTTGGTGTAGGTCTTCACCAAGTACTTTAGAGCTTCAGCTTTCTTCCATTCATTCCTAAAATGTTAGACAAGCTCCTCATGTGAGTGTTTTTGAGGGTTGCCTGTCTCTGCCTTATCTCCAAATTTGCCTGGGCAGGATATTTAGCTATTTTTGGTATCACGTTTTACGAGCTGCAGCAGGAGCTATTCCCATAATAAGAAAACGTGCCTGCCTTAAAGCTTTTTTGTTTGTTTACACCTCTTTGTGAATTGCTGTAATGACTCAGATTGATTAAATCTCTGTTAATAAACTTCAGCACTAAAAGAGTATGTTTTGCCTTATCAGGCATGTGTTTGACTAGTGTGATAAATTAGTGTCTGATCCGTTTTAAAGTTCTGACACATGGTCAGTTAAAAGAAGTGTTTTGTGTCTGGAGCTCCTGTTTTACAATAGATCTGATTTGGACATTTTATTGGGTGTGAATTTGATAAACATATCTTTATGAAAAGTCCAGGTTTGACTGCTTGATGGTCTAAATTCCAGTTCAGCGCCGGGTTCAGTCTGGTTGGTTGTAAACCACAACTCTTGGATGGGAAAATTCTGATTGACAGGACTCATTAGGAGGAAATTATAGCCTTCTGTGAGATACACAACCTCTCTTCCTCTGTAGGAAGACACTGATTGATTCTAGCATGGTGGCACTTGGAGTTCACTGAGATTCTTTACAAAGCTGGGATTTCTCCTGGCTGCATTTATTTGAGATCATCCACCTGCTCTTTGAGTGTTAGTGTCTTATTTTATATCACTTGGAAACTGAGACTTGTGGTACAGCATCCAATGGAGAAATATTGAGCAGATGCCGCTGTGCCGGTGTCTCGGTGTGCAATTCACGTTAAAGCCCTGCATTATGAGAGAACTCTACTAAAGAAATCATCTTAAAATAATGTGGGGCAGAGATCTGGGGTGAGCAACACATTTAAGGCCTCTGAGTGCCGTTTAGGGAGGCAGGTAGCATAAAGTGTGTGTAGTTTTCACTATCCTATAGAATTAATTTGTTATGCCACCTGAGGACCAGCTTTATGGTACCTTAGGGCATCTCAAATAGAACATTCATTTATGTGCTGTAAAATTGCAGTTTTGCTGTTATTTTGGCAAGGAGTAGGTTTTGCTTTCTGTTGATTTGTATCTGCAAACCTGAATTTCACACCTTGGTCATCAGATGGGCTCTCTCTCACTCCCTCTCTCTCTACACGGTGTTCCCCTTCGCAGTCTTTTTAAACACTCTTCTGCAGACACTGCTCTAAGGCTCGTCGGGCTACAGTGCACATGTAACAGCTACCTTTAGGTATGTAGGCTCAGGCTGTCTCTACCTAAGACAAGTTAAAGTGATGAGAAATGAAATTATATGCACTATAAACGATCCAGTGTATTGTTGGATCAGTTTATTAGAAGCTTAATTGCTTCCTCTGTGTTCAGGTTTAGTCCTTCTGTGAAGAACTGTACTCTCTTGCTCACGTCCTCAAGGCTAAAATCCAATTTCACATGCAGCTGCATCTCTGTCCTTGGCTCCGGCCCTCCGGGAGCACAGTGAAGAGTAAATACTTTAATTAGAGCACAATGCCAGACCAGACACGGCGCACCTACTATTTGTCGTTCATCACAGACACGTCTGTCTCTGTGCTTTCTGTGGTGGCCGTTTGCCTCTTTGGCTCCTCAGTGTGTCTACTGTAAAATTCAACAGGACACAAGCAAAAAAAAAAAGAATACACAAAATAGACTACATCACTTGGTTACTGCTGATTAGATAGTGGCGAATAGCCTTTACAGAATCTACAACAGCAGAAGGGAAGCAGCGATATCTTTTAGCCTGGATGAGGTTTTTTTCTTTCATGCATTGTTAAATCAGTTCATTTCATTGTTCATTCATTACAGTACTGACCAAAAAAATGATGACCTGTTCACATTAAGGCATCGTACTTAATTTTTAAAAAAAAAATTTTTGGTGGGGGAGTGCTATTCAGATGCGTGACATGTATTCCCCAAGGCTGTTGTTGCCGTGGCAACACCTTCACCGTTGGTCAGATGCTCTCCGTCTACGTTTTCATTGGCTGCGTCCCCCAGGATCAATGGACACGGCTTGACGGCTGCATGAATAGAAAGCACTGTATGCCCCGCCTTTTCCAGTGACTGAATGTTTAAAACGCAGCACATTCCGACCTCGTCATTTAAACATGTTGCATTTAAACCACTAGATATTACAGCACGGGGATTATAGGTACGCTGGGTTATAGGCAGAATATGAAATTACCCCTCCATAATAGGTACGGCCTTCATAACGGTCTGGGTCTTGATTGGGGGTACAGTACCCCCTCTAATTCGAACCATGGTTATAGGTTTGCATCTATGCCCTCAATAGCTTTGCAAACTGAGGAGCCTTTTGATTTGTATACCAGATATAGTGAAAGCACATGGTGCATCAACAATGCATTGGGAAAATTTGTATAAAATCCAGCATTTCTGCCTTTCTTTTGTGTCTTTAAATAAAGTCAGTGGTCAAGTTGACTTGAGAAAGTCTGCATGGCATTGCTAGAGAAAACACTGCGGTTCACTTTCTAAGCAGATAAGTAGTAAGCTCACGATGGGAAAACCTGCATCTGTTATGATTATTTGCTCTTTGTGCTGGAAAGCGTAGACTATTTGTTTTCACTACTGGTATGTCAACTGATTTATGAATAAAATCAGATGTTGCCGATGATCTGAAATTTGCCCTCAGCCAATTTATTTTTGTCTTTTATATATATATTTTTCTCTATTGAAGCCATACTGCTGTATGTTTGATTGACCCCAAATACCACTTGAACTAACATAAATTGTTAAAGACATATCTTCGGAGGAATATAAAGCTATAAATATATTTGTATTTGATAAAATATGTAGTATAAAGAAAATATTGTTTAAAGAAAGATAAAACAGTGTATTTTCTTTCTATCATGGTTTAAATATAATAGAAAGAAAATACAATTCCTTATATTTCAAAATCAACCATTCTATCATGGTTGATTGGGATTATGATGTAAATGATTTGGTCAAAAAAAAGGCTAAACAGGTCTGGTTTTGATATTTTGAGTCTTTTTAAACAAACACACTTGGAATGTAGTGATCAGTCCATCAGAATCCTGCCTAGCAAGAAGGCTTTCCCAGTGTGGCGTCAATGGATATCTGTCATCACAGCTTTATCGGAATAAATGAGCTAGATCTCTGCTCGTGCATATAATATTGAATTTCTACTCCCTACAAGCGCACCCCACATTTACATGCTAGAGTTCCCTGTAGCGCTAAATGTGGAAATGTGTGTAAACAGAAGATGCGCAACAATCTTGAGATTTTTAGATTTAATCTTAAGTTGAATGTTATTTGATGATTTTTATCAGATACATTGAAGTAGCCCTGAAAGGAAAATCCTGGTTGAATAGTCAAATATTCTGTGACCTGTGTCAACACAGCATAGAGTGTGAACAACAAGAAATCGTTCTTTGCATTTAACCCATTTACACACAGCAGTGTGTTGACTACCTTGCTTAAGGGTATCTCAGTGGTGCTATTGGCAGTCCTGTAATTTGAACCCAAAAGGTTCTGATTGCAGGGGTAGCTCCCTAACCACTAGACCAGAAGTTGCCCCACAATGTCTTGTTTTTCTTGTTTATTTGTCTTGTTAGCTGGAATACAATTCAGTATACAGTAATAGTTATTATTAGAGTCATTAGTTGTTTATTCTGGCTTGGTCATTTTGTATCTGACATGGAGATTTCATGCTGGCTCAAGTAGGTAAAGGTCAGAGATCCAACCAGTAGATTATCAGAAATAGCTCGTCTGAATTAGTGAGATGCAAATGTTTTTTCTTTGTGTTACTTTTCCAGTGCTTTTCTTTAAATATGTGAAAGATCTGCAAGATCTTGTGGTTAAAATATTATAAGAAGAAAACTTAACAAGAATAGCAAATAAAAATGGAAAAACAGGACATTTTACTAGAAAATGTCATGATTTCATTATGAGCTTGGATGTGTAGCCCCAGACTGGCATTAAAATCTGCATCCAAAACAGAGATCTACTTAAATCCATATTTGCATGAGTTTTCCTTTGATTGTGAATTTTTAAGTACATCAATTGGATGGGTACAGAGCACATTAAGTATTTATTATCCACCAAACAATAGGACTGCAGGTTTGATTAAGAAGCTATTGATCTCATTTTCCAGAATTAAGGGATAACATGGGAAGCATTGTCTACCCTGTCTGAGTTTGTAATTTCATCCAGTCAGGTTTTAGTTCAGTTTCTCTTTTTATATGTATGCACATGTGTGTGTGTATATATATATGTATGTATGTGTGTGTGTGTGTGTGTGTGTGTGTATATATATATATATATATATATATGGGGAAAATGAACTAAAACCTGGCTAGATGAAATCGCAAAGCCTTAGACTATGGAGTCAATGTATACATAAATGTATGTACGTTTACATTTGTAAAGTGTACATCCTACTTCTGAATCATGCAGAAAACAAGAGTTTGTATTTGGGTTTCTAAAATACCTCCTTGCTAAAGTCTTTAGGGCTTCATGTTTGAAACCTCTGTGCGGCTGTTCTCTGTGTGGCATGCGCGCTTCTGATTGCACTGATGCTTTGCAACTGTTTTTGATCTATAATGCATTGAGCATGGCAGCAAACCTAGGTCTGTGTCTATTTCAGGGCAGTTGTCAAGCAAATTTGAGTGTTTCACTGATCATTAGAGATGTTTGAATGTATTAAGTGTGTGTGCGTGTGTGCGAGAGAGAGAGGAAAATGACCTCAAGTTAAAAGGATACCACTCTAATTACCTCTCCTTTTGGAATATTGAATACTGCGTACAACTTACTATGCATTTACTCTAGAAATATTTAAATTAACATATATATACATGTGTATTTGTGTGGATGTTAATATATGTATAGATAGATAATTTGGTCAGAAATTGCATTTGTCATTATTATTTCAATGCTGAGGAATTAATTGTCAACCCACACCCAGCTTACAAGCCTTTCTGGCTACTTCCTCTTAAAGTGCAAATAATCAAATCACTGGATGACGACTTTAAACAGCTGCTTCTGTGGACCATTCTCATCTTTTTCCGAGCTCGCGTAATTGGCATTGGATTATCCGCATGTATCTGTTGTTCATCAAGCCTCAGTTGTTGCAAATAAAAAGGCCAAGAATTACCTCATCCAGAGTAATAGACTGCAGCGTTAGTTTAGATGTAGCAAAAGCTAACGGTAAGGCTGTGATTTTATGTTTATTTGCCCAGTGAGCAGAGCTACATGCTTTTCACTGAACAGGTACATGGCACTTTACATGAGAAGCAAATTACATTCAAGTAATTACTGTAACGCCCAGCCTTTATGTACTTAATCATTTCACTCTGGTGTACAGGCTTGGACTTGAACATCTCTAGCTACACTACCCTCCCTCTCTGTGTACTCTGTGTATTTTTTGAGTTTCTTACTAATGTCTTCATAGCCACATTTGAGAAGAAGACACGTGACCAACAGCTAGAAATAGGCAAAATTTATCATAGTTACAGTCAGTTACTTTTCACAGTACTTTTTTTCTGTGTATGGTGATAAGTAGTGTCAATACAGTACAGAACTTAATTAGGTTTAATTTAGACAAGACGAAAATGTAGCGTCTTGTATAATTAGAGTAGTAGTAGTAGTATTTAGTAGTAAAGCTTATGTTGTCATCTCAGCCATGTGTATAGTACACAGTGAGACAAAATATCATCCACTGTAGGTGCAACATAGAACACAACGGAACAGCAGCACTCAGATCAACAGTGAGGGTAAAATGAGTCTGTTTTTGATAGTATTTTAGCACTTGCGGCGCTACGAAAAGCATTTTGTCCAATTAAGTTCTCAAATCGTATATAAAAAAATATATAAATATATTTTTAAAGAATAATCAAGCATGTCTCTGCCACCCTCTGATGCCTGTAATCAAATTCCAGTTTCAGCAATGCAATGATTGCTCAAAAAGAAATGTAGAAATGTACGTTTGAAATGTATTTGTGGTCGTCATAAAGAAGATGCCACTTTGATTTAGGCTGCTGACTTTTTGACAGAGTCACTGAAAGAGAGTCGCCTCTCACAATGAAATGAAACTGGAAGTGGCTGGAATCTTTTTTTTTTTCCCCCTTTGCCACCTTTTTCCCCCATGCATATTCTCTCACACAGTGGTATGTGTGTGGATGTGCTTATTTTCACTCTGACCTCGGCAGTGATGTTTGATTCTGCTTAGCTTCAGGAGACATGTATTCATTTTTAAATAAGAAAATGTCAGGCTACATAATTGGTTATCTCACCAACAGTGTGACCTGGCAGCGTGAAGGCACTCTCAGGCATGAGTCAGGTTTTAAGAGATGCTCTGAAATGTTTAATAGAAACACTGTATTTTTAGCCTTTCCTAGGTCTGATGTGTCTCTCATACTTCTCAACTGGAGTGGAGTGAGTTTGGCAGCTGTGTCTTGTCCTGTGATGAGCAGTAATTTTTCTAATAGGCCAATAAGTCCCATGTTGTGTCCCCAGTTGGTATGCAGTTTAGTTTAGTTCAATTCACAGTTGTAGGTACATGATTTGATTTTATGATGATAATTTGAACAGTATATGCAGGTACATGCTTCCTGATGATGCCAGAGTGGAGTATGCTTTTCTGGGAATTATAACAGTGTGTGGAGATGCAAAGGTATTAAAAAGCCAGATAGTTTACCAACAAATGTGTCAACTGTTAAATATTTGGATATTTTTTTCTTGTCAGTTAAGTGAAAGAAATGATACAGGATGTCGGCAGAACTAAATTACATGAGCAATTTCGCTTCTCTTTTGAGAGAAATAATTCATCATGGCTCAACAAACTGGAAATATGTAGGTAGATTATAATTTCATTTACAATATGAAGTTACTATTTTTTACATGGTCTTTGCCATTTCCAACTGCTGTAACCACAAAACGTGTTCAGAATAGAACTATAAAAAATATAAATAAACAACTTGGTAAAAGCAACACTGCAATTTAATGGAGGAAAATGAATGAAGTGCTGAAGCAGCAAATCAAAATTATTTATACACACTTCATTAGTTGACTGCCGTTGTTACGAGCAGTTAAAGTCTCTGAAGGTTAAATTCAAGAGCTTTATTTGTCACATACATAGTTATCCAGGACAACATATGGTGAGATGATCATCTGACCAGCTGCTAGAAAGAAAGAGCACAATAATTGTATAAAATGAGAACATAGTAAAATAATTTGAAATAAATAACAAATAAGAACGTATGTGAGACTGGCGTTTAGATGTAAGCTGCATTTTATTCATAGTGATGTTGGTATCCACCTCTTTAACCTTAAATGGATCTATTGATCTAACAAAATCGATAATGTGTGAATTGTACTGGGGTTCTGTGTGACACCTGTATTGTTATATGGGCTAATTTACTAATTAATGTACTCCTTCGCAGAAATCGGTCGATTATTCGAGGATCAGTCAGCTGCGCGCTCTGCATACAGTGCTTGCAAAGCCCAGCCTGCCTTGGATGGTCATATATTCCAGTCTAGAGGGGGTGGGGGGAGGGGAGCACGGGATAGAGCAGAGCATAAGGGATTTTTTTTAAATTCACTATTTACGTGCCATCTTTTAACCTCCACAAACCACACCGCTCTTTTTTTCAACGCGTGTTTTTGCACGATGCACGCAGTAACACTCACTCGTGGCTACCCAGACGAAGGCATGCGTGTTGCACAAGTAGTGTTTACTAATCGCTGGAGAGGGAAACACGAATGGGTTTGCACTCAGTTTCCAAAGAAAGGCTTGCGGAGGAGACCAGCTCCTCTGGAGGTGGAGAGCCATCTAGTGTCAGTTAAACACTGACCCAGGACTGACGTGCCTCTGAGACTGCGCTCGGGTCTCTATCTGAGCTTAATGTTCTTTGTCTGGGCTCTCGGGTGATGTGAAAATAAGCAGATTTTGTTGCAGCGTTGATTCACGCTTATTCCGTCTCAAAAAAAAAGCCCCGATGAATGCAGAGCTCTCCTGGTTGATCTGTTTCCACAGCAACAGTGAAAGACCATGCTCAGTCTGCCCCCTACTGTCAGACCAGGTGTTTTCAAAGAGAACTCACCATGTGCGGCACAGAACTAAAGTAATGTTTTCCAAAAATGCTTTAATAAATGACTAACCAGGTTTTACTGTCTATTCTTGTTATTCTTTGCGATTTTAAGCCGTTTGCTGCTTTTTGTGCTAAACTTGTGGGATGCGCTACCCCTAGTGGCTACACTTGGTACTCCAGCCATAGTGGTGTTTTCACTTATTTTGAGCCATTTCTCTTTCAAAAAGGTAAAACCCACAGTTTGGGGATTGTGTATCATTTTCTTTTTTTTCTTGGCAGTCCTCTCATTAATAACGTAAACAAATTGCAACACATTTGAAAATCATTGTTTGTATTGGATCATGCACAAATATCTGATTCTAAGCTATTTGTAGCCCATGTTGTGCAAAGAATAACACAAGCTTAACTAATTAAAAAAGATAAAATAGATAAGATTTTGTATTTTAAAAATGCAGAAACATCTTTCAGCCAGGCGGGGTGTACGTGTTACATGTGATCATTATTATCGTGCATGTAACTATTGCATAATTTATTACATTGTAAATAAAAGTTAACCATCACTAAAAAGGCCCAGGTGATAGTATTTTTCATTTAATGTTAATTATTAAAACTACAATATACATTAAATGGCCTTCTGGTGCTCCTAAAGTGTGTTGGCCTCATTTTTTTGTTTGTGTGCTTTTTACCTTAATGGATTATTTTTGTAATCACTTAACCTTGACCGTGTTGCTTTGTGTTTTAGGTTATGTGAGCTTATGGAGGTGTTTGCTGTGTGCTCTAACTGAACCAACTTACTGGAGATCAGGGGAGGAAAGGGGGCTGTCTGTAACCTCACTCCTGCTCTGGAAAAAGTTTCTGCGATAAATACCTTTTGCCTCAGTGAAGCGCCAAGATGATTAACTCGGAGTTTCCTGTTTTGCAGTGAGTAGAACTGAACTATGAAGACAATGAAGAAAGGCATCCTATGAAAATATAATGCCATCCATATAGAACTTCTGTACCTCTGTTGTAGCTATAATCTTAAGCTTCTGTGCATGTGTATATTTGTAGGGACTCCTCTAATGAGTCTGGACAGGGAGATACAGTGAGTCTGAGCCTGAGTGTCAGTGAGCTGGAGGACACTGGAGATGGAAAAAGCAAGAAGAAGAGAGGCAGGCCAGGGAGACCCCCGGTATAACCACCACTCACAACCAATTCCATACTATTTTAATTGTGCTGTACTTTGTGGTGAAGTTTGGTTCTCATAGAGGCACTTTCTCACATGTCACATGTATAGAATCCGTTCTAAAACATTTTAGATCTGTAGTTGAGTTGAGTCTGCTCTGTATAATAAAAACATGTACAGTACTAACTGTACAGTGTTGAGTTTAAATTATTATACATTTTTTGACTAATACAGCAGACAACCAATAAGAAGGCACGCAAGTCTCCGGTTGACAAGGGAGGTAGGAGGCCCAATGGCATGGCCCAACAGAACGGAGAGGGAGGAGACCCCACCACACTGTTTGAGGTGGTCAAACTGGGCAAGAGTGCCATGCAGGTCAGACTGAAATCCATTCCCTCTGAGACTTTTATGTATTACATTTACTTTTCTATTTACAAAAAAAGAATACAGTTTCAGCAGAATGTTTGCTTGTTCTACCAAACCACAAGTGAGAGACTGGGGGTCCAGCAGCCATGACAATTTTGTTGAGACCTTTTTATGTTAATTACTGAGAATATGTTCTTTATGAAATGTTGTTTTATGCCATGAACAATCCCTTTGTATGATTTGTTTGCAGTCAGTGGTTGATGACTGGATTGAATCCTATAAGCAGGACAGAGACATGGCTCTTCTGGATCTCATCAACTTTTTCATTCAGTGCTCTGGGTGTAAAGGTAACTGTTATGATTGTGATTTTGAGAACACATTAGGTTTACACATTTTGTCTAAATACTCAGTTTTTATTCTCTGTAGGCCAACTACTTTCTATAATTTGTGGGAAGATTATTTGAACGGGATGATTGGGTTTTTTGACATTCACATTGCTGCTCTTGTAATTGCAGGTACTGTAAGGATTGAGATGTTCAGAAACATGCAGAATGCAGAAATTATAAGAAAGATGACTGAGGAGTTTGATGAGGTATGTTGTCATCTTAAACATTTAGTAGTCACTCTATTGTGTTTTTCTAGTTTTTATTTGATAAGTGTATTTGTATTTTGATAAAAGCCTATTAAAGCTTCACCCAGACACAAATGCTGAGCTGTTTTTGTTTTCCTATTATTCCAGGATCCTGTAATTTAATTTGTAGTGAATTTCACGTGTGGTTCCTTAGTGACCAGATGTTTTGTTTCAGGATAGTGGCGACTACCCACTTACGATAGCCGGGCCACAGTGGAAAAAGTTCCGCTACAACTTCTGCGAGTTTATTGGCGTTTTGATTCGTCAGTGCCAGTACAGTATAATCTATGACGAGTACATGATGGACACGGTCATTTCCCTCCTCACCGGCCTATCAGACTCACAGGTCCGAGCCTTCAGACACACCAGCACCTTGGCAGGTAAAGGCTTAAAGATGAAATGTCTTGGTGTCTTGAGCTGGCACATTTGGTTTTTGACCAATAAGTCCAAATTGACTGTGAAGCTTTTTTTGTTTGTTTGTTTATTTTTTTCAATGGTCGATTATCTGCCTTGCCAGCTATGAAGCTAATGACAGCACTGGTGAACGTAGCACTGAACTTGAGCATCAACCAGGACAACACACAGAGACAGTATGAGGCAGAACGCAACAAAGTTGCTGGAAAGAGAGCCACAGATAAGCTGGAACTGCTGCTTGAGAAGAGGAAGGAGGTATATTATTACATTCTGGCTTTCAGCTTCTTTTTGTATGTCTCCATCAAGTGGTGGTTTCATTGAAGTTATTTAATGTGTTCTAGCTTCAAGAGAACCAAGATGAGATTGAGAACATGATGAACTCCATCTTCAAGGGAATTTTCGTTCATCGATACAGGTATGTCTGATTAACCAGTTACAAAGATTTCATCCTAAAATATTTTTGTGTTGTAAGTTTTCCTTTACTGGTTTTCAGAGATGCTATTGCTGAGATTAGAGCTATCTGCATTGAGGAGATCGGTGTTTGGATGAAGCTGTACAGTGATGCCTTCCTCAATGACAGTTATCTGAAGTATGTGGGCTGGACGTTGCATGATCGGGTGAGTGTACATCCAGCCTTAAAGCTTTGAGGCTCAGCTAATTATAAGTGCTGTGCATTAAAGACAGGTAGAGTTTGAATAATGTACAAGTGATTTCTGCTAAATTAGGTCTAGAATTTCTATTAAATTGCCAGTTGTGAAACCATAGAAAACACGTTTTTCTAATCAGGTTGACCGCGCTACCACTAGGTCAGGCACTAACTTTTGTATCCACAGCAAGGAGAAGTCCGGCTCAAGTGCCTCAAAGCACTTCAGACGCTGTACACAAACAGAGGGCTCTTCCCCAAGTTGGAACTGTTCACTAATCGTTTTAAGGTCAGACAAACTTCTGTTTTAATGCAACATAAATGCTTAAGTGTTTTGAACAAAACCTTTCATTAAGCATGTTTGTCATGTTTTCTTGCAGGATCGCATTGTGTCAATGACACTAGATAAAGAGTACGACGTCGCTGTGGAGGCCATCAGACTAGTGACTCTGATACTCCAGTGAGTTATTTTTCCTGCCCTCCTTTTGTCACGCTAGATCATGTAACAGCTTCTGCTTCTGCTTCATTAAACACACCTGAATTCAACTCATCAGTTATTTAGTGAGGGCTTCATGTACTGAATTTGTAGTGATGGAAGAGGGAAAGTGCTAATTCCTGCAGATCCCAGTTTGACATACCTGCTCCATCACTATCAGCCTTTGACCTGTATTTTGGCCTCTGTGTTGCAGTGGCAGTGAGGATGCCCTCTCTAATGAAGATTGTGAAAATGTCTATCACCTGGTCTACTCTGCCCATCGGCCGGTCGCTGTGGCAGCAGGAGAGTTCCTCCACAGGAAGTGAGTAAATTAAATAAATGCTCATTGCCTATTGTTTGCTGTTCAGCAGCACTGCTAAAACAGGGATATGTCATTTAGGTAAATACAGTCAAACAAAATCAACACATGTACTCAGTAATTGACTTTAATTCCACAGGCTGTTTAGTAGACACGACCCCCAGGCTGAGGAGGCTCTTGCTAAACGGCGGGGAAGGAACAGCCCTAACGGCAACCTCATCAGGATGCTAGTGCTTTTCTTCCTAGAAAGTGAGGTGAGTAACCCAAAATTGACTAACCCATATTATGTTGTAATTTGCCGTATCAAACACATTATTTTATTAGTTATGGGGAAACTAGTTATGGTCTCTCAGATCATCTGCATGGGGTGTTGAAAGTCCTTGATTTTTTTTAGATTAAGATTGCTTAGAAGAACAGAGAGAATTTCATCATCTTCATTGTCTTGTCTTTAGTTTTATTATAACCAAATGGCTAGTATGCAGGTTTTCATAATGAACACAACACTTCTGTTTTGTTTGTGCACTGCAGCTACACGAGCATGCAGCGTATCTAGTGGACAGCCTGTGGGACAGCTCTCAGGAGCTGCTCAAAGACTGGGACTGCATGATAGAACTTCTGCTAGAAGAGCCTGTACAGGGAGAGGAAGGTAAAAATGCTGCCCTCCTTGTTCACAAAGCTATACTTTATCTGTTAGTTAGGTTTAATACTGCCTTGTTTTTAACCTTGTGGCATGTTTTTAACTGTTTTTGTTGTTTCAGTGTTGGGAGATAGGCATGAGAGCGCTCTGATTGAGCTCATGGTCTGCACGATCAGGCAGGCAGCCGAGGCTCACCCGCCTGTTGGCCGCGGAACAGGGAAGAGGGTATGCGTTTTTTTTGTTTTTGTTTGTTTGTTTGTTTGTTTGTTTTTTCACTTTTCCTTTCCTTTCTTTTATTATTTTGTATGGGTACAAACGTTTTCATAATATTACTTCACTTCTTTTGACATCTCAGGTTCTCACAGCCAAGGAAAAGAAGACCCAGATTGATGATAAGAATAAACTGACTGAACATTTCATCATTGCTCTTCCTATGTTGCTGTCGAAGGTAGAGTTGGGAGCCTTACTTAATTTTATTCTTTCTTGCTGGAGCCTAAATTACGGCAAGGTGAATGGGTCCCCTTGTGTGAAAACAAAAAATATATTTATTGCCACAAAAAAGGCAAAGAATATTTGCAGTTTCCATGTGATTGTGGGGATTTCTGCGTAAAACTGTTTGGTTCTCAAAAAAATCCGCATGTGACTCAATCCGCAACTCCTGATTCGCATAAACTGGGGGATGACTGTGTATATATAAATTAAAACTCGGACCAAAATAAACTCATCTCTTTCTCTCACTTCCAATACCAGTACCAAACAGATTCTGAGAAGGTGGCTAACCTCCTTCAGATCCCTCAGTATTTTGACCTTGAGGTCTACAGCTCTGGGCGAATGGAGAAGGTCAGTGATTTCTGGGGTTTGAGTGACCACATGTATGTGCCACATGTATCAGCTGATTCTGTGACGTAACAAAGACCTTGTTTTCTGTTCTGTTCTGCTGTTTCTCAGCACTTGGACGCCCTGCTGAAACAGATCCGGGTGGTAGTTGAAAAACACACAGAAACGGAAGTTCTGGAGGCCTGCAGTAAGACCTACAGCATCCTGTGCAGTGAAGAGTACACCATCATGAACCGTGTGGACATTGCCCGTAGCCAGCTCATCGACGAGCTCATGGATCGCTTCAACCATTCTGTGGAGGACTTGCTGCAGGAGGTGAGCTCGCAAATGGACTGCAAATGACTCTAAAATCCCTCATTCCTAATCTGGCATGAGCACTGGAAGCCCTCCATTTCACTGATGTCTTGTGCAAATGCCTGTTTATCCATACACTGCCATACAAACAAATGAAGGAACACATGGAATTGTGCAGTAAAGTGTTTTGTTTTTTACTTAGTTAAATGGTTCTGGCCAACCGTAGTGAAATAGGATCACTAACTGTGGACCAAACACATTAAGAATGCAAGAAATCCCACTCTTGACAAAGAACATCTGTTAATTAAATAGCATTCCAGGTCGATTACTCATGAATCTGATTGAAAATAATGAGTGTACAAAGCTGTCAGCAGAGCTATAGGTGATGTTTTCAATGTTCATCTACAATGTAGCCAATATTTAAACAAAGGAAATCATTGAATGAGAAGGTGTGTCCAAACTTTTGACTGGCGGTTTATATCACATTTAAAATGATGTAAGTTATGTATGTAATTACAAATGGTAACAAATGGAGGTGGTGGCTTTTTCTTCCTCCAGACAAATCCAAACTGTATGCTGTGTACATTTAGTATTTTGACTTTTTTCCCCTTTCAATCAGGGGGATGAGGCTGATGATGATGACATCTATAGCGTACTCTCATCCCTAAAGAAGCTCACTGCTTTTCATAAGTAAGAGACCTCTGAAAGCTCCTCTTTCACTTTGTTTGGCTACAGGTGTCCATAAAAACAAAAACATTTATATTCTGAACCACATTTGTCCTCTCTGTGCTTTCTAGTGCTCATGACCTCACAAAATGGGACTTATTTAAGAACTGCTACCGGTTACTGAAGATGGGAATAGAGCAAGGATCTATGCCTGAGCAGGTAAGATACTAGCAGATTGTAGTGACGAACCTTTAGTCTGTTCGATACATGGAAGGTATGGTGATACTGATGCTGATTTCTCTGTGTTTAGATTGCTGTCCAGGCCCTCCAGTGTTCACATTACTCCATCCTGTGGCAGTTGGTTCGAATCACAGAGGGATCTCCATCCAAGGTATGATACGTCCTAATCTACTCTTCTTGCATATAATGAATAGATTTATTCAATATGTGCAAGTAATATAAATTGCTTATCCTTTTTATTTTTTGCCTCCAGGATGACCTTGTTGCTTTAAGAAGAGTTGTGAAGTCGTTCCTAGCTGTTTGCCAGCAGTGCCTGTCAAATGTGAACACTCCTGTAAAAGAGCAGGTGAGAGAACTACAGGAGAGAGAGCTGACTCCGGCTTTTGGCTAATTACTGTTTGAAAGTGTCAGTGACTTTACAGAAATATAACAAAGTGTTATGCCTAACCTTAAATAAAATGTCAACATAAGTTGTAAAACAAAATTTTTTTCTTAGCATTTTCCAACTGCAAAACATCACCATATGAAGGGATTGCGCAGTCATAGCGAAGTTGGGACACGTACAAAAGTTTGGATGCGTTTATCCCTAATATGTGAAACAAATAAATAGAATTGTCAGGAAAAGCTAAAATTAAAAAAGGGCATGTCCTTTGACCAATCAATGTTCAAACTGTTATTTTTATAAATCCCTAATGATGGGTCTCCTCTGTCACTTGTGTTTGCAGTAAGCTTGTATCAGAGCCCAGAGCCACATGTGTGCTGTGGTGCCTAGGTTAGGGGAGGATATCACATTTACTTGTTTTGCTAATGCCACAAATTTGCTTTCTAATCATTCTGTTCAAACGCTTTCGTCAGCTTTCAATTCCTGTCAGCGATTCAGTTATTTCAGTGATACAGTAATGTGTTTTCTTTTGTGGTCAATTTCAATATTTCCACAGGCGTTCATGCTGTTGTGTGACCTGCTGATGATCTTCAGCCATCAACTTACGACAGGCAGTAGAGAAGCCCTGCAGCCGCTGGTCTTTAATCCAGACAACACCCTGCAGAGTGAACTTCTGAGCTTCGTGCTTGATCATGTCTTCATTGACCAGGATGATGAGAACCAGAGCATGGGTGTGTGTTTCATTTTGACATTTTCTAACTAGCACACATTCTGGAGCAGAATGTCTCTCAGATATGCAAATGATGAGGCTTGTTTGTCTACATTTTAAAGGTGAAACTTGAGTTGCAAATGCAAGATTGGGGGGTTGGATTCCTAGAAACAGCAAAACGTCTGGATTAAGTAATGGTATCAGTTGGAATTCTCTCTAGTCAAGGGCAAATATCAGGAAAGCTCAATGAAAAATTGTCAACTATTTTTTAATGAATGTTAGATTTTTTTTATGGATATCAGTTTTTGAACCTATAGATGTTGTGGGATTTGTACTGTATTGTAATGCTGGCTTTTTTATAGAGGGAGATGAAGAAGATGAAGCAAATAAAATTGAGGCTTTGCACAAGAGGAGGAACTTGCTGGCTGCTTTCAGCAAGCTCATCATATATGACATTGTGGATATGCCAGCAGCAGCTGACATCTTTAAACACTATATGAAGGTATGGGAACACCAAGGTGTGTTTTAAAGTGACAAGCTGCATAGTGTGCTATTGCCTTGACCACAGATTGCTTATGGCTCTTTTTTTTTTTTTTTGGCTCTTGTTTAGTATTATAATGACTATGGAGACATCATCAAGGAGACCCTAAGCAAGACCAGACAAACGGATAAGATCCAGTGTGCCAAAACTCTTATACTCAGTTTGCAACAGGTCAGCAACTACATGTTTATAATGAAATATTAACAAGTAGCTTCATACACCTGTGTATTTTCACATCTTTCTCTTTTCTCATGTTTGTGTACCTTCTGTTTGTTCTCAGCTCTTTAACGAGCTGATACAGGATCAGGGGCCCAATTTGGACCGAACTTCTTCCCACGTGAGTGGCATTAAAGAGCTGGCCCGCCGCTTCGCTCTCACATTTGGATTGGATCAGATCAAAACCAGGGAGGCAGTAGCAACTTTGCACAAGTAAGTTTCCCTGCAGATTAACACACAGCTCTTCAAAATACAGATCGCATGTTGTTCATCCTCAAGCTAATTTAAATTCAGTTTAGTTGTTTGTTTTTGCATGCATGGCTTTTCACTTATGTGATATTTGTTTTTTATTTTTTTCAGGGATGGGATTGACTTTGCCTTCAAGTTTCCAAACCCCAAAGGAGCAGAATATCCTCCCCCAAACTTGGCGTTTTTGGAAGTGCTGTGCGAGTTCTCTTCCAAACTTCTCCGGCAGGATAAAAAGACTGTGTAAGTATGAAATTATTAATCTAAATAATGTTAAGTCAGTCTTAGGACCAAAGGTTTGCAATATCAAAGTGTATAACATGGATTTTTATGTGTGTGTGTGTGCGCGCTTAGACACTCTTACTTGGAGAAATTCATGACGGAGTATATGATGGAGCGAAGAGAAGATGTGTGGCTACCGCTGATAGCCTACAGGAACTCTCTATTAACGGGGGGAGACGACGACCGCATGTCTGTCACAACAGGCAGCACCACAAGCAGAGCCAGCACAGTACGCAGCAAGAGAGGCCGACCGGCGGTACACAAGAAACGCACAGATGGTGAGACACCTTTATATATTGCTGTTATTGTTTCATATCTCTAAAAATATTATAATTAAAACCTGTTAACCTTGTGTGCTGTTGGCTGTTTTCAAACAAGTTTTTTTTTATACCAGCACCAATATATGTCTAGTTTATTGTGTTGAATGCACTTTATTCACAATTATAAAGTTTTTTCCTATAGGTATTTCACAAGTAGGGCTGGGTATTAGAATGCTGATGATGCTTCTTCATGGTGCTGACCATTGATTTGCGATCTCTTGCATGTAAAGCAGCAGAGGAGAGTGTGGACGGTTCGTGGGTGATGCGCAACGATACCATTCAGACTCCTGGAGGTCTGCAGACACCACAGCTTACATCCACAGTGCTAAGGGAGAACCCACGACAAGCAGCAGAACACATCCCAGAGCAGGACTCTTCAGAACCAGGCTCCGAACCTGATTACATTCACAAGTATGGATCAGGCCTAAACCATACCTGCTACTGATATTGTTGAAAGATTGATTTGCTGTTCATCATTATCTTGCCTGAGTGTCTGCGTCCAATCTCTCAGTCAACAGATGCAGATGTCATGGCTTGACCAGCAGAAAATGGAAGAAGTGAACAGGAAAGAGAGAGGTGGCATGAACTACATGAAGGCGCGGAGCGGAGGCGTAAGGCAACAAGTGTAAGTAATTGTGGTGTTTTGGGTTTTTTTTAGTTTAATTCTTTTTTATTTATTTATCTTTTGCAAGTTTAGCTCCTCAAATGACACTTCATGCTCAGAATCCGAGAACTTTATTCATCCCGGAGGAAATTGTTCACATCAATTTCCTCCCTCTAGTGCAGGGATCACTAGAGCATTCTTTATTGTACTCTAAACTGATGAATCATTGCACAGTCTTGACTGTGGCTGGCTACACTGCTGTCCTGTGTGCATTTGCCAGTTTTAATCAGACACAGACTAAACGCGCTTGTCAGTTCATGCTTGAAGTTCATGGCATTTTATCTTTAAAGAGCCCATGTCCTGGAATTGTCTTGTTCTACTTCTCATTAGTCTGGACTACTTAACATATGTCTACAATTTTATAGTTTTTTTCTTTTCATTTTCATGAGGCAACAGTATAATCACTGCTAAATATTATTGATATAAAGTAAAGTAAATTTGAGATACTAGTATAGACAATGTATTGCCCAGACCTACTTGTGTGTAACTACTAAGCTACCTTCTGCAATCACGACTCACATTACGGAGATCTTAATCATGGCAGAGAAAATCTATTGAAAATTTACATAGTGTCAGATGATACACATTCTTTCTTATGATTGGCTATTTGTTTCGATTTTCTGATTGTAAGTCTTCGAAGCAGATGCAGACAGATTTAAACTCGCCACATCTTTTATTTTCAGACGTGGTTTAATGGAAGATGATGCAGAGCCCATCTTCGAAGACGTGATGATGTCATCACGTGGTCAATTGGAGGACATGAATGAGGAGTTTGAGGACACCATGGTGATAGATCTGGTGAGTCATCATAAGCATCATTTGTGATTGGAGAGAACTTTAATTATGAGCAAAACAGTATTAATGAACTTGGAAATTAACTTTAACTTTAATTTTATACTGTTTAATCTAGAGCATGTATGCTTCAACTTTTTCCCCCCAATACTGATATTAAAACACTGAGTACCCATCAGTATAAGAGCTGATACGGTTTCGGTACCTTCTCTGATCAAATCTGTTTCATGTTGTCCCAGCCGCCGTCGAGAAACAGACGAGAGAGAGCCGAACTCAGACCAGACTTTTTTGACTCTACAGCAATTATAGAAGATGATTCTGTAAGTATTTTCTGTGTAAACTCTATTGTATCGAACTATACAAGATCACAAACTTTCAGGTTAACTAAGTTTTCTTTCTTGCTTGTTTATACGTAGGGGTTTGGTATGCAAATGTTTTGAAGCTGACTACAGATTCTGTGGGAGACTCGCAACCAACAGTGTTGTTTCTCCAATCAAGCAGCACCAACGCGTTTTAAGAATCACATGTTCGACATTATTTTCAAGCAAAAAAGACTCTTGTGCTTTTCTCAGTGAAGTCGCAGTCACATGTTTGATACAGGTGAAAGTTTGGTGATCATACTGAGTTTTAGTGAGGACCAGTGTGTGAAGCTTATGTCTGACCATCTCTTCTGTTTTATTGTAGTACAGATGGCCCAAAAACCTATGAACACACAAGATCAGTTTTTTTATGTTTGTTTGTTTTGTTTTTTTGTTGTTTTGGGGTTTTTGTTTTGTTTTTTGTAGTGTTCCCATATAAGTACGTCCCTTTTTATCAAGTCCCCGCAAAGCGTTTGCATATTTGAACACAATTTTAATAGGATTGTGTGAAGTTCATGTACATACTGTATGGGTTTATGTAACGTCACAGTGCATTCAAGTTGAGCACCACTTTGGCGCTAAACACATTTTTCCTACTTTAAATGTTCACACACAGAGGAGGAAAGCAAATTAACAAGGTTTCAACAGCAGCAATTACATTTTTTATTTTCTTTCTCCAAATGGGATATTAATAATTTGCTGATTTACATTTTACTAGTTTGCGTTTACCTCCTCTGATTAAGAGCCTTTTAGTGTGATTTTTGACTTTAACTCTCCATCTGTGAATATGTCCCAGCTGTAAAACATCTACACAATGCCGTGTGTCTGTGAATGTTCTCCGTTATCTATTGGGACTTGGTGTCCCACGTATGAAAGCGCATCGAGTTTCATTTTAGAGCATCAGTGTGGTATTAACGAGTGATGTCATATCCCTTGTTTAGGATGGTGCCTATAGACTACACTTTAATTTGGACTCATCGGACTGGGGGGGAGGGGTTGTTACTATTTGTTCACCATGTTAACTGTTCATTTTTATGTTTAAATAAAGGTATTTAAAAAAATATTTTCAATTAAGTAAATTTCCAAGAGCTATTGGATCTCGTGTTTTTTTGACACAGTATTTTTTTGTTGTTCCTTGTCTGTCGCCAAACTGTAATGGAAGTACTTCTTCATGACCTGAATGAAAGTCTAACAGGTTTTGTTTAGTTTTTTTTTTTTTTTTTTTCCCCCATTACTTTGGTCACTTCCCAAACCAGGTTCTTTTTTTCAGTGAAAATCCACACAGTCAAGAGAGTGTATTTTCTTCAACTACTGGGGGCAAAAAAAGCAGTTCAAATTCCCAATGGGCGGTTTCTATTTCTTTAAGACTGAAATAGTTTGTTCTATTGAGAACTTGTTTCCCAGCCACCCTGCTTGGAATAATTGGTCAACTAGATTTTAACAGTTGCTCTGGAGAGAAATCTTCATTTTGTTTCAGTGTTGTTGTTGTTCAGTACCAACAAAATGCATTTTAATAAAATGGATTATTCATACATGTTGTTGTGATTGTGATCTGAAGATATCCTTCTTTGGTAACTAATGGGTCCCGTTTTTGATTCCTGACGACTGAGGGTCCTTTCTGTGTGTCATTTTATGTTCTCCCCATCAGGTACTCTAGTTTCCTTCCACCTTCCAAAGACAAACTGAAGATGCAAATTTGCCCTACAGTGTTTGTGTGTCCTGTTATGGACTGGTGACTTGTCCAATGTGTTTCTCCACCATTTTCTCCATGAATGCTGGAGAATGAGCTTCATCACCCACACGACCCTGGCCAAATGAGCAGCTCAGGTGATGGATGGTAACTGATGGTAAGTTCTCCAAGTACATATAGTGGTGGAGTCCAACACTCAACATCCATCATAACACATAACTAATATAGTTTATTTAAGTAAAGTAAGTCAGGTCAAGTAGGTTTTATATGCCATTTCTACCATATACACACCAAAAACGAAACAACATTCCTCTAGAACCATGGTGCAACACAAGAACAGAACACAACACCAGTCCAAACGGGAAAACGCTAGAAAAAACTCGAGAGCAATAATACAACTACACTACACAATGTTCCGTGTATCACACTCATGGCCAGTATTTTATTTTGTTTTATTTTTCAGAATGGATTTTTATCTCATAATGCCGCAGGCTCAAACACACTGCTAACCTCCAACCGGTCCGTAAAGTTCTGGGTCTGTTTACCTTTAAGTCTTATGATCTGTTCGAGGTATATTTGTGTATTTCTTACTGTTTCCGTTCTAGAGTTAACTGAAACTGCCAAGCTGGGTCACATACAGATCCACCACGTCTCTTTTGCTCATTTTTATAGTAATGAAGTACAAACAGTAAATAGTAGTCAAAGCAGTCTGACAGTAAACGACTGAAAGTTTACCATCGGCCCGTCCCAGCCCCATCACAGAATCTGCAGATGTGCTGTAAACATCTGGAACTGAGACCCCTGTAAAATCAGAAACAGTGCTGTCTGAGAAAAGCAAGAATCCGCTGAAGGTTTCTGCTCCCTGAGTCCGAGCTGAGCTTGAAAATGCGAAAGTCTTGAACCCCTCCTTTTCCATTAACCCAGAGAGAGGGAAGCTTGAGGGGCGTCTCTCTGATATTTGGACTGTTTACAGTCACTTTATGAATTCAGTTAATGGTTAGTTTAATAGATGATCCTTGTACCTAAACTCACTGACCAAATAAAATGTTTTATTATTATTATTTAACACAAACACTATCATATAGATCAGTGGTTTCCCTTTAGGAGGGCGTGAGCTAACATGGGGTGCGCACAATTTTATTATATTTGTAGACATAAAATCCCAATATCTGAAAAACGTAAAAGTGTGTGTATGTGAATAAGAGTATAAGAACAAAAACCTACAATCGCTGTTTATTTTTTGCAAATAAAAGTTTTGTGCGTCTATGCTGGCTTGTCTTGGACACAGGCAAGGGGGGCTTCAAGGAAAAAAGGTTGGGAACCACTGATATAGATGCACTTTTACTGTTACTAACTGTACACCCTCCTTGTGACCACACCCCTTTTCCCCACCAATCTGATTTTTTTTTTTTACAAGTAATGGAACCATATTTAGCATCCGTGAGTCTCATTGTTGCTATAGACTCGGATGGGACATATACACCTGTTTGTTTTTTTTTAAAGGATGAACATTTTTCGATGCTTTTATTCCTGAGTCCTAATAAAGATGTGAATTTAGGTCACATCAGTTCTTTAAACTTGGGCACAAATTTGACCACTTTAGATTCAACTCAATAATGTATAGAGTACACACAAACAGCTTCTAAAACAATTATTTGGGCCTTGGGGTTCACACTGACTAGAAAGTTATGCATGTGTTTCTTGACCACTTTATTAGAAACAGTTGTGATCAGTTCACTAACTCTGATAACGTTTAGATTTAATCTATGACTAAATAACACTAAATGTGAAAATTACACTAAAGGACAAGTTTTATCATCAGTCAGTCTCCCTGCAAGTAGAACTTCACCTGTATCTGAGGAATATGTAACATAAACTTTAGTAATGATTTGTTTAATTAATAATTGAACATATCACACAGGAAAAAAAAAAGGTAACATATTATTTTAAGTCTTTTTACCAACCTAAAATGATTTCTGTCCAGACTGTATCAATCTTCTCCATGTGTGCTTCATCTCCTCCATTCATATTTCTCCTGCTCCATCTTCTCCTCCACCACCTCCAGCTTCTCCAGAAGCAGCTCAGTCACAAACCTGTGCCTCAGTTTCAGTATCCTCTATTCAACCACCGTCACCTCCTTCACTCTCTCCTCTCCAGCACCTGAGGCCTTCTCCACCAGCCCGCCCTCTTCTTTAAGGACTTTCTTTTTATCCTCCATCTGCTTCTCCTCTAGCTCTCCCTCTTCTTCAGACATTTCCTTGTCCATTAAGTTCATGTTCTCCTCATCCACCATCTCATCTCCATCTACACCAGTAACCAGCTCCATCAGGTCTTTCTTCTCAGCTTCTGGAATAGTTTCTTTGGAGCTTTCTGCATCAGCTTGCAGTTCATCCTCCTCTTTAACAGCACTCTTTGGACTCAAACTCTCTTTGGGATGGTATATTTCCTCCTGGTCATCCTCACTTTGTCTGAAACAGCAGAGGCGCTTCATGTTTGCGTCTGTTTTCCTCAGAGTTGTTTTTCACCCTGAGCAGAAACAGAACTTTACCAACATTCTGGGACTTTACAACATCAGCACAGGACCGTCGGTTCTCTTCTATAAGAAAACTCATCATGAAGAACGTTCTAATGTCTCTGGCTTGGAAACAATGGCTGGACCAATACATGAACACAGATATTGATCTTAAAGAGGACATTTGGTGCAAAGACAACATGAAGTGTCCAAAACACTGTACAAAAAGAAACCAATCAACAAAATGTAACTTCTGTATTCCTTACCTGTAATATTGACTATCTACCAATCTTTAAAACCCTCCTTAAAACACACAATAAGTGCATTAACTGCTTATCCTATTATATCAATCAAATAAACTAAAAAAATATATTTTTATTTTTTTCTAAGAAGTTGCTGTTTTAGAGATATGAAGCGTTATTCCAACAGATAAATATATACACATGTAAATAAAATATTAATATAACAAACACATTTAATGTTGTTTGTGTCTGGTAAACAACAAAGGATTTTTATTTTTGTGTTTTCACCAGCACCAAGACTTTTTGTACATCTTCAACTTTGCAAATGTTAACAAAAAGTCTAGATTTCTGCACATATATTCAACCATTTTTGTGTATTTTAAAATACACATCAGTTCACAACAGCAGATTTCATTACTTGCTTTTAGTTCAGCTTTCCAAGTAATTATTCTTTCTGAGAATTCAAAATCTAACAAAACAGATTCACACTTCTCTTACATTCACACACCTGAAGAGAGAGGGGTTAATTGGGCTAATGTGGTATTAACTCACTGATCACTTAGATAGAATCTTTACTTACAGCACTTGAGTTTAAAATACAGAACATTCGATCCACTCTGACCATCCTCTGCTGAGATATTATGTGGATTTTGGGCCTTTTTCTCAACACAGGACTGACACTAACATGGTGGTGTGTGTTCGCAAGGTGCTGGGATGGGCACATTCGAAAATCAAGATTCTTTATTTGTCACACACACAGTTAAACAAGCACAGCATGTAGTGAACCCCTGAGTCGACCTATCAACTTGTGTAAATGAATTTAAAGAGAGATTTGAGTCTATACTAACCTAATACAAACAAACAGAAAAAGTAGATTCCAAGTTAACACACATTACAATTAGAAACTAGATCTGTACAGTGAGCAGTAATGTTAGAGAACAGGATATCTGTGTGCTGTAAAGTCCAGTGTGCTGGTTTGCTGGCTGATAGAATTTCTTGTTAAAATACAGGACACAGGTGGTCGACCCGAACAAGTCTAAATTTAGAGCTACCATTCAGTGGTGCCGCCTTCTCCACATCCTTTTTTAGAAGCTTTACCAAACAGTATAAAATGTATACAGGACTGGCTTTGGTGTGGGTAAATGTATTTCAAAAATATTTACATTCTTAATGAACTTTTGTCCTGTCCTATTGTGGGCTGGTTTGCACCAAGCAGAATCTGCCTTTAAGAGAAAACACAGGGAAACACAAATATTAGACATCGCCTCAAGCACCAAAAAACAAAAAATTAATTTATATGGTTTTTGTGTCTTTGGTGCTGAATATTTTTGAAATTTTCCAAAAGGTTGGAAAACAGACCCATATGGAAAACAGCAATATACACTATAGGACAGAAGTTTGCTCCCACCCTCTGGAAAAAAAAAAAAGATATGCTACTCTTTCAAAAATGTAGTACATGAAAACATTATAAATAATAAAAACAAATGTACCTGAATGGTTTGGGGTGTATTTTAAAACTAGTTTATGTTTATATACCAGTTTAATCCATTTAAACGCAGTTGCCTTCATCGGATTTCCTTTTCAGCTATTTTTTAAAACTTGTGTCCAAAACCAGCTCAATTTGAAACATAACAACAGTTCTGCCTCATTTGCTGGATTCTCACTGGGATAACCGCTCTTCCCTGAAGCTCAATGATTGGGGGGCCACGACATAATTCTCAAATCTTTCGATTCAGCACAATTTTATAGAACACTTGGAATCATGATTCTATTAAAGACCAAAACTTTGTCCAATGATATGTGAGCCAAAAAATTGTGTGCAAATAAATGTATATTTTTTTATACAAACCAAAAGTCAGACCAATCAATACAAACCTAAATTGAGACTTCAAACATCTAGTCTGTAATGTGTGTAAAATATATATTGGCCAAAGTATGTATTTTGGTTTAATGTACTATAGTGTTTGGAATATATTTTAGCATTAAACAATCAATAAAAGAATCTCACATATAAAAAATACCCACAAGCATTTTTTTAATTCTTGTTTGTGAAATTATACTATAATTGATTATGTACAGTGTTCCTACTACCAGATCAGGTCAAAAATAACATTGAATACACTAGTCTTCAGTCCTTGCCCTCCTTCTCTACTTACTACACTATGTGGACAAAAGTACTGGGATGCCTGCCCATTACACCAATAAGGACTTTAATTACATTGCATTCAAATACATACTTTGGAATGTGTCCCAATACTTTTGTACACAGAGTGCGCATGACCATGTTTTTGTATATCTTTGATTATTTGAAGAAACAATAAGTGATGTATAGTTTTTCTACTTTAGAATTAGGTCCAAAAAATAAAATGTCCTCCTTTTCTGCCTACTACACTTTATGGAGAAAAGAACTTTAACCCATTTAATCCCAATGGCAACAATTTTTGCCGTTTCTTTATTTTATTTTGGACGCTCTAAGTTGTTTTGGCTTTGGGCAGCTAATGCAAGTTAAAAAAATTAAAAAGAGGTCGTCTCCCATAAATTGTCTCAATGTCATGTGACTTGTGTGAATGGAGACATGACCACGCCCCTTTACATCCAGCCTG
>JBBPDB010000001.1:7002773-7042618 GCA_037974465.1 Brachypetersius altus
AAAAAAAAAGGTTCCAAAGAAAGAGGGGGAGATCTTTTAACCACCCCGGCCCCCCCCCCCCCCCCCCACACACACACACACATAAACACACGCCCTTACATCTGCTTTAAATGCTATTCATGCTTTTACGAACCATAAACCTTGAAAATCCTTCTAAAACACACACACAGACTTGTGCGCACTGCAACACACACCTACTCTCTGATCAGAGCACAGGTCAGTGTGTAAAACAGAGTATGTGTGTATTTTAATTATTCACTATGAGAGTCAGCTGGCCACGTTTCAGTCTTGACACAGGTATCTGTTCAATAATGGAGTCTGGTTCTGCATTTCCTCCCTCCCTCCCTCCACGGCTAGCTAAGCTGTCTCTCTCTCTTCTCTTCATTCTCTGTGGACTGACTAATGTTCTGAGTCGTGTCCTACTAGAGTACTGTTGATTCAATCTGCCCTGACGTTTGAGATCTCACCAATATTATTGTTTGTTTTTGTCTTTTCTATAAATCAAAATGATACATTTCAATTATTATTAATAATTTTACTATAAATCTCGCATCTTTGAATTGATTAAGATTCTTAAATCATCATAATTTAATTCAGCTTTTGGTAAAAGTCCCAATTATTTTTAAAAATACATTTCTTTCTTTCTAGCTTTCTTTCTTTCTAGCTTTCTTTCTTTCTTACTTTCTTTCTAGCTTTCTTTCTTTCTAACTTTCTTTCTATCTTTCTAGTTGCTATTAATATTTTTATTGTTATTAACATTATTATTGTTATTACTGCTTTATAATATTTTATATTTAATGAAGCATGACTTTACTGACAAGTGATGAGCTGGTTATTTATCTCAGTGTTGTTGAGCTCTGTTGTGGAATAATTGATCTCTGCAATCTCTTCAGTAGTGCATTCTTTATGTTGTACTGGACTTGTGTGTGATTTGTGGCATAATGGTATGCAAATTACATAGATACATGTCTAATACCTGCTTAATGAGATATTCTTATATAATGGTATTATGTGTTTAGCAAAAGTGGGACAGTATATATATAAAAAAAATCAAGTTAACCCGTTTAATCCCAAATTTTTCCCTGCAAAATAAGTGCATGCATTTTACTCCTTAGACTTCCCTAACACACAATATGTTTGAATTTTTTCATTTCTTGGTGGTTATGATAGTGAAAATGTAGGTTTTATACTCGGCAACAATTGTTGCCGATGGGAAACTACATAGTCTAAATTTCACCTATTTTGACCTATTTACACCCACTATGTGGCGGCGTGTGGCCTTTCATGCTGTTTCTTTACAATCGATCATGTATAGTTTTCCTACTTCAAAAACAGGTAAAAATGGCAGTAAATCCTCACATAGACATATATCGGGTAGACGAGGCATTCTCTGTGTTCCCCTTAGACACGATCTGTCATCGCGTGGCAAAAGCGCCATGTAGCTAAACTAATACAGGTAAACGTGGAAAAGGTGTTTGATGAAAACGTTTAAATATGTATCGTTTCCATACAACTGATTTTGGTTAATCGCTTTCATTCTTTTTATGTATGCACTAATAACAGAATTAATAACACAAAAACCATTGTCTGAAAGTCAAACTAGAAAGTCTTCAATTGGCAGTCTGGTCTTTCTTTTAACGGTGAAATTATAAACACACATTTTATTGTATTCACGATCAATAAATTATTTCTGAAAATATCTCACTCATTCCTCTCTCTCGCTCTCACTCACACAATGTGGTCACTGTGTTATCACTATAGTGACTTGGTTTTAAATACATACAGGACAGGATCTAAAATCCTTGGAACAGAACTGTCTTACACAGGATTTTCCGTGTGTTGCCATGCTCTTATTTAAGAGTGTTCAGTCTTGCAGTGTGGTGCAGCCTTAGTTCGTGGAAGACACAACTAAAGACAAGAGCACAAAATGATGGTTGTCAATTCCAAATTGCGGCCCGGACAAACTTATCAAAGATACAGACCGCTTGTCCTGATGTTGACTGCTGGATAACAAGCTCAGCTGCTTTAACCACCATGACTGCACCCTCAGAAGGAATCAGCAAACCTCCATTGTTATTAATGGTAGCTTTGATCATATGAGGCCGCTTCAGCATCTGTTAGCAAACTAGCACGGCACACACCACAGGACATCTTTCTCGAAATATGTCGAACGACAAACACTGGTAAGGCTGAACAATTGTTTCGATTATATTTGGCCATTATAAAATCCTGTATAGTGCTTACGTTTAACCAAAGCAGTGTTTAGAGGCTGGCTTGAGCACAGGGATGCATAGCTTTGCTAGCTTAGCTAAGGTTACGATTTATAAACAGGTAGGAAACCTCCAAATCTAAATAGTTAGTGTCTACGTTTAGCCAGAACGTTGTTTGGAGGCTGACTTGAACACAGGGATGCATATCTATGCTACCCTAACCTGACTTAGCTAAGATTTATAAAACGGGATTTTATAATGGCCAAATGTTTTCACAACAATTGTTCAGCCTTACATATGAAATGTAATCTCCCCGGGATCTGGTTTGGAGCGTACAGCGGTTTGTACAGCCCATGTTTATCCAATACTTCACTACACAGCAGTGCCTCTCGCACTATGGCTGCGACGTCAAGTAATATTCTGCGTCTCTGGGTCCTCACGCCATGTCCAAACATTACTACATACTGTAGCCTCCATCCTACGTGAGGGTTTATGTAACTAAGGGAACTGGCCCGTCTCACGTTCTCGGAGGTCGCCGTGTTCTCGCGAGACGTGCCCAGCAGCGCCCCCTCCTTCTGTTAATGCAGAGAGAGGGAGGAAAAGGGAGGGGAGAAGTGTTACAGCCTTTCAAACACAAATACGGCTCCGTTTTTTTTACACACATTTCCTCGCCAGAAACGCGGACCCCGACAACTGGATATCGCCTGCGTTCGTTTTTTAACCTGCTTCCCTCTTCAGGGGCAGCGGGACGGCAGGAAAAAGCCTGAACTGGAGAGAAGAGGCCTGTTTTGTTGCTGATCTACCAGAGGCGAGGCGACCAGTGGAGCCGCTTCTCTCTCCTCCTTTCATGCTTTTCTGTCTCTTTTTGGACCCTTTTCTTCATCTCTGTGCCACGACGAGTTCTCCAGCTATGTCTCTGACGTGAGAGACCCGATTGAAAACACGAACTGGGGCTATTTTCGGCTCGTCGGGAGAAAGTCGAAGGGAAAAGCGGGGCCTGTTTTGTTTTTGCACGGACGGCACCGCCATGAAAAGCAGGGGGGGACAATAACATACACACACACGCACGCTCATACACACGCACAAACGAGAGAGAGCCGTGCTACTGGTTTTCTCCTCGTCGTGTGTGTGTCGGACGCTGGTCGTAATTACGGCGATGTGAGAAAGAAGAGGGGAAAAAAAACGTCGTCGCGGCCACGACGATTTTGAGTCGGAGGAGAGAGAGAGGGAGCGGAGGTGGGGAGTCATCTGGCCGCGTTTGAATCCGGGAGCTCAGAGGACACATTACGATTTCTCCACGACGCGCGCCTCCACTGTTATTGTTGAATTTGAAATTGAGAAAAGAAGCTGAGACCCCCCTTCTCCTCCTCCCACTCTCCTCTCCTCTCGAAGAAACAGACCATCTCTTTACAGCAGGGATGTTTGGATTTAAAGCAAGCTCATGATGATAATTCAGGCTCGTTTCGTGTCACGGATGGGAGAAAAAAGCGTGAAAAATAAAAATGGAATGATAGGACTGGACCTGATGGACATTTTTCAGACGATCGGCCTCCTGTGCTGGCTGAGGCGGCATCTGGAAGGATATTAAGTCTCCAGCGTGGATTTATGTTTGCGTGTGTGTGTGATTCTCATTCGAGTCAAAGGATACTGTACCCTGGGGTAAAGTCGTAAGACTAGTCCCGTGGTCATTGTCCCAGTGGAGATCCAGCTTCTCTGATCTGATCTTCTAACGGGCAGCATTGTGGAGAACGTGAGCCGGCAGGACCCGCTGCGTGATCCTGCATCCCTCTTCTCTTTTTCTTTCTTTCATTCTCTCTCTGTCCTCCCATCTCTCTCCTTTCATCTCTTTCTCCCCAAGCTGTATCTGTCGAGCCCTCCAGACTTGCTGAGGATGAACCCGGTGAATGCCACCGCTCTCTATGTGTCCGCTTGCCGTTCCGTGCTGCAGTGCGATCCCCAGGACCCTCAGGGTTTAGCCGAGCTCTACAAACTGCTGCCCTTCTTCAGGCAGTCCCTCGCCTGCCTAGTGTGTGGTGAGAATCCTTTGCATTTTAGTAGTAGTAGTAGTGTGTGTATATATATATGTGTGTGTGTTTTGCACGTAGCTCCTCCTCAAACGCGACACACCCCCGTCGAGTCCCACTGCCCTCTTTCCTCCTGACTACAAATAAGAACCGGCCTGCTCGGTCAAATAATTATGTGGTCCATTCATTTACTTCTCATCTCCTTTATTTCATCTGATATATTTTATGCATCCTCCCAGTTCATTTACTTCTCATGTCCTTTATTTCATCTGATATATTTTATGCATCCTCTTAGTTCATTTACTTCTCATCTTTTATTTATGCATTCTCATAATTTACTCATTTCTTTTTTTATTTTTCATTTTCTTTTATTTATACATGCTTTTTTCTATCGGCCCCGCCAAGATGATTTAGCTGGAACTCTACCTTTTGGATGTGTGGACAGGAGATTTTCATGTTTTAAAACAGGGACTAAATAGAGGGACCGTTCCGTTTGCATGTGGTGATGCATGTGGTCTCATTTGCCATGTGTACTGTGTTTAAATGGGTTTGTAAGTAGTGTGGAGAAAAAAAAAGGTTTTTTATTCTTTTTAGGGGGCACATGGAATAGCATTCAGCAGCTTACACACCGAGGTTGTTGCTAAAACAGCGCCATCTAGCGACGGAGATGCATGATGAGTGTTTTCCAATCAACCAAATAATTAGTCTCGTCTTTTTGTTTCTCCACGCAGGGAATTTGCTCCAAGACCCGATCGCCCCAACCAATTCATCATGCCAGCATTATGTCTGCAAAGCGTGTAAAGGCAAGAAGATGATGATGAAGCCATCTTGCAGCTGGTGCAAGGACTATGACCAGTTTGCAGAGAATAAACAGCTCTGCATTTTGGTAGATTGCTACAGGAAGCTCTGTGAGTACATTACAGACTCTTCCCTTGCCTCACATATTTCTCGTGCTGTAGAGGGATCCCATAACATATTGGCCCTGTTAAACGAGGGCCATCCATTGGACTGTAGTGAACATGGGGTGGATTCTCTTTCGCGGGACTTGACACACCACTCCCCGCCTCCCTCAACCTCGGAAATGCCTCCTGAGGAGGATCAACCACCCCATTCGTCTGAGGTGAAAGAGCAGCCCCTTACTCCGTTAGGGGTTAATGGCCTTCAGGACTGTAATGGCTTAAGTAACATGGAAGAGTTAACATCCAGTTTACCCTCACCTCACAGTAATATCCCTGTGACAGTGGAAGTGGAGGCTCAGGTGGTGAAACAGGAGACCTTTACCAATGAAATTCCTGTATGTGAGGCTGTGGCAGCAGCTGGCGAGGAGCTTTGTCCCAGCAGTATGGATATGTGTGGTTTCCGAGAGGACGTAAAGCATGATGGAGGTACTCTCTTGTTGAGTGTTGAGGAGGTTCTCAGGACTTTGGAGCCCGACCCTGTCCCTCAGGACGAGTGCCCCACTGTACTAAAGCCAAACCTTGAAGCTTCAGGGGACATAAATGGACCTTTTGGTTGTTCCACCACGTCTGCTGATTCTTCCCGGCAGCTACCCTCCCTCCCCGTTGACTCTACAGGGGTCTTGCAGCCCCAGCATCCGCCCACCCAGCAGAACCTTCAGCCCTCTTCTGGAATATCTTGTTCAGCTGTTACTCCCCGAGTGCCACGGTCTAGCCGTAAACGCTCCCGATCTGAGAGCGATAGCGAAAAGATTCAACCTCTGCCCATTTCCACCATCATCAGGGGGCCCGCTTTTGGTGCCTCTGCGCCTGTTCCTGTCAAGTGTGAACCTAAAGCTCCAGCACAAGCTGCACCCCACATGGCAGCAGTCCCCAATGGTGGGGGGTTGTCAAAAGTGGGGAGAGCCTTGTTGGTGCCCAATAAAAGTGTCAAAAAGACTCCTGACCAGCATGGACCCAAAAAGGCATATACAAAGGCAAAACAGAGTGCACCTAAGTCGAAAGACAAAACGAAAGAACGGATTGCGAACAATCCTCTTGTCGCAGGGAGCCCGACAAAAGTGGTGTACAAGAAGCCACAGGAGAAGAAGGGCTGCAAATGCGGCAGGGCCACCCAAAACCCAAGTGTTCTTACGTGCAGGGGCCAACGATGCCCGTGTTACTCCAACCGCAAAGCCTGTCTGGACTGCATATGCCGAGGCTGTCAGAACTCTTACATGGCCAACGGTGAGAAGAAACTGGAGGCGTTCGCTGTGCCAGAGAAAGCCCTGGAGCAGACCAGACTCACTCTGGGTATCAATGTCACCAGCATAGCAGTGAGGAACACAGGTGGGAGTGGGGCTGGGGGGGTGCTGAACGTCACCTCCGCGACTGGTCCTCCTGTAGCCTCATTTTTAGCTACTGGACCTCACGAAGACAAGGGTTTTGATGAGACTTTGGATGTGAGGTTTGACTGTTGAGCCCTGCACAATGCTCTTACCATCACACCCCCTTATTCCATCCTGGCTCGCTCTCAGCAAGGTGCAACCGAGACCTGGAGGAGAGCCAGTGGATTCAACAAAACAAGGCAGCTACTGTGATTCTGTTCCAGTTCATGTTATCAATTAAGAATTTGCTGAAGTTTGTGCCTATAAATCACTTGTAACATGCTTATTTTTTGTTGTCTTACACACTATTGTGAATTAGAAAAGTCATGTTACTGTAAGTTAAAACTTCTATTGGCAGTTTTTTTTTTTTATTGTTTCACTACAAGTGATCTATACGGCATGATCTTTGGCAAGAAATGCTTGACCTCGTTGTTGTGGGTCATGTTATGTGCATAAGTGAATGACTTTGAGTTAGTAGGCTAGAAGATGAGACCTGTTAATTAAATGGTACCTGCTATGTAAGTAGAGACTGGTTGTATTTATAAACATTTTTGTACACAGACTTACGGAATTCAATTTAAAAGTACATTTTATGATATATTTTTTAAGTTACATTAACAACATTTGCAGTATTTATTGGTCATCACTTAACATAGATTGCAGTCCATCTAGGGCTTCATCAGGATACCATTTCTACAGATGCAAGTCACTGAGATGCAGTATGTTCGGTTTCTGTCTAAATTATGTTGCAGTCCTGTTTGTGCTAGTTTATGCTGTCTGAAACGTTTTTTTCCCTTGGGGCATTTAAATACCTGTAATATAAATGTAACATATTTCCACATAAAAAAGAAAAAAAATCAAAACATGACTCCTTTCTTATTTCTTTGATAAACTAGTTGTGGAAAATGTGCGTCGGTAAAGGATGTTTTAATTGATAGTGTTTTCGAAAATCAAGCTTTGTGTTGACGGAGTGTTTGTAGTAACCTTCTGCTACCACAAGAGGGCAGGAGAGAGGCATGAAAATGTAAATAATAGTCACGTTTTCAAAGTGAGGAGTGAAAACCTGAACTGTCCCATTCTTTTTAGAATAATTTTGTTACAGAAATAACTGTTTCATGTGTACAATCCAAGAATCATGGTAATATCGATTATACCTTTGCACACATGACAACGCTCTGCCTTGCAGATGTTGGTCTTGGTTCGGAGCTCTTCTTGAATTCCAGAGTTTCATCTGCCACTTTGCCACACTGTGGATTTGTTTAATCTGCAATGGCTCTCTCAACTGTAACTCCTAATTTATGCAGGGGATAATTTCACAGTTGCTGCTGTTTTGTTTTCATTGCTGTTTCCCCTCTGCCTACTCTTTGTACAGACTGTGCATATTTGCATCCCCTTTGGAGAATGCACTCACCATCTGGAGTCTTTTTGGTGTTTCTTCAGTGATATTAGTGATAGTTTTTCTTCCAATATTTCCTGTCTTTGAATGCGTTTGATTTTATTGGCTGACCACTATGGTGGTACTCGCAGTACTTTGTTCGTCTAATATATGGAATGCTACATATCCGGATGTATACATAGCATTTGTCCCCCTTTGCGGCTCTAACAGCTTCCACTCTTCCTTGACGACATGCACAAGATACTAAAGTTTTTGTGGGAATTTGTGCCCATTCATTCTGTAGAGCATTTGTGAAGTCAGGTCTCTGTGTGGGCCTGTCAAGTTCTTCTACACCAGACTCATCCAGCCATGTCTTTATGGAGCTCACTTTGTGCACCCAGACACAGTTTGTTCTTCACCAAACTGTGTTCACAAAGTAGAAAGAATGTCTTGGTGTTAAGATTGCCCTTCATTGCTTACTTCCAACAAAGGGCAATCTTAACACCAAGACATTCAGGGCCTAGCCTGAACCCTGAAAAACCGGTGTCCCAATACTTTTGTCCACATAGTGAACACAAATATATATTTAAAATTCACCTTAAAAACACATGATTCGTGACGACTAGTCATTTTTTTCCCCAAAACAGTCTGTAAAATTATTTAAAGGACCTTCATATATACATTATTAGTTTTGATCAAGGTGGTCCAATCCTTCAATGAAACAAACTAGAATGAGTCACAATTTTTGCTCATCAAATACATAATTGTATAGATGACAGCATACCTCCTTTCCCAAACAGTTTGAAAATACACACTTCCCCCTGCTGTTGAAGTTTACGCACACCACCGTATGAATCATGGCAGAAATAAAAGGCTGTGCTACCCATAGCTTTGCTGTGCATCACCTAAAAGTGCCTTCAGCCTTGATCCCAAAGTGTATAGTTTATCATAAGTGTAACTCCATGGCTAATATAGGAAGACCTTCATCAGTGTTCAAATGTATGTATTTTCAGTAAAATACTGGTTCATTTACAAAACTTTACAGACAATTTACCATCTTACAGTGTCACACTGATCTTTAAAAAGCTGGAAAGTTTCCCCCTTTTTTCAAACAGACATTTTCATGATCATTTGGGCCCTCCTTAAAGACAGTAGTAATGCTGGCAACATTCATTTCTCAGTGAAAACATTTATAAAATAGTCCCAGAAAGTGAATGGAAGAAACCGCTTCATAGATTCATAGAGTCGAAAACAGTTCATAGATTCATTTCAAACAGGGATGCTTCTTATCAAGTCCACTGTTTTGCAAAAAGGAAACATTTTTAAAATGCTACACTTTCCAAGGACGAAGGACCAAATACAGGATCCTTTGATTAAGTTTTCAACTCGCTTCAGGTTACTTTGGCATGTCGTGTCTGTCTCTGATGTTACAATGTGAAGACTTCGCTTTTGCTGTACAACACAGGGATCCGAATCTCCTGTTCACCTGCACAATTCTCTTCATCTGCTCAGCTTCCACCAAACCAAACTGGCTAGCAAACGTCTTGGCGAGCTCCCTTACAGTGCCTTCTGAGAAGACGTTCTGAGCGGCACATTTGGTTTTCTCAGGACCTTTTCAATCCGCCCCGATCTTCCGTGGTCTTACCCCATTCCCCATTTCCATCGTGCCTGATAAACCCACCTTTTGACGATCTCATCAATGTGGGTAAAGAGCGCTTTACCCTAGAGACAGCACACATAAACAGATGGCTTTCGTATCCTTGGCAGCTTTTCAAAGGGGAGCTCAGAAAGCATACCAAGCAAGCCGAGTCCTGTCACCCGCCTGACAGAGGGGAACTGTTGCAGTCCGAACAATAAATAAAACCTCCTTCATCCCACCGGCGGGCCTAGCTGACCAGGAAAGCGCCGAAGAAGCTCGACTTCTCGTCCATGTCAATAGTGCTCACGTTACTGACGGTGACGAATAGCCTGTCGCCGCTCGCTAGTTGGAACAGGCCCGCCTGATAGATGGAGTACAGTCCGTACTCCGCGTCCCTGGACCAGCAGGTGGTCCGAGCGTTCTTCATCAGAAGAATAGGCACCGGGTAGGAGCTCACTTTTTTATAAACAAACTGCAGCATGGGTTTGCCTCTGGCCGACTCTGCCGAGGTGCCCTCATCTTCTTGCTCCTCCTCATCCTCCTCCATGAGGGTGTGCCGAAAGTACGTCTGGGAATAAATGTAGTAAAGCCCGGGCTGCGGCACCACCAGCTCTCCGTCACTCAACTCGACGTTCTGGAGGAAAGCGAGTCCCTTCTCAGACTCCCACGACTGGATCTTCTGGCCATAAACTTTCCTGTTGGAGGGACCTGTAGCACCGAGGCCAGACAGAAGGATTATGGGGTTGGGTTTGTCAGAAAAGCACCATTGTTTCAACATTTGGCAGCACAGAGGAAAAGGGATGCATATTACAAAGACTACTCTCGAGTTACACACCAGCTTTTTTGTCGTGGGCCAAGTTTGCGGCATATACAATACATTTGTTTCTCAAGCGAGTGCAGAGGCATCCATAATGCACAGATGTCTGTCAATACCTTCACCAAAGCTGAGTAAAGCCGTCAGCTTTTAGTGTCAGAATCGAAGGCACAATTATCAAGATGTGTTTCGTTTACAGAGAAATAAGGATCTGAGTGTTCAAGGACTATGTACCGTTGGACAGTCTGCATGCAATAAAGTCATATATTGTTTTGAACTCTGTCACCAGACACTTTATACTCTAGTCCATAAAAATAGATCATATTGTCTATAAACTTGGAAGGAATGGGTCACAGATTATATATTAATATACAGCACTGATTCATCTGCTCTTCAGATGTTGCACATCTGTGCAGCTACTCGTCTAGAATAATAAAGAAATGGGCCGAAAATGTCATCACTCCACACACTGGGTAAGAAAAGGGAATCCTATAAAAGTTAAGAAAACAGCACAAATGACATGTTTAAGACGTACCTCCACCATCCTTGTCTGCATCTGGTATATAGCTGCCTGTAACATGAGCAGCAACTTTGGGCCGTGGGGGAGCGTCTTGGTCTTGGACCACCAAGGAGGGAAGGACCCGGGAGACTTCGTCTGGAAAGAGTCCAACGGTTCGGAGTTTTACACTTGTCAGCGCATGCCCCAAACACAAAAATGCTTGGTTTTACACTTACCTTTGACTGCTGAGGAGATTTCTTTCTGGTAGCGATTAGACATCGACTGTTATAAGAGAGAGGAAAAAAAGAAAGGTCAGGGTTAAGGCCGTTCCTGCAGGGAATTTAAAGAAAACAAGCCACAGGTTAACTGTGCTCAGGCTGATTTCACATTGAGTCTGTTCAGCCTGGTGAATTCCTTCAGTAATTAAAAATGGGAAAAGGTATCTTAGCCATAAAAGGGCTCATTGTCTCTACATCCTGGCCCCCGCTGAAGCTGATACCTTTTCTATGAGAAAGTGGAGCTGTTGCGTGACTTGCCAGCAGGGGTCGTCTTTTCCCTCCCCAGCGCCCCCATCCAGACCCTTAATGGATCTGATGTTGGCTCGCATCAGACAAGAAACACTGCTCTTAGAAAACGTCTCCTTCATCTGAAGAAAAAGAAAAAGTGTGATTTTTAGTAAGATGATTTATGTTCGTTGTAAACAAACGGACACGTATCGATTTTACCACTTTTAATGCACTTAAATCAGTTCTCCACGCAATGCAGAATTTAACCCTTGATTTTTTATGCAGCCGTCCCTTTTTCCACTGGAAAAGAACATTGCAACACATGTTTTTGCCTTTTGCGATCAGAAATGACTTTCTGTGAAGACTTTGCACGCCCCCACCTCAAGCCTGAGTCGTCTGTTTTCAAACTTTTCCATTCCACCTTAAAGACCAGTGCAACCACCGCGCTGTTTAAGGTGGAATGGGAAAAAAATCGGGGAAAAAACTAACATCTGCTTCGCCAAACTCAGACCATCCTCATGCATTCGATGCAATACACACGCAAAGCCATGCCTTTTTTATGAATAAATGTTTTGAACCACATTAACATTTGCTCCACACGAATTGCATGAGCTACAGGCGACCTGTTGGACCAAATCCAGCTTAGCAATCGAGTCCAAAGGATGAGCTCTACACACACACACACACACACACACGTAGCAAGCGAGTATGTTTTTTTCTTCTCAGAAACACACGCCCTAAGTAGTTCTTTTCAACCAAAAAAAATATTCGTAACTTTATCTGGGTGTGCTAAGACCTAAAATACATCTAATGTAGAAAGATCAGATCGGCTCTTGTGCACAAGTCCGAAACACAAACCAAATAAAAAAACAAAAATCAAATAAAAGGATTAAAAAAGTTCAAAAGGAGGCCCTACCGTGGTCAGGACGTTGCTGAAGTAGATGAAGGTGACAGCCACTGCGATGGTCTGCAGCAGGATGGCAGCAAGCAGCAGAAGTCCAATGTACTGCATTGTGTGAGAGCTTGTCATGCTGACTCGTTTGGTGCAGAGCAGCAGCCCGAGACAAAAGCTGGAGCTGAATTCTTTCCCCCTCGGTACATATGAAACACACACACACACACACACACACTCACTCACAAGGAGGCGGAGCAGGGCTGACTATCAAGGAAACACTAAGAGGAACATGCAGGCTCATTTTTTTCTTCCTCACCCTCACTCACCCAGGCACTTTTTTGTTTTCTACGCTTTTCTAGACGCCAAGAAAGAAAAGAAGTTTGGCCTAAACTTGACAACTACTTCATGTGGGTCACCATATCTGTGTAAACAAAGCATGTCTGTTCATGAAGAGACCATGAGCATTTCAGAATGGAAAAATGGAGAGAATGGGGATATCTACCAACATTGATGCTGTTCCAATAGAAACACAAGTCCCTATTTCCACCATTGTGTGCTGTGTGTGTTGTAAAAGTTGAATTTTGGCACCTTTAAAGTGTGCAATTAGTCCATTATTGAGTTCTGGACTCACCCTCACTCACACAGGCCATTTTTTCACTGTTCTCGACCATTCACCAAAAAGAAAACAAGTTTTGCCTGGACTTGACAACTTCATCTGGACCATCATATCTGTGTACACACAGCCTGATTGTCCATGAAGTGAGGCCTAAACCATGACCATATTCCTCCCTATTGTATTCCACGATGGGAAAAACAAAGTGTGTGTAAAATCAAGGGTGACCTGATACTGCTTTTTCAGGTCTGACACTGACACTGACACCTTAAGTATCTGCCAATATTGATACCAGCGTGTCAGAAACAGAAGTCTCTATTTCTTCAAAAAGTTGAGTTTCAGCACGTTTGGAGTGTATAATTAGTCCATTACGGGGTTCTGCGCTCATGTTTCTCCTCACCCTCATCACCCAGGCCATTTTTACACCCTCCCTGACTTCCACTGCCAAAAAAGAATACAAATCTTCTTGGACTTGAAACTCCTTCATCATATCTAAATACACACGGCCTGACTGTCCATGAAGTCAATAAGCCTTCCGTTTATTTCATGATTATATTTCTCCCTGTTGTATTTCGTAATGGAAAAAGTAGAGAGTAGAGTAGAACTGGTGTGACACGAAAACAATTACAGTACCCCCTGTAATTCAAACCATGGTCTATTTTATCTGATCTAATCAAAGTACCTAACTTCATTACTTAAGTGAAAGTACAGATACCACTAGTCAAATGTTACTCCAATACAAGTGAGTCATACAGTCAAATTTCATTTAAGTAAGAGTACTGACGTTATTGCTTACAAAAATACTTAAAATATTAAAAGTATATATTTCACTGCATATTTGATTTATTGCCTCCACACTTACAATACCTAATGCATCTAACTTGTTTGTAGAAGTTGATAATATGCGATAACAGTACAGCCAAATCTCAGTGTGGTCAAATTAGTCAATCTTGTAAAAGTCCTTATTTATCTTAAAGCAGCAGCTGGTTCTCAAAGTTGCGTGAGCTAACTGCTGCCCCTCTGTGATGTAATACTACTGGTGATTTCTGATAGGCTGTTATCTGCTAAATAGCCAGTCACGTTTTAGTAAAGTGAGACAATAACACCCACTTTCAGAACTGAACGTAACGAGTAACAAGAACCTAGACAGAAATGTGGTGAAGTGGAAAGTACGGTTTTGTCTTTCAAATGTAGTGAAGTGAAAGTTTCCCAAAAAAGATTACTCAAATAAAGTACATATACTCAAAAACTGTACTTAAGTACAATGCTCAAGTAACTGGACTTCATTACTGTCCACCTAATTTATATTAACTGGTAGTTTGTGGAGCTGAAAGCCCTTGAGAGCGTCTAGTTTGAGACAATACTGGGAAAATTAGAAAATTGCCATGATATTTGATTAAAAGACATTTTGTAACCGGGGGATATTTTTTGGCCCATAAGATCACAGTTACGGCCCTGTATTCAGTGTTTAGCATGCTCACATGTGGTTGCAATCTAGGCTTGTAGGAAGTTTCTGGGGAGTATTCGGTTCTTATTGTTCTTCAGTGTGGCATTCTGTAGGGGGACGGAGTTCCTAGTCATGATTTATTGAGCTTTATTCTCCCTCGTCAGCCTCGGATGGCAGGTCCTGGTGGGCCCCCTTGAAAAACGCTTTCCACTCTCGAGCCAAAGCTTAAAGCGGGAAAAAAGCACAAACGCAGGTGATGCTTTTGAGGTGTTTTATGCTCAGCGAACGGTCGCATGCTACCTTGCTATTCGATTACAAATCACTAACAGCTTACGAAACCCGCCGACCCCCATTGCGAATGCTTTCCAGGACCCCACAGCACCCCCACTCTGGACATTCTATTCAAACCATATGGCTTTATAAGGGAATCTGCATGATTTGATTTGACATGGCGAATGGAGCCGCTTCTCCATTTTTCCGATGTGCCCTCTATTCTAAATAAATACATAATGAACGATTGTGTGCTGCTCTTGAGAAAATGCAACTGTTTCCAACAAGACATAGTGTACTTTCATCACGGGAGACTGCACTGAATACTGAATAGCAGTTATTTTGTCTTGAAACAGTGGACAACATGTAACGAGAACATAGCAATACTGTTTTTTTTTCTGTTTTCCCAATTTAGCCATGATAAATTCCCTCAAACCAGCTCTCGTACAATACCACCAACACTAGAATGGCTTTCTCTAAATTATGAGAAGCCAGCCAGGTCATCTTTTAGGCCAGTTATCACTGGACCGCTCAACTCGCTTGGAGGAGAACACTGAACATTCTGAATTCTGTTATGTTAACTAACACATTGACTAACATCATGCTGTGGGATGTGAGGAGGGGAGGGCCATTCTACCCACCCAGGATGGGTGAGGCCAGTTTTGCCCTCTTGGCCTTCTGGCCATGTATGGCTGTGGCTGTGGCTGTGGCTGTGGCTGGGGAGTAAATGCACACATGACTGAATCCCAGGTGGATATTTTCTGACCATGTTATTCACCATTTTGGTGTCCCAACATAGTGCACTACATAGAGAGTAGAAAATCAGTTGAGAGCCACTCCCAGAAAGATGTATTCAAGATCAAGGTCAGGGATACATGATGAGCCAACATTTCTCCATGGGCCACTGTGCAACATCTAGCAACATTCAACAAAGTGCAAGTCATGACAGAAAGAATACAATATATAGACAATCCAGCAATGTAACAGCTTAGTGTGAGAGTAACAAGCATTGCACCACAAGTACAAAACTGCAAAAAATAGCCAATACAGTGTAACAGCATAGTGTGAATGGGATTTAAACCTTCCAGAATGACTAGTGTCGCACCATAAGTTTGATCCTGCACAGGAGGCTGTTTGAAACACTAAAAAAAAGTACAGGGAGTGACAGAAACAATGCAATGAGTAGAGAATACAGCAATATAACATTAAAGTGCAAATATATTGTAATATAACCTAATTTATTCTGATTTCACATCACATTTCAGCCGCTCCAAGTCCTGTTCTGTTAAGTTTCCCTCTCGCTTGTCAGCACAGTCCTGATTTGTTTTTGTGGGTCTTAGTGTTACGGCAGGGCAGCCTCTCAGCTCACTGGTACTGTCCCATAAGTGGGAGAGATTTTTGCCCACTAAGCTTTTTTTCCCGGCCTCGTTTCCCGACACATGTGTCATGGCCAGATAAAATCAGCAACCCCTTATAAACAGCAGATGAGGAGAAATGACCATAGGTCTCGCGGGACAGTGGCGTGGGGACATCCCGTAAAACACAGGTAGTCAGCACAAAACTAACAGAGGCGTAAAGTTTAATCATAACCCCCCTCCATAATAAAGTGCAGACACTGGCACACCACAGCCGCACAAGATGATACATCAGTGACAGTGCGATGAAGAACATATGCTCAAAAGTTCGGAGACACATGGCTTCATTTTTAACACAGAGAAATTCTAGCAGTCTTTGTCTAAAGCAGTCATTGCATTACAGTTTTCAGTCCAAACTGCTGGGCTGGCAGCCTGAACTGTGTTGTTGTAGCTAATCAAAATATTCAGGTTGGAAATGATGACGAATTTGAATGAACACTACCAGTCAGATGTTTTTGCACACCACAGTTTTTTTTCCACTTATTTCATAAACTTTTTATTCTTGTTAAGCGTTGCAAAGTGAACAACTATAAATGTAAATATGTCAAATAAAAAACGCTTCTTTTATAAGATGAAAGAATCTGTAACAGCACATGTCTGACATCCCATTGACTGGTCCAAGTGTAGTCTAGACAAATTCTACAATTTTATTTATTAACTGTTTCGTCACTTAATAGCTTGTTAAATATCTAACCGTTGTCTGGGGTTCCGCATAATAGTAGGTGTCGTTTTGTTGGTTAGTAGTGAATAACAAATATGCATTTTTCTGGCTAATAAAGGAGCTCATATGGCGAACATACTGTAACTGTACTCATTAGCAAAGAATATTAAGTGTGTTTTTAGTCAATATTAAATGAGTAACATGCAAGTGTAGAATGTGTGCAAATATGATTGACTTGTAGTCTATTTTTTGACAAAACACTATAATACTACAAAATGTTATTTCTCATTAAGTTGAAAGGGAATTTTGCCCCACAAAGTTCTGCTGGCCAAATATTTGTGCTATTTGATGGATGCCGTTTGTTCGAAGACAAATTTAAATGATCCGGTGTATTAATGGAGACAATGCGTACTGTATGTTGGAACAAAGTCCTCAAGGGCAGAACAATGGATGTAAAAACCCGGCCCGTGCTTTTTAGAGCCCCCTTTTTCACCGTGACTTTCTCTCTTTGTCTTTCCAGTCGCCCAGAGTTCGGACACCCCTCCCCCCCCTCATTCTCTTGCTGTATCTCAATCAGCCAGCTGTGCTTAACTGCAGGCTCTCTGGGCCACACTGTTGACATGACCTGCTCCGAATGGCAGGCAACCTAAACAATGCCGCAAACAGGCCGGCGCAGATCTGGCACACAGGCGATGCACGGGGAGGAGTGATACAAAGAAAAGAAGGGTGAAAAAGAAAAACAGATAGGCGACCAATGGCTGGGCCGGAAACTCTGGAGTTTAAAGTAGTAGCAGCGCAGGGCTGATTTTTGGCTCGCTTTGAGATTTGCTGATGCCAGGAAAAACTCCAGCGGAGAGAATCACTGAGCGCTTAAGGTGGCCTCATGTAGAAGCGAGCAAACTCATTCAGAGTCTTTTGAAGTGTCTGTGTGTCAGTGTGTGTTTGCTCTTCTACATTTTTAGAACAAAAAGGAACCAGACAAAGCAGAGAAAGCAACCTACAAAAACGATCCTGACTTTTTTTTCCCCCCAGAAAGCCTTTTGAAAAGGCAATACAATTTGTTTTGGTTATCTATATATTTGTATCAGTAAAAATGGCCCAATAAACTCTGCAAGAATTCAGATGGGAAAAGAAAGCAGCAATATATAAATAATACAAATGAGATGTTCAATTACTTGCATATTTATACTTACATGTAGATCTTACATGTAGATGCATGCATATACTGTATACAGTAACCCCTCAGCATCAGAGGGTTCGATCTAACGGTGGCCGTAATACACCCAAAAGTTCTCAACCACCATAAAAAATAGAAGAAGAAGAAGCCTGCTGCAGCATGTAGCTAGCTCTACATAAAAACAAACCTCTGTGTTTGTGTCTGTGTTTGTGCACGTGTGTACGCGTGTGTGTGTCGTGTGTAAGCATGTGTGTGTATGCATGCATGTGTGAATGTGTGTGCGCGTGTGTATGCATGCATGTCTGTGTATGCGTGCATGTGTCAGTATGCATGTGTGTGTATGTGTGTGCATGTATATGCATGTGAGTGTGTGTGTGTGTGTGTGTATGTGTGTGTGTTTGTGTGTATGCATGTGAGTGTGTGTGTGTGTGTAAGTGTGTTTGTGAGCGTGTATGTATATGCATGCGTGTGTGTGTGTGTGTGTGTGTGAGTGCCTGTGCATGCGAGCATGCATTTGTTTGTGTAAGTGTGGGGGAGTTTCTCTATCCCAGGAGGCAGCTGGCACTAAAATTACTGCCCTAATGGCTTGTGTCATGAAGTAGATACTCCCTTCCACTCCATTTTTTACATTTTATGTTCTTTGCTTTTTAAGGCAAACTCAGACTAATCAGGGTGTCCAACTTTCAGTCTTACAGGGAACATTGTGCAACCAAAGTGAATTTAACAAGGAAGTGTGTGAGTGTGTGAGTGTGTGCGCGTGTACGTGTGTGCATGTGTTTTTAATTCCTTGTTTTTGTGATGTCATGAAAACTAGTGAGTGTTCATACATCTGCCTGTTCATCTTCCCGCGGCTTCGCCCCATCTATCCACGCTGAAGTTGTGTTTTGAAGTTGGCACAATATGAAGCAGTCAATCAAGCAGAACAGGCATTTGTTCACTTATGTTTGTAAACATTTAAGCAGAGCAGCTTTAACACTGGACTACTCATACTACAAGCTACTCATCCTCTGCTTAAGAGACAGAGGCTGGATGATACTCATGTAATTATTGCTGGATGTTTTGTGAGGGGAATGAGCCCATGCAAAGTTCATAAGTGGACCACAGAGAAAAATACGTAGAACACAATTGACCTGTAAAGGTTAGATCTAGGAAGTTTAAAACAATACATATATTAGCATGTGCATGTGTGTGTGTATTCGTATATTGGTATATATGTAGGTATGCATGTATGTATGTATATATGTATATACCAATGAACCCATAATAATGGAAGGTACATTTTCCTGAATCAACTGAATAGTATGTCTTGGACTGAAAAAAATTAAATATGGCATTTTCCTGTACAGTTTATGTTTAGTGTGTATTGAATGTTACATACTCTAAAGCTCATTAAATGCACTATACCTTTTGCACAGGACACATTTCATGTGTGATATATTAAATATGAACAAAAAGCGTTAAAATGTTCAAATGTGTGTTTTCTGTATAGGGACGTGCCCTTAGTTCTGCTTAGAAAATCAACAAAACAGATTCGGTGACCAAGGGTGCCCACACTTTTGCACTCTACTATATGAAGCACCTATGGGAAATGTATGACCCTGTCTGTGCAGTCATAAAACAAATGCAAGCATGTGTATGTGTGTGTGTGTGTAGACGAGTTGCTCTGGGGCTTGTGCTTCATACTTGGAAATACGTGTCCCGACAGATTTTACAGTGGGTCTGGCGTAAATTAGGAGAATCGACCTTCTGTCGGTTCACCGGTGCGAACGTTCATGTTGTAACACTGAACCCTGAGAGGCACGTTAATGAAGCAGGCAGTACCTCGATGACAAAGTTATCATATCTGTTGCGGGGGAACATGGCGAGCGTATGGTGAGTTATGGAGCCTTGACTCAATGCCTCATTGCACTTGGGGAATCAAGAATTTGGCTGCAGACGAGGCCCCCAACTTAGGGAGGCCCTGCTTTATTGCAAGGAAAGAAAGAGAAGTCTATTGGAATCAAATACCAGAAAGCCGAGCGAGGAAGAAGGGAAAACATGGGGAGGAGAGACTGAGTAGGAGTGAAGGAAGAAAAGAAAGTAAGAATGAGAATGATGGAGGGAGGAGGGCAGTGAGAGAAAGAGAAAGAGAAAGAGAGAGAGAGAGATAGTGAGAAACAGAAAGAGAGACTGTGCTATTTTAACCTGGATTTTGACCTGGTTTTACTGATCTGATTTGATGGCCCTACCGTGTTGTTGTAACCTGTCAAATGTCTGGGGACACCTGAACGCGTCAGAGTAATTATAGGGTCATTATAAGGTCCTTTGTATCATACACTCTTTGCCATGAAAAATTTTCGGTTCAACGCCATCAACTCTTTCTCTAATGTGTAGTTTTCCAGCCGCGGTCCTGAATCCCCCTTGCGCTGCTCGTTTTTGTGTCTGTTCCTGCACTTGGATACTCACTTCAACTCAGTAAAGGCTTATTAACGAGCTGATGAGTTAGATAGACTGTGTTGGGAGCAAGAAAAACGCTGGCACCAGAACTGGGTTTTTTTTTTTAAATTAGTGTAAAAGCCAGTTTTTTCAAGCTAATTCCATTATAATCTAGCTCCTATTATAACTAAACTATATTGTGATGACGTAATTTCTGCTTTTATGTTCTTGCTGTCAAATATCATCTTTTTGAGTTCTTTTAAAGACACTGTAAATTCAGTTAGTTCAGCCAGGTTTGACTTAGTCAAACCAAGGTACTGATGTGTGATGCAATATGTAGTTTGGAAACCCAAGCAACACTTTTCTGTTTTCTGACAAAATTATTCATTGTAAATTGGTGCATATTGTATGTTGTCAGGGTTGAAAAGTGTTCTCTTTGTTGAAGACAAGCTTTTGCCAAAATAACGATTTCACAGTTTTTTTCCCAAGCTATAGTTAAAAGCACTGCCAATGTTCTCTGGCGATGCCTTGGCCATGATTGGGGAGCCAGAAAGCTCTATGTGTGTGAAAGAAAGAAAGTGACCAGGTTGGCAGTCAAGGATTACATTCAGGGGACCTACAAAATATAAAGAAAGAAATATAAAACACTTTTTGACCCCTGAATGATTTGAGTACTGATGAGTGCTCAGTGAAAATTCATGCTCAATTCACTTGAGATCACTCTGGAAAGCCAAATGTCCCTGAACTTTTGACGGCGCATGTATGACCTCACTCGTGACTGTGAGTCGCAGATGTAAGGGGAGATTCCCAGTTTTCCTCCTCAGGCCCACACGAGCGGCTCCACATTGATCACCGTGTCTCCATGCGGGTCTAAGGCTTCCCTTGGGGATACTCAGGGGTTTTTTCTTACGAATGATGTGCCACTGCGATGACCCAATGCTGTTATGAATATGTCTTTTATATAGTAGTCTCGGGTACTGTGACCATCACATCTCCACCAGAGACCACAAGCACTGTGAACTGTGAAGGAGGGGAAAACTCCCCGCCTTCTCGCTGATCTGTGCAGATAAAAATGCGCAGCAGATAGAGAAGAGCTGCCTTTTTTTAGGTTTGGCCATCTTTCCCTATTTGGGCGGAAAGACTGCGAAAAGCCAAGTGGTCATCCTGGGGTGGGGAGTGATTGATGGACCCAAACTCCAAGTTACCACTGCTGCCTCACAAATCACAGCGGTCAGACAGGCAGGCAGCTAAACTGTGAAGGAGAAAAGATCTGTGTAATGTGGAGCCATTTCTGGCTGGACTCTGCCAGCCTCTTACACTACTGGGGTAAAGTTTGGACATGCTAGCTTTGTAAAAACAAACGGTAGTTATTACCTGTACTGCCCTTGCTTCACTCGTTTCATTCCCGATGATGAGTTTTTATGATGAGTTTTATGATGAGTTAAGATCATATAAAATTATAACTCATAAATATTCAGATTGTCCTGAAAGCTTGAAGAACTGAAACAGATTAGCTCAGTTAGGGGTATATATCAGAGCCAGAGTGCTTTATTGCCCAGTTCATTCACATGAAATAGATTTTTTTCCTATATATATATATATATAATGTGTATTTATAACCTAGAAAGAATGGGTAACAAGGCATGCCTGACATCCTAGTAACTGGTTGTGTGGTGTCCGTTAACTTTCAATGCACTTGTGAACTGTTTCATCCCATTAACTTTCACTTAATAGCTTGTTAAATATCTATCACTGATCTGGTGATCCACATTATTATTATATTAGGTTACTTTTTATAGGTCAGTAGTAACTATTTAGTAAATAGTAAGTGAGTAAGTGTTGAAAATCTTAGTGTGTGCCCAAACCCTTGACTGGAAGTGTGTGTGTGTGTGTGTGAGTGTAGTATTATATAATTTACTGTAAACAGCTGTTTGTTTTACTAAAGAGAACACATCTGGAACACAAGAAATCATGGCTCACCACTTCACACAGTAAAATTCAAAATAACAGTAAAGGAAGTATGATTGGCCACAGAGGAGTGAGAGCAACAAACACAAGAACTGTCCCTGATGGATTTTTTTGTAGATTTCTCTGAAATGTTGAGAGGATACACTGTGACACACCCATTTCACCTTACCAGAGACCTTCCAAACGTTTGGACAGAAGTGTTCCTTGATACAGACCAGTGGACGTTTGAAGAAAAAATAAGACCGGGGTCAATAAGTGTTAGAAGAGTCTCAGACTAAGCATTCGTCTGATGAAGGCTGCATTTCTTGGCCATTATGTCATTGAAGGCTGTCCCATTTTACAGGGTCTTTCCAACTCAGCTGAACAACAATGAAAAAGCTGAGAGTCTGAAGGCCTCCATCGGTGTATTCCGCGAGACCCTCAGTCATTCACAGTTTATCACCTGAGGTGCTAAACCATATGGCAGAATTAAGCCATGCGTGTCGGTGCAGTCTACTAGGGCTGCCTAATTTAGGGCTGCCACAGCCCTTCACATACTAGTGATAGAAAGGTCTCCCCTACCTCGGCTGCAGGCTTGACTTTCACTGTTTGAGAAACATTTTGGGTACTGAAAAAAAAAATCACTGCTTTTTTACATACCTTTGGCCTTTGGATTTTGGGATATGAAGCATCTCTCCCAACGTAGACACATAACACGCTGCCCGCTGGCCCATCTCCAGTGGGGCAAAACATAGGGCTGTTAAGCAATAACCCAAAATCCACAGTGTGCTTTTGAAGAACCATGTTTCAGGAGGAAATTACGCCAATAACTCTAAAATAATATATATTTTTTTCTTTTCAGGAAACTCCCTAATAAATTGAGCACGGGGCCCTTGAAGAAAACCTGCAATTCAGCAGTGTGTGTGTGTGTGTGAGTCAGTGTCTGCAGTCGCCAGCTGCATGTCATCCAAACGTTTCTTTAAAGAGGCCCTATTGCTGAAAAAAACACCTACTTTCAATGTAGTGTGCAAACATTGTTAGGGTTTCAAAATTTACTGCTCACTCCTTGAGGCCCATTTATAGAAACTAAACTGCAAAAAGCAGTTTTGAATGCACTGCCTTTGTGATGTCACAAAACAACTGTATATTTACATATATCCACATATCAAGCCTAGAGCAGTCCTGGCCTTTCACATTAAAGTCATAAGAAGTGTTTCAGCTTGGACTGCTTTTTGAATAACCTGCAATACAGGGCAGCAGTAAATCAGTACATATAAACATGTCAGTCTTGAATCCAAATCCGAATCTTATTGATCCCAGGGGAAACTGTATAAAGGCAGGCTAGCAATGTTTTGAAATGATACTGATTTCAGTTCATGAGTCCACAAGTGTGAATGTCAGGCGTGGGGGGGACAGTGTATGAGAACAGTGTATGGGCCTTTTAATGATCAGCAAAAACAAAGCACTTTGTTTTGCAAGGGGCAGGCGAAACTTGGCCCTGACCGACTGGCTGCCCCCTTAAAGTCAGGAAGTAATGAACAATGTGAACCTTAGTCGAAAGATAACATTCTTTGGCAAGCTAGGTATGTGAACTTTCACATTCATACCAGGTTTCTTCAGTTCTGTTTTCCTTGAAATAATGAGCAGGCCTCTTTTTTTTGTTCCTTCTCAGCATTAATAATTAACCCCACGGCTTCATGGCAGACCATAATAACATGGGCGGGATTTGCGTTAAAAAAAGACTTTGGCATGACAGATCCGTCCTGAGGGGAAACTTCTAACGTTAGAAAGTTGACGGTTTAGGCCAGGTATCAGGTTCCGTCACTGCTGGGAAAAAGCAGATTCTCATCATCTATGTTCTGCATTTTGGGGGGGGGGGTCAGGTTTGGTCATGTGACTCATTCAATATTTCAGCGGCCTGCCATGAGCCCAAATTTCTGCACTTAAGCTTCTCCTCTGTCAGGGCAGGAAAAAAGCAACAGGTTATTCCGGTCGGCAAACATGCTAAGCTGAGCCTGCAGGCTAAATCTGGACTTCTCTAGAAGATAGGAACTCGCAAGGTTTCTTTAAAAAGGTAATACGGAGGAGATATCAAAGCAAACAAAAACAACTGCTGATTTTTATCAATTCTGTAATATCTGATTTCACAGGAAGAGGAACGAAAATACAGGTAAATAAAGGTGACATCTGTTGGATTGCACAAACATACACACACACACACACAAAACTACATTCAATAGCGCTTGATTTGACAGTCAAGAAATTGAACAGTTGTGCAAGCTGAGGTTACTGCAAAGACTGTCCAAAGAAAACAAGAGCATATATAGCCAAGACTCGGGGCCTAAAAAAGAAGAAACACAGCACATCTGACTAGGAATGTTTAAAAAAAAAGGTTTTTGGTCACTCCCATATATAGAGTTATCACAAAGCAGTATTCATTAGAGAGGAGGCCTACAGGCCCAGGACTCTTACAGTGGATTACAGTCAAAAAAACAAAGCCGCTCTTGACTTTGCGAATCATTTCGGTTTTCGTCCACAAGTCTGCACTTCGTCATGCCATGCTTAACAGATCTGCTGGAATAAACACAGCCTCTGCTTTCTGATTCTCCTTCTGCAGTGAAGGTGGAGGTGGAGATCGGACGTGTGGAGGTCGAGGCCACTGGTCACACAGGTGAAGGTGTTGTGAGATCGAACTAGCATTCCACAGCGCTGAGTCTACGGCCCCCCCGGCCTTTCCCATGCGCTGGAGGGCTAGGCCGCCTTCCCACAGCTACTCCTCCTCTCATGTTTCCTCTAAACCTCCACGCAGCTCTCAGTTTAGGAAATTCCCTTTTGTCATCCTCTCTACTGCCAACGGCGCTGCTTACGAAACGCTGTCAGCTCTGCACGCTGGGCTCTTTTTTTCGCTGACCGTGGTGTGTTTCACGTTGAAAGATGTTTTCTTTTTTAAACCACAACAAACGTTAAAGTATTACGACAAAGGCATTGACTGTCTGACCTTTACGGCAGTCCTAAAGCATCTTTTGAATGTATTTCAAGTATATCAGTCGATATAAACTACAGTGTTTGGTTGCTTTGCCCAGCATTGCACAAATATATTCTCATTTTTTGGAGTCATAAAAAGCTCTGGAATATGTCGTCACAGTTCATGTATAACTAAGGATTAAGGAAAATAAAGTACACAATAAAATATTTGCCTATATCAGCACGTCAGACTGCATTCCCCAGGGTTCCCCAGCAGGTTTGTTGCTCCAGCACCTGATTAACTCATTAAGAGCCTGGCAATGAGCTGCTGAGATGATTCATTAACCCGCTAAACTCAATTCGTCATTCTTTTCACTACCTCTCAAAGTAGCTTCATTGTCAATGAATAGTTCAAAGTATTCAGGGGGCCGGGCCCAAACAATCTGAATACTGAAGTGTACATTCATATTTATATTTAATTCTAAATTTAGCATTTAGTATGTTTTTCTTCAAGCCATATGCACATTTTAGCAGCAAAGGCCTTTAAAAGGACAATGATTGTCATAATATGCTGAAAATGAATACATTATAGCCTCATTCGTTTAGAGTACAAAAGAGTAAAACTTCTTTTGGCTGCTTATAAAACCACTGAAGCTAAAAAAAAAAACAAAGAAACAAAAACCAAAGATCACATTGTGGGAACATTTTAAGTCATTGGACAAGAAAAGTGCTCAGTATAAGATTTATAAGAGGTTTATATGACCGGTTTCGTGAATCATCTCAAATATGTAAGTGTAGTGGTATTTAGTACCGAGAACTATTGTCAGGTGAGGGAGATGCTAGAAACAGAAACTCACCTTAGTTTATTCTCAGTGTATTGTTGTGTCATTGTGCCTCACTGCTTGGTCCCTTAAAAACCTTCTGAATTTCGTTTTGTAGCACATACTTTGGCTACAATTATAGCAATAGTTTGGCGACGCTTTCTTATTCTTTTTTAGACCTGGGGCTATTTAAAAAACAAATAGCCTTTTATGTCACTCCAATATACTATTTTTGAACAAGAAGCCATAATAACAACTTCTATAGCAACATATTGCAGGTGAGTAACCACTCTGACTATTAATACACTGGTGCTGCCTCATGTATATATTTTGAACTACAGTAACTAAAACACTCAAATTACTATTAATGAGTTCATTATAAAACTATAATCATTTTTTAAAAATTATTTTGAGAGCAAGTGCTCAAGAATATATACACATATATTTTATATTACTTACATTTTTCAAACAATCATATTTCGGGACGCTGAAAGGAAATGTACTGACAGTCAAAACGATTGCCTGTAGTAATCGATCCAGATGCTGCAGATAAGGATGGGGTAAAAAAGCAGTACTGTTCCTTTAAGGGGTTAAAGCAGGGCTAAGGTACTGAGGCCCTCGAGGAATGCAGTCTGACACATGCTCTAAGGTACAGCTTTATCTGACCTGTCAGTGCACAGTTTCCCATAAATAATGTGCATAATTATATCACTGAGCATTTAAATACTTTCAGAGTTCACTCTTTTGCATTGTCATGTTGCATTGCACGCTAATTCCATTTAGGCTTTGTATGTCAAACGGAATAATAAAGCATTTGGTAGGTATGTTCATCATCTGGTTTGGAGCAGTTTTCAATACTGGTGCTGGTACTGGAGTTCCTTCCCTTGCACATTTTAGTGTTTTCCTGTCTCCAAACTGCCTCCTGTCCCTGATCATGTTGGGTTCATAAGTCAAAACTGGGGAGCTGGGAAGGTAGGAAAAATACACTCTAGTGAAATTTTAAACTGTAATTACCACTTTAGAGTTCACAAAAGCAGCACTAACTTTGTAGAAGTAGTATGAAATATTGAGTAAACACACTAAATTCTGAATGAAGTAATAAAAACACTAAAATTATTTGCAAGGCAAGTTCTCCAGGACCCCATGACAAATTTGGTGAAGCACTGCTCTGGAAAGATCCCACATATTGTACACGACCTCACAAGAACCCACAACAGAGGCCTACAGGTGGCTTTGTGGGTTCTATAGTAGCCCAGAGGAACCCACAGGTTCCCGCGTGTTCCACAGGAGCTTCCAGGACCTACAGGAGTAAACAGGTTCTTTAGAAGCCTACAAGTTATATGGGAGCTTTGCAGGTTCAAATGGAGCCCACAGGTTTGAAGGGATCCTACAGATTCTATAGGAGCCTACAGGTTGTCCTGGAGCCCACAGATCCTACAGGAGCCCACAGGTTCTACAGAAGTTAACAAGTCTATAGGTTTTAAAGAAACTGCTCTTTTCAGGTTTGACTGGACTTAAAAGGTTTTGTGGAATTCTGCAGGTTCCAAAGGAGTCTACAGGTTCTGCTTCAACCAGTGGATATAGTTGCTCATACTCTGCGCCCCCACTGCGAAGCGTACAGGCCAGAAAGCGAAAGCCATGCAACCGTGGAAACCCTCCTTATAGTGGTCGCTGGTGACAGTCACTCCAGCCTCCTCCAGGCGTCGAGCGTACATGAGGCCATCATCTCGCAACACATCATACTCACATGTCATAACGTAGGCAGGCGGGACCAACTTCAGCACATCCCTCTCAGCCAGCAGAGGAGCCGCCCGCACGTCCAACAGGCCAGGCAGCTGCTTTATTAGCTCAGGGACACCGAGATGAGGAACCACAGGCTTATAGTGCTTCTGGAAGGCAGGAGCTAAGAGAGCTGTCCAGTTCATCTTTGCCTTAGCTGCTACCAGTGTCTCCTGACTTTGGTCCACAGCTGTGTGTCTGTTAGCTAGCAGGGAAGGAACAAGGTTCATATCCCCATTCAGATACTCCAGCCAAAAGCGGGCCATGAGCTGGCGATAGAGGATGGGGATGTTGCCGTTCTGCTGGTAAGATGGTGTGTTGAAATCAAGGGCCTGCAGCACTGGGTAGATAAGGGCCTGCACCTTGAACTTGACAGAGACGCTGCTGTTCAAGGCCAGCTGTGTCAATAAACAAATCACACTGAGTCAGTGAACAAATCACAGCATTTCACAACATTTTGCAGTTAAAGGAACAGTTTGGCATAAAAAAAATGATTTTCGCAATATTCCCCAGACCTCAAATGCAGCTGATCAGCCAAGACATTTGTGGTGTCCGAAGAGTATTGCCTAGGGATTAGGTTTTAAATACAGTAAACCAGTGGATCAAAATGTCGCGGCATCAGTCCATTTTTTAGGAGAACCTAACTAATAATTGTTCGCTGAAATCCCCGCACTAATGCAGGAACTGAAGATATCCTCCACATTTTGCGTTTGTGATGTCCAAACATAAACAACCCAGCATGAGGGGGCGTGGTGGACAAGGCCTAAAAAGCACTTTTTTCGTGGCAATGTATATATGTATGTATTTTTCATGCATTTTAGTGCTAAATTATTAAGAAAAATATAATTTACTAATTTTATAACATAAATATTACTATAAATTTAGATACATTTCCAAATAAAAAAGAAAGGCTTCTTGGGATGGTGACATACTGCTGTACGGGTTTGAAAGAAGCGTATCCGAGAAGCCTATCTTTTTATTTCTTCTTGTTACTGATTGGCTGCTGCCCTTTGATGCAGCTGTGGAGCGTCTCGAGTGTTCTGTTTTTCGTTTTGTTCTTCTTAAAGCCCTGTATTTTTATTACTGTAAATTAAATTAATTTATTGTTGTATTTACCTGCTTACACTAAAAAAACTACAGCAACGACAGCGCATACCAAAGAAAATGCCTGTGCATGAACTACAGAACAGTCTATACAGGGATAATATAGAGGATGTACTTTCTAGCACTGCGGGAGACAGCAGTTCATGGTAAACTGTACAGTACGAATACGGGTTTACCTTTACATTTTCTTTCAGGGTAATGTATTAAATATATTTTTAATACCTTAAACGTAAAGCTACATTAAAATGAAATGTAAGTATTTTGGGAGCATATATGGGGCATATTTAGTGTTTATCCTATAAAAATAGGCATTTTAAGCATTTTTATGACATCAAAACACTGCGGTTTCTCACAACACATGTGTCCTCTTACTGTTTACTGTCATCTTAAACAGACCTGCTTATGTTGATTCTGACACATGTGAAACTCACATGACAGGAACTGATATGCGAACCTGTAGAGTACAGATATGTGTTTGTGCGTATGTGTGTGTGTGTGTGTGTGTGTGAATGGCTTTCCCCTACAAGCCCTGAGGGTAAACAGCTGCAGGGCTTTTTTCTGATCCGATCTCATTACCTGTTGAGCCACGGCAGCAGCCAGATTCCCTCCAGCGCTGTCACCTGACACAGCCACCCTGTCCGGGTCCACTGACAACTGTGCCAGTGTCTCCGCTGTCAGGATGTGCCTGCATGCCTGCAGAGCATCATTATACTGCTCGGGGAAATGAACTTCAGGGACAAGCCTATAACTGGAAATTTAAGAGTCATCAGTCTTTAACATTAGCACATAAGATGCCAAGAATCAATCACAGTTTCAGCACCTGTCCATGGTGTAGAATAATGAAGAATTAGAATCTAGAGAATAATACATACAGAACTACAAAGTGACTAATTAGGTGTTAGCACTTAATGAGGCCAACAAAAATGCTGTTTATTAGTTATTAGTTAATAACGCGATTACTGCTGTTGGTCAAGTTTATTTCTAATGCAAATTATATTGTCTAACACAACTGAAAATCCTCACACTGTCTTTTTGAGCAACAAACCTCACAAGCAGTTAAGGCAGCATGGTGCTTCGTTTATACAGTGATAGAAGTTCTTAAGTTCCTAAATCCTCAAGTTTATTGAGGAATCAAAGCCTCCTTTACAGTGATGCAATACTTACTCCACAGATATAACGACTGCATCCAGCTCCTCAGCCATCGACCTGCACAGGAGGTCATAGCATCGCATTTCTTTTGGGGTGGGGAAGGTGGAGGATAGTAGGAAACAAAAAAAATGAATGAGAGCTGTGGCTATAAATAATATATTATGAATATGATTTTAAATTTCTAAAAAATACATTTGTACAAATATAAATACATTAAATTCATTTGATTCATCATAACAAGCAAAATAAAGTGCAATTAAGCAACACAAGCTTGTCGTTTCTACCTTCTGTTTATGACTTAAATAAATACCCACACCTCCTGCTTTGCTCTACAGTGACCCAAATAAGCATTTAGATGCCATTTCCCACTCTGGCCACTTGAGGAAGCATGTGAGCAGATGAGCATGATGAATGCTGCAGTACGCATGAGCTGTAAACACTCCTGAACTTTCACTCACTTCCACACACTCCATCGGCTCGCTATACATCTAAAGATGGGGATTTATCTGCGGTTCAGTAAATGTCCTCATTGTTTGGTCAAACTTACAATACAATAAGTCTACTCACTGCCACTGCCCAGGGCCCAGCCCCCTCCATGGAAATAGACCACCCCTCGCTTCAGCCGCTTGGGGCCGGGTAAAGTGGATTCAAAGACTCGGGCCTGAATCCCCGCAAAGGAAGTGTCAGTGACCCGCACAGATTCGCTGGACTGTGGACCTTGCAACTCCACCAATGACGCCACATAGTTGAGGACGTGGATGTAGTGGCCCAGTCCAAGATCCTGGATAAAATTACCCTACAAGAAACGGGGGGAAAGAAACGTTAGGACAACGTAATACGTCACTGACAGTCCCTACAGCAGCACATCACACTGAACTGAATTTACTTCATCAGAATCAGAATAATTTTTAACGGCCAAGTATACTTACATATACAAGGAATTTGACTTCGGTAGGTGTTAACTCTCTATACATACAACAATAGACATACAGTTGTATACACTTAGTGGGTAAAGGTACTGTAGGCACATACTGTACAATGAAGACAATAATACACATGTGGGCACATTTCAGACATTTCAGATCTTCATATAAACATATCACAACACCAACTGCCAAAAACAGCTGAAAGACATCATTGTGTTGCTGTAAAACTGTATTCATGTGGAAATGATTCAAGCTAATTCATACATCACTTTTTATAGGTTGGGAAAGTCTGGAATCGTTTTGCTGAAGAAACATTTGTTAAATAATTTTAATACTAAGCTGATATTATAATTTTGTTGAGCATTAAAGTTAACATCCAGTATTCCAGGAAAGTAGAGACCAAATCATGTTGATCTTACAGATATTTATAGCAATTTGGTGATAAGAAATGACTATTAATTGCTCTTTGCAATGTATTATTTTATATTACATGTACTATTAATTGTTACCAGGTCAATACTTTTGGTTTCTACAATACTGTAATAACAACAATAACAACAACCATCATCATCATTGTTGTTCTTTAAATTATTGATAATAATAGAAGTTAATAACAATATCAAAATAGTTATTACCAAAAACAATGGCAATAATAATAATAATAATAATGTCTTTTAACTATAAGTTATTATTGACTGAATTTACATTTTATTGCAGAGATGGTCCCTTTATGGACAGTAGTTATATGAAATTTCCAAAATAAAAGTTCATTAGAGGAAAATGAACTTTTTTTAGAGAAATTTCCAAAATAACCAGGGTTCATTAGAGGAAAGGTCAGGGGCGTTTTTCAGTTTAAAACCATTTCAGTATTGATTTTTGTTGTTTTTGTTGCTATTTTAGTGTTGAGTTACATGTCTGCGTCTAAAGTACACTGAATCCTTTTTCCGTTGTCCAAACTAAATAAATAATACATCAGTCATTAATGTGACATGTGACCACAAACTTTTGAATGTAAGTGCTGATTTTACGTGGCATTAAAATGGCAATAAAGATGATCAGTAAAATAATGTCATACTGAAAAATGAATAAAGATCCAGAGGACTGCAGTGGTAATTTCACACAGGGTGGACTCTTGCGCAACAGGTTGGAGGAGATTCTACACAAACCCCATCTATTAGCGAAATAACGACACGAGCACACGCCCTGATCTATTAAAGATGAAAACATTGTGGAAAAAGAAAGTACCGTAGTTATTCTTACCTTAGTAATTTATCTTATTACTATTCTATAATAATCCAATGTTGGCAAAGACTTTTCTCATAACCAATGGCCTGCTGTCCTAATAACATGTATAACATTGTTACTGCAACATCAGATTTAAGAGATACAATAAATCGTGAACAAATGCGTATGGACAAAATGGATCATGTCATTACGATTTTTGCTACGAAGAAGTAAAACTGAAAGAGCAGAAATAACACAATTCATATGCAGAACTGTGCAAAAGTACTCAAGCTCATTTACTTGCAGTACGGTGCAAATTTCCCTTTATCCGAGGAACACAACATAAGAAAGCACTAAATAATGTCAATAATATCAATAATGTCAAGATCAATTGCATTCGTAAAAAAACATACTTGACGTTTTGTGAGCTGGTCAGAAGAACACCGGTTCTAGGACGTTTGCACGCAACCCGATCTCACTAGTTTTCGTGCAGCAATCACAAAATGTGATGTTCTGTCGGTCTACTGCTTTAGGGTGATAACTGTCATGACGTTCATTCTAGTAAATACTAAATAAATTTCTCCAGTGTATTCATCCACGATGTATCGTTTCTGTTGTCATAACAACGATATAATTACAATAACAGCATTATGACATGTAACAGTCTAATTTGTAGACAAGATCAGGTGGCAGGGTTAATCGGAGTAAATTAGAAAGAGCAGTGGGTGTTTCTTCCAGTCAGGATGAGGTGAGGACACGCTGTCCCGGACTCACCAGATGCATGACAGCCCGGATCGCCCCGTCCAGCAGCATGAGCTTCCAGGGCTCGGCCACGGCCCCGGGAAGGGGCAGGTACAGGTAGTAAGACACTGCGACCGACAGCAGCAGCGTGAGGAGCACACAGGACCTCATCCTCCCCTCCAGCTCCAGAGTCATTCACCAACAGCTCCCTTCTTCACCTCTACATTTCTACTGCCGAGGCGGTCGTGCACTGACAAGGATTATGAAATTTGCGGGACATTTTCAAAATAAAGGTCCTGTCGCGTGAGCCGAACATCGTCCACACCAGAGTAGGGCTGGGATTTATTTTTGCCAAACATATTTTTTCCGCACACATTCAGTTTAAAGATTTTGCCAAACACTCTTCCAGTTATATATATCTGTACTGTTTTTGTGTGAAATGTATGTACTTTTAAAAAAAGTATTGGCACGCACCTCTATGTCTGAACTCAGGTGACCCCATTATTCCACTAAAGCGTAATCTTAATGCTTCCCAAGAAAAACCTTAAAGACTTTTCTTGGGAAAGAGGCTTATGATATTGACTCCATACTGAAGTCTTTGTATTTGAATGCAATGCTGAGTCCCTTTTGGTCAGATGTCCACATTTTGTCCATGCACTGTATGTGCACGACTTTTTTTCTCATCTGAATTATTAAGTAGCATACTTTTCACAATCCGTTTTCAGTTTTAAATGAATTGCTGTATTGTTTTTGTGTGAAATGTAGATGCACTGACATTTTATGACATACATTTTAATGTGAATGATTAAAAGCCACATCAATCTAAACACTATACGGACAAAAGTACTGGAACATACCTCTTAAATATTCTGGTGTTTCAATCGTACTCATTGCCACAGGTGTATAAAAATGCCATGCTTACTGTGTGGACACAGTGAATGTACACTGATGTTTTTGTGAGGAATAAATTGCAATGTGAACAACTGAAAGTATCTATAGAACTCTAAACACGAACTACACTATGTGGACAAATATATTGGGACATTAATTAATTAATTAATTCAGATTGCCCGTTACTTTCAGTGAAGGCTAATCTTAAGCCCCAAGCATGCCAATAATTTTTGGAGAGATTTGTTAACGTAGTTTGGAGAAGGTCCTTTAAATATGGACCAACTCAATTTTAAAGTTCATGTACTGGAATGCAATGAAATTAATGTCACTGTTGGTGTGATGGGCTGACATCCCAATACTTTTGTCCATGCAGTGGTTGTACACTGAAATTGAATTGAACTATAGCAATCTAAAAATGAACTATGTGGCTTGACATAAGTGTTGTAGCTAACATTTTCCCCCCACATTTTCAATGTAAATAGGCCATTTTTTATTGTTTATGTGTGAAACACACTGATTGTTTATGAATAATCCATTTGATAAATATATGTAATGAATATGAATGAATCAAATTAGCTTTGAAAATCTAAAAATGAACTACACTAGGTGGAGAAAAGTACACTGACAGGGACTTTATTGACATAGACTGTAATATAGAGTTGGTCCCCATTTTGCAACTATAACAACTTCCACTCTTCTTGGAAGGCTTTCCACAAGGTTTAGGAGGTCAGGACGCTGGGGCACAGTCATGCTGAAATAGAAAAGGTTCTTCCTCAAACTGTGTCTACAAAGTTTGAAGCATGGCATTGTACAAACTGTCTTGGTCTACATTAAGATTGCCCTTCGCTGGAAGTAAGGGGCCATCTGAAATCAGTAATTAAGAGGTCTGTCCCAATACTTTTGTCCACGTAGTGTATGTGTGTTACGTGACACCAGTGAAGTTTGTTTTTTTCATTGAAATATTTCTTTTTCATTGAAATACTTCTCCCTGTACCTCTCTCCCTCTCTCTCTCTCGCTCTCTCTCTTGCTCTCTCTCCTGTCTCTCTCTAAAGCCACTGTAGAATAATGTGGATCAGGACAGCTGATCTTCCACTTTGAGGCCCATCTGCAGCACAGCTGTGTGTTTGATTTCCCACATCTAAGAGCAGCGACACAGACCACAGCTGTATGACAGCTCATACAGCGAGTAATTGTGGATGTCATAGATGACACCAGAATGCAGAGTGAGTTGTGCAGAAGTGGGACACCAGGAAAAGCCCTAATTATGTAGCTCCATATACACTCTACCAGTCAAAAATAGTTTCTTTACTTTATAAACTGCAGATATTCATTCTTGTTAAGCAGCAGAAAAATGTTGAATGAATAACTATGAATGAAAATATGTCAAATAAAACACGTTTCCTCGACAACATGGAAAAAACACGTAGTAGTGAGTGTCTGACTCCAAGTAACTGGCTGTGTGGTGATGCAGAGTCAAATTCTGGACTGTCCTTTAAAAACTTGCACTGGTATTTAATAGCTCATTAAATGTCTAACACTTGTCTGGTGATCTAAATTATGATTTTATTACAGTAGGTAGTTTTTTGTAGGTAAGTAGTAATGAAAAAAAATGTTTCTTTTCTGTCTCTCTCTATATATATAGGCTATATGTATTTATGTATATAAAGCATTTTCTTTTTTGTGATAAGTCGATCACAATTAAAATGTCTAGCATGGTTTGCGTGCTCAGATTTATTAACACATTAACACATAACACAACATGTATGAACTAAAACACCATACACACACACACACACACACACACAAACACACACACACGCAGGAGAACTTCACCGACTTACTGAGTAGGAACGTTTCACAGTAAGGGCATAAGAACCAGATGTCTGGTGAGTTTAATTTAATTCCCCCGAAAGAGAATAATTATTACATTATTACAATTATTACAGTTATGACGGTTATTACAAATGTTTTATGTATCCTGTACCTGCTGCTTGAGACATTTTTTCAATCGTTTGGAGAACTTTTTGGCCAAGAAATAATTTTTATAACTGTTCATGGATACAAGGCAAAATAGTTCCTACATTTTTTTTCATCATCAATGTTACATAGACAACGTTTTTGGCACAAACCACCACTCAAAAGTTTTGGCATACGCTAAAATTTTCTACATTTAATATTTATTAAAAATACACTCTTCGCTAAAAATAAACCTGTATTAACTGGAAAATGTCATATTTTTTATCCATCACTACTGACCTACAAAAGCCGCTTAAAATAATAATTACAATGTGGATCACCAGACAAATGTTAGATATTTAATGATCTATTACGTGACAGGGATGGAAGAGGAAGTATTTTCCTGCTTCTTGGATTTTGTATACTTGACTTGGTGAATGGGTTAAATGTAGTGAAATAATTTCACATTGTTCACACAGTGTGCTGTATGGTGTATTCACATCTAACTGTAAGGGGCTACTTTGCTTCACTTTTACTTTTTCTTGTGTCTTTGACCACGGTTGTCTTGTGTATGTTGTTGTTGTGCCTTTGTTTACCTTGTACATGTGAGTTTGTTGTTGTTTTGGTCTCAGGCTCGGCCACCCTGCTCACCTGTGCCTTGTTCCTTGCCGAGGTGGTCTCATTTCTGTAGTTATAGGTCTGCTTTCAGTCTATGTTTGTGTAAACGTACACTGTGCATCTCCCATACCTCCCCTGAGCTCACCATGGGCTTCATGGCTCCAAAGACGTAATGACTAAATGCAGCCAGCAGAGACCGCTGCGGTCCTCTTAATGAAACTTGTCTGACGTGGAGCAGATTGAACTCAGGCTGGAGACCAGGGCTTGAGTTCAGACTTTTATTCAAAGGTTTTATTTTAATTTATTTAAACTAAATAAATTAGAGGCCAAAAATACCAATGTACTAACTTTTTTCTTGCATAATAATAAATACCCTTATTAAGCACACAAAAAACTAAGAAAAAAAATGTATTTTGTTTATATAAAAATTAAAATTATATTTTATTAATATATGTTTGGTGCAGTACATGGATTATATTCTTTGGATGCATGTTAAGAAATAATAGATTTCTTTTTGCTTTGAGGCAAGGGTTCCTCCTAAAAATGTGTCTGTGCACATCTGTGTAGACGTGACGCCTAAATGCAGCTGCATGGAAAGTAGGGCAGACACCCTGAATGTTTGTGTGTGTGTCTGAGTGTGTGTGTGTGTGTGTGTGAGGGTTTCCATTCCAGGAGTGTGAGCCTCGTGAGGGACGTGAGCTGTCCTGTTTGCTTTCGTCTCAACCCCTCTTAATTTGAACCTGCCTTAATATCTGTTTTTTTAATCTCACATCTGATTTGTCCAAAAAGAAGGAATTCATACTCAGTCTCCTCCCTACAGACCGTAACTGGGCGACATTACGTTTAGCCAACTACTGTTTGTCATATTTGAAGGAATTGAGACTGAGAGTCTGTGGACTCTGAGGCCAGATTCTTTCATATAGGACAAACAGTTGAGTGGATTTTCTTGCAGACGTCATATTTCATACCCACTGAAACATCTGCACGCAAGAATTTCAGATGGTATTGATCATAATAGTAGATGCCATTAGCAAAAAACATGTACAGCTCAGTTAAAGGGCCTACATACTCCATTTATCTTGAATTCAAGTATATGATGAGATGAGATGGTGTGGCTACAGGTTTTACAGAGAAAAAATGACACATAAAATATGGATATAGACTCTCAACTTTACCCTGAGATGCACTTATGACATGCCACAGATCAATATTAGAACCACTGACACTGATTATCTCAATAACTTTACAAGGATTATGATATCTGGGGAGCAGTGCGTGGGGACGGTACCTTGCTCAGGGTACCCCAGAGGTGCCTAGCGGTCTTGGGAATCAAACCCATGACTTTCTCATCAGAGGGCAAATGCCCTAACCACTAGGCCACCAGCTGCCCCAACAAGTGGCTGGCAACAAGTGAACAGTCAGTTCTTGCTGTGCTGGAAGCAAGAAAAATGGGATCTGAGTGAATTTAAGTACAAAGTTGTATGAGGTAGACAAGTGGGTCAGAGCATCTCCAAAATAACCCACCTTGTTGTGTTTTGCTAGTATGCTGTGGCTAGTAACTACCAAAAGTGGCCAACAGGAAAGACAACAGGGGAATCTGTGCCAGGGTCATGGGCACCAAACAAGGATCATGTTTTAGGAATCACATTTTTTAGATTGTGTGGAGGGTCAGGTGCATGTGTGTCGCTTACCTTGGACAGAGATAGCACCAGGATGCACTATGGTAAGCCAGGTGATGCTTGCAAAGAACACATGAATCCTACCTAAACATTGTTTCCAACCAAGTTTAGCCCTTCATGAAATTGATTTTCCCTAAAATCACTGGCCTCTTTCAGCAAGAGAATGTGTTCTGCCACACTATGTTGGGGACTGGTTTGAAGAACACAATAAAGAGTTCAAGGTATTGAACTGGCCCCCAAACTCCCAAGATCTCAATCTGATTAAGCAGCTGTTGATGTTGTGGGCAAACCAGTCCAGTCCATGGAGGCCCTACCTCACATCTTACAGGACTTAAAGGATCTGTTGTTAACATCTTGGTGCCACATACCACAGCAGACCTTCAAAGGTCTTGTGGAATCCATGTGTTGGCAGCTCCGAGCTGTTTTAGATGGTCCTACATAGCTTAAGGCAGGTGGTTTAAATATTATGGCTGACTGGTGTATGTGTGTATGGATAAATATATATATATATACACACACATTTACATATATACATTTTAAAATCTTTTCATGTTGCAGTGCCAGTATTTTTTAGCATTTTGGAATCTGTGATGAATTGTGTATGATTTGGTTTTGTTCATTCAAGTCATTTAAATTTGCTTTTTTGAACTTTTTGAAATGTCTGATGTCTAACCATTAAAAAAAATCAGTTTATCTCGTTAGTAATATAATCAATATTGATATCCTTGATCTCCAACCTCCTCTTCCCCATTACAGTAACCCGTTTGTGTTTCAGCCTTGTTCTCTGGAGTTAAAACCTAATGTTATGTTAGAAATTGTTAGAATGCATGCCAAGACAAACAGTGTCATGCCATAACCTGCCCTGCAGCACTACAGTAAAATTAAATTAAGGAAAAGACACAGCCACAATCAAATCATGAGCTCCCTTCTGTATCCATACCGTTGTGCATTCATGATCAAAGGAATGAATGTGTGTGTTACAGATAAGAAAGGTCAAACGCTCCTATATGATGACACCAAGAGGCCAAATCTTATTAAATGAAATGGGGAGACCAACATATTTTATATGCAAAACAGTTCCCACACCTTCTTTAACATCAAATACAAGGAATTAAGGACTTTTTAAAGACATTCAAAGAGTCAATAAAGCCTAGTTTCAGACATGGATCAAGGTTCATTACTGTTACAACATTGTTCCCATAACACTTTCTTGCTTGCCGCTGTTTAACCTGCATCATCAACTTAAATCACTCATGCAAGCATGTGACCATCGCACTTTCTCGAGGCAGGTGACGCACGAAACAGGGCGCACAGATACTTGCAGACGACAGCATTTTCAATGACGCATGTGTATTTATATATGTTTTCCAAAAATGTTCAAGACCTTGTTTGTTTGTCTTAATTGCTTTCAGAGATTTCAAGGAAAACATGTGAAACTTCTTGTTATGGTCTTTTTAACTGACCTCCAAGTCTGGACTAAAAAATAAAGGGTAATGTGTAGAAAATAGAGGTACTTCACAATTTCAATCTAGTTATCATTACTTTTCACCCCAATTAGCCTTACATGCACTGACCACTGAACTAAAAACACCCACCATGTAGCATATCACTGCTGGGGTACAATTAGACCTTTAGACCATTAGTATTGGTGTGGCCACAGATGTGTTTTTGACAGACTATTTTTAGGTTATGGACCTCCTTCCTATTATCTTACACACACACACACACACACACACACACACACACACACACACACACACAC